>JAQQAC010009165.1:87809551-87945278 GCA_029783875.1 Phataginus tricuspis | reverse complement strand
ACATGGTGGGAACCCCTGCTCCATATACATGGTGGGAACCCCTGCTCTATGCAGGAGGCAGATGATCTTTCAAGAGGAAGAAAGAGAATAAAAATCTCCCACCATTTGGTGGAATAAGAGTGTTAATAGGAATTGCGTAAGACATGACACGGATCTTAGCAAGCTGGCGGGAAGCCCTCACTCTTTTATGGTATCTCTTCCTTATCTCTGCAACCTTCACCGTAGTCAGACTCTTCACTTATACCGAGAATGAGAGATGTAGGAAGTGGATTCAGGAAACGAAAGGGAATTTACAGAATTGTAAGATTTTTTGAAACTGGAATAAAGCTGATATAATTTGGTCTAATTTTCTCATTGTGTTGAGGAGGAAATTAAGACTCAGAGAAGTTCATTCATTTGCCCGAAGTCACATGACTAGTTAACATCCAGTTCAGACTCTAGGACATAAACAATATACCCACTTAATGAATTTCCTTATTTCCTACGATTTCTAGGGGAACAAAATCTCTCCATCCCAGCCATTCCCTGTTCACAAGTTCTCTCCTTGGGGAAAAAAATGTATCCCCTGGTAGTTTTTTAGAGCACTTTACTTTTGAGTGTCTTTACGTATCATGTTCCAACAAGATCTACCGTTTTCCCCACAGAGAAGGTAAATAGTAAAAGTGAATTCATTCTAAAGCTACAATTGGAATAACAGACTGATAACAGAATGAGGTTTTTTTCCCAAATTACACTTCGCTACCAGGGGCAGGCGCAGCATCCTCACCTTGGAAGCCTCAGCCGTTATCCTTAATGTGACGGGAAGTTCATGTCCAGGGTCAGATGACAAACTTTGGTCGCTCCTGCAAACCACAAGACAAAAGCAGACTGCAGAGGCACCCAGAACTTCCCGGAGACTCTAGGAATCTCTCTGTAGAAAGAACCTCATGTTTAGACGCAGTTACTCTACACCAGAAGCCTGAACAAACACACTGGGCAGTTGACATTTAAACATCTGTGTTTTTTTTCTCATCCACCTTCCAACCAGGAAATGCCAGCTTTCCTTTAATAGAAGGTAGGAATTGTATCTGTAGACATACTTCTCTCTCCTCACATGAGAGATGAAATTAACACCCATAAAATAGATTCTATTACCAGCCAGTGAAAGCCTGAAATACTAAATTTCACTCTTAAATTTGTGCGCAATGGCATGAGTATATCATCCATTTACCAGATCCTCCCAGCAGCCATCTGTACCCTCTGGCTAACCGAGCACAGAACAGCTCAGCTCCTCCTCTCACATTCTGTCTTCTGTTAATCCAGAGAACCTATGCTGGTGAGAAGATGGTGCCCCAAAGAATCTCCTTCCTCAGCTTCATTTTGTGCCTCTTTGCTCTTGTGCCATGTAACACAGATCCTGAGCGTGTGGGTCAGGGCCCTCCCGCCTCACCCGCTGGGTCTACTCCAGAGCCCAGAGGTGTGCGCAGAGGAGAGGCCTGAAGGTGTGGCTAATGGCAGAATTTGGGGGAAAAGTGGACTCAGACCATGACATTTTATGGTGAGACTCTCAAGGCAGCATGATTTTGACGAGAAGGGGGAGGCAGATTTACAAATACTTCTGACTGAGTCACGTGCCCCCTCATCCTAAAGCCACCTTCTCCAAAGTGTGATTAGTGAACACGCGACACATCCCAGATGAAAGCCCCAAACTCTCCTTCAATATGTTTTAATGATGCTAATACGGTGTTCTTAAAATTAGGCCTTGCTTCATACTTTACAAATCACGTTTACAGTTCTGATGCCACAGGATGTCCGCGTCAATCCTGTAGGCAGGGCAGGAAGGCGTTTTTACTATATTTGGCGGTCTGAGCATTTTCAGGAGATCTTTAAGGTCACTCGTGCAGCTGCCACACCTGGGCAGGTCATGAGTCTGGGCCAGGTGGAGCCTGCTCACACGCTTTCCATCACACCTACTGCCCAGGAGGTTTATATCCCTACTCTTCAAACATTATGCTTGTATTCTTGAAACATAATTAGTGTGTCAGTTTGATAAATCATACTCCCATAATTAGTGTGCATACCGTGGTGACCAATTGTTTCTGTCCTGTGTTTAGGAAGGCTTCATAAAGATGGATGCCAGAGACCGCCTCGGTCCTTCTCCAGAGCCCCAGAGACAATTAATTACTCATGACTCCCAGTCCCCATCCCCAAGCCCACCCCAACCCTCTCTCTGTGATACAGGGAGCATAAGACATCTGAAACTTGAGTGTCCTTGCAGGAGGCGGTGGACAGACTGACACATGCATGCCCTGAAAGAATGCAGGAGCGCAAGTTAAACCAGGAAAGAATTGATCGACCGCGTGGTGGAATTAAAATGCTGATGCAATTTTCAAATGCTAATTTTAGTGCAACAGGAGCCATCTATAAATTTCCCTTTATGACTTACATTCATAATTTATCTCCTGCCAGGAATCTAGGACTCGCTGTGTAGCCTGGGCATGACAGGGAGGCCTCGAGGAAGGCATTAAAAGGCACAATTCATGTACTTGACCTTCCACTTCCAAAGCCCTGGAGATTTTTTTTAATTTAGTGTACATTTCCTGGGACCAAGAATTCCCAGCTCTGTGGCTAGCAAGCAGAGCTCAGAAATGGCTCTGTCTAAAATCATTAAGAGCATGCTTAGCAAAGCAAGTTCTGGGCCTTTGTTCTCTGGGACCAAGCTCACTACCCCAGACAGGGCAACATGCCCAGGGGGAAGTTCCTTAGGTGTAAGTCCTGAGTGGGAGCCCCAACGAGGAAGGCCGTCCCCTGGAGGTCCTACCTTGTGGAAAAGAAAGATGAGCAGCTAACTTAGAGATGAGACCCGTTGTCTAAGTGGTGGGTGGCCTGTCAGAAAGCAGCCGCCAGCACTAGGTCCTTGCTACTCAAAGGGAGTCTTCAGCTCCAGGATGTCCTGGGAGCTCACCAGGGAGGCAGGAAGAATCTCAGGCCAGAGCCCAGACACACGGAATCAGAATCTGCCTGTTTCTAAGATGCCCTGGTGATTTGCCTACATATTAAAGTTTGAGGAACACTCAGTCCAAGCACATCTGGGACTCAGACTAGAGTCCCTAGTGACCGAGGCCAGCTGTCCTGATGACGGCCCCCTCCGGCCACCTCTGGGGCCCACTGCCCAGCCTCCCCAAACTCTTCACCAGTCCACCTTGTATCCCCCTTGCAAGTTGCTTATTTTATCTCTTCTCCAAACATTGTTTCTTCCTTTTCCCTTTGTTGTGCCCACTTAGTTCCGTCTCTTGTACAAATTCTTCATGCCTGTGCCTGTAAGTCCCATAAGTAAAAACAGCAGGTAGGCCTGAGAGCTGTAATTAAACGTCACTGAGCACTTCCTTCTGCCAGCCCCCATTCTGGCTGCCTTAGCGGGGTCACCTCATAAATCAACCTCAGGATGACGCCATATTGTTATCACTTCACGAATGAGGAACCTGGGGAGGAGAGAGGTTAAAAAGCTAAGGTCCCATAGGTAGCATATCGAGGAGCCAGGATTCAAAACCATGTTCCCAGACACAACAGCTGTGCTGTGACCATCAGGCCGCCCTTCCTCCCCACAGTGAAGCCCGGTGTGCCTCTTGGTCACAGACCTGAGCTCTGAGCTCACGTGCACCCCGATGCACAGCTCTGGCGCCTGACCTGTTCAAGGCAGCCCGCCTCTGGCCCAGGTGCTCTGCGTGTCTCTAAGTATGCAACCATTGTGGCGATCCAGACCATCGTCTCTCTGGGGCCTGAGCCCTGCCAGACCCTCCTTCTCCCTGCAGCATGGGCTCGCCAGGCCCATGACCTCCCTGTGGAGGTGCCTGTGGCCCCCAGAGCCTCCTCCCTCCATGTACACTCCCATGGCTGTGGCCCAGCCAGTGTGGCATCACAACCCACTGAAGCCATCACTCTTCTGCTTCTCCTGTTTGCAGTCTTATTTTCAAGTGCAGACAGAGACACACACCGAGCCACCTGACGTGTGAATTGAAGGTAGTCACTCACTTGTCCAGCACAGTACGCTTTCTGGAAGCCAGATCTGAGTTCAACAATAATAATAGCCACTACTGGTTGATGAGCTGAGCATATATGCCCCACACGACACATGTGTACCGTCTATACATGCATGTATCACTTCTGGATGTATATTCCCCATACATATACAGATATATGCATACACTTTTATCTCCATATACACACAGATTGTATTCCTATTTATACACACATGTATCCTCATATCAACACAAACATACATCCCACTGTGTATCTGTACACAGGCAAACATTCACTCCCATATATATAAATACCTATATCTACATCATATCTATCATACATATACAGGCAAATATCACCCTATGTGCACATACCTGAATCCTTATATATACACATAACTATATATCTATGTACACAGACACATATCCCTTACAGTCCCACCCATATTTCCTGTTTATATTAATATATATATACCACCTATGCACATATATGTTTGCACAGACATCCATCCTCAATATTATGTACACATATGTTTATCCCCCATATGTGCACATCTACATCTCTTTATGTACATTCATACAGCCACATAAATTCACATATCTATGTTTCTATGTGCACACATATGAAATTTTATTTATGAAAATATATGTACCACTTAGCTTCCAATGGTCATTTAATGTTTATAAATATCCTGTAGGTGGGCATTGTGAGCTTTATTTCAGGCAGTAAACAGCAGAGTAAGTGGCTAGCCTTAGGTCAGGCAGCTAGAGAGAGATGGACCCCACACCTGGACCTGGTCCTTTGAGCCCACCCACCCCTTTGATTTATCACCACTCCATCTTGCTTTTGAACAACCTGTGTCCAGTCTCCCTTCACAAAGTGCCAGATGACACTGCAGAAGTGAAGCAATGTTGCTTTGTAATGTCTGGAAACATTTCTGTGTGCCAGATCTGGGGTTCGCTGATTTGCTGCGGGCCCTGAGGCGGCCCTGTGCGTCCCTGCTCGCCCAGAGGAGGCGCCTCTGGCGCTGGGGAGGGAGCTGATGCGGGGACGGTGTCCCTGTGTGGGTAAGATCTGACAGCCACAGGGAAGTCGGGGGCTGAGAAACATGTTCTCCCCATTCCTACAGCCCTGGAACTTTGAACAGCCCTTTCTTTTGGTCATCTGCATCCCCCAAAGCTCTGACTGACGGGAATGCCTAGTAGGGTTAGAGAAAGGCCATCTGTGTAAGTCAACTTCATCAAGGTCAGCAGCCCTGCTTCTCAAGGCTGCCACTGGGGTGCAGTTAGCCCATTTCCACCCCAGCATCTGAGTACATTTGGTGGTAGTTATGTTGTTTTGTAGTATCCATGAAATTCAGGTAGTAGTTTTATATATAAATGTATAAAAGGTATTATAAATTACATAAAAAAAATAATTTTCATTAATTTCTGCACTGGAGGCATACTTTGACCTTAAGAATAAATTTTCTTTGAACTTTGTTTGAAAACCTTGTGGCAAAATAATCTATATTAAATATACACTTGCATACTTTTCTGAGCCCACATGCGCACGCACACACAGACAACCATCCTCTGATAGGACTCGCTGTGATGTTTCAGCAATGGGAGCGATGTGACCTTGTCTGGGCACACTTACAGTGTGTGAAATTTGGTGGCCACATTGCTGGAATTTGAAGAATGGTTCAGTACCAATTTAGACATTTGAAATCACAATGTAAATATTAACAGCCATGACCACCCTTTATGGATCAGATGTGGTGGCCCCCACCTCCCCTGCTCCTGGTGCTCAGGCCTTTGTGTGGCCCCCTCCCCAGGAGCAGTGGGTCCTGTGACTTGCTTCCAGCCACAGAATCGGGCCCTGGTGAAGGAAGTCCTCCGTGTGTGCACCACGTGTGGGAGGTCTCACTAGCTGACTTGCCTGCACACTCTCGCTAGCCTTTCAGAAGCAAGCAGACGCACTGTAAACCGCCTACAGGAAGAGGCACGTGAACAGGAACTGCGGGCAGCCCATGGGAGCTGAGGGGGGGCTCCGGCCAATGTCCAGCAGACCTAAGTTCTCAGCCCTACAGCTGTAAGGCGCCGAGTTCTGACCCGCACCTGAAGGAGCTGAGGGGCAGAGTCTTCCCATTCGGGACATCAGATGAGCCTCAGACATGGATACTGCAGCCTGTGAGACCTGGAAGGGGGTCCAGGTAAGTTGTAACTGGACTCCTGGCCTGCAGAAATGCTGAGATAACACAGTGTGTGAGTTTAAGCCTCCCGTCATATGTTAGGGCCTAAGTATTTTGCATTTGCCGGGTCACGTCACAGCCCTCTGGAGGCAGCCCCCGTGGTGCCCAGGCTGAAGCTGAGCAGATTGGGGCTCAGAGAAGGGCAGTGGCTTGTTTGGGCCCTCACGGCCGAGGTGTAGCTGGGCACAGAGCAGGGCTGATGCGGCCCAGGCCTGGGTGCCTAGCACAATGCCTCCTCGGAATGGGAGTCTTTCTCTCTGTTTCATGCAGGTCTCCCGGGCCTTGAGTGGGTTTACAGTTAACCCCCTGTTCCTGCCAGGCATGGGGTACCGGGGGTCTGGCCGGCCCACTGATGTCCACAACTTTGCCCCCCTATCCACCAAAGAGCAAAGCTCCCAGAGAATGGGGCTGGGCCAGGGAAGGGGTCCCACCCCTTTGTGCTCCCTGGTCTCCTGACATTTTACTTACATCACAGATGGCACATCCTTTCTGACTCCTTAAGTTCCCCTGCAACCAGGAGCCCACCTGACCCATATTCAAAGGGAAAATGAGACATATCTCTTGATGAAAATGACCCTGACAGGTACAGTCCCTCTGCACGTGAGAGCTCAGTAAATGCCAGGTGATGATGACGATGTAGGAATTAGATGTGGTACTGGTGCCACACGCAAATGTCTGCCGCATGTGCTCTTTGCTGGGGCCACCAGCCCACGTTCATTCAAAGCACTACTTAAGACACTTCCATCCACAGACCACCAAATCAGGCTGCCACCCCCTAGCCAGAGACACTGAGGGCCCATCATGTCCCCAGGCAGGGTGTACTGCGTGGACCTACATTAACTTTTGAGATGCTCATGTTTTGTACTTGTACTGTTCAGATACCCACATCATGTTACAAAAGAAGAAAATGTAGTAATTTTTATGTATGCCAAGGGCTCTTGACCTTGCCTGCCTGATTATGTAATTCTGGACAAAAAACAACCTAGCTTTCAATTATAGTGACTTATGTCATGAAAAAGGGTAAATTTGGAATCCCTCAGTCTCAAATGATGCTATTCTGTTCCAGGGATGAGATTAACACATAACTCTGTTATATTTTAAAATGAAACTGTACTGAAAATTCTGTATTTGCTAAAGTTATCTTTCAGGAGCATGTGACCCAAGATTAAATATTTTAAATTTCAGCATAATTGTTACTCTGCATAGAAAGCATTTGTGGAGAGGTGAGTTGGAACGTTCAGTACCGAGGATAGAGGCTGTTATTCTTACATGTACTCCACAAGCCCTTCCAAGTGGGCATTGCTATCCCCAGGTCAAAGCGCAAAGAGGGAAGCTCGTAGAGGATAAGGAATTAACTCAGGTCACAAAGCCATGAAATAGCAGAATCAAGATTTTTAACATCTCTTGTCCTTTTTGACAGATCACGCTAATTTTCTCCACCAAGCTAATTGCCACAAGTATATTATACTTATGAAATGCTAATATGCCATTTTATTTTATGTTCGTTCTATGCATTTTTCATTCTGTTCAAAAGTTTCAGGGGTACGTTGTAGTTAAATAGATCGTCTTAGCAAGTAAGCTGCTTCAAGGAATCAACTCGTTCCCTTCAGATGTCGGTGCCTCATCCAGTCACTGCAGCCAACACAGTTATTTGTTGTGTTCTCAGTGTATATTTATTGGATGAAGGAGATGGTTGCCACAGCTACATGTTTAAGAACACAGTGCTACTTACACATTTCAGTTCTTATCCCTTCTGCTCTCATTCTGGTGGTGAGAACCCTGTCACGGGCCACATTTAACTGCATGTCAGCCTGGTAATTGTGGACTTGGCGTATACCCTCAACAGAGGAGACACATTTTGGTGGACAGGGGACAGTGGGTGGTCACCATCACAAATGTCCATTTGAAGTTGCTTTGAGGATTAGGGGAAGAAACAGAGCTCAGTAAAAATAGCCATCACACGTTCAAGAAAGACCACTCCAATATCCAGGTCTTTCCGCAGGGGTCAAAAGTGTCCTGTCTGAAAACCTGTAAGTGTCAGGTGATTATTACATGTCCAGCTGCTTTTATTATATCTCAGATGACTGAACAGGAGCTCAGAGGCAAGGTCAAGTCTGGACTCAGAAGCATGGGAGTGATGGACTGCTGGGTGATATTTAAAGTCAGTAGGATAGATGAGTTCAGTTAGGCAAACACTGTAGAGACCAGACGAGTAAAAAAGGGGGCTCAGGACTCTGCCAGAGGCATTTAAGCATTTGGAAGCCTGGTAGGGGAGGAAGAGACAGCAGAAGGGAGCGTAAAGGAGCTGCTATTGAGGAAGGAGGCGCACTGGGAGTGTGATGGAGACGGTGCTCACGCGTGCCCAGTGCTGTGGGGTCACATAATGAGAGACCGTGGCACATGGAATTGACCTCGAATCGTGAGGAGGCTGGCAGAGAAGCTCACCTGAACGGGTTGGAGTGGCTTCAAGCTGAGAAGCTCTTCTTATTCCTACTCAGCACGCCTTGTTCTAAAATTTGCTTCATGGTTCATTGGTGGTCTGCCAACTTACTCCATCAAAACAATTATGTACTGGAAAGTTTTGTAAAACGTCCTGCCACCCACGTCAAAGGTTGCCTTAAAGTTCTGGGAGGCCATGATGGGCAGCTTTCCTTTGTTCCCATTTTATATTACCTCTCACACAAACCAAACACTCATCTTGCCAGAGAAGTAAAGTGCTACTTTGAAACACAAAAAACAGGCCGAAGTACGAAAACGTGGGTGATCGTCCCAGCAGGAAGGCCTGTGTAATGATGTGAGTAGGCAATTTGTATTCTGCAAGGCCTCCTCTTACTTGTTTTCTTAATTATCAAAACACTTTTCAGGTCATTAACCATGACAAACACCAAGTAGAGAGAAAACTCTCCCAACTGACGTACACTTTCCCCAACCCCATCCACAGACTCCAAACCACAGAACTTTCTATGTGAAAGTGATCTTTTTCCTCTTGCCTCCCAAGTGTACTCATTCTTCCTAACTCTACCCAGTCCTAAACCCCTCTAAATGTACACATTTCAAACAAATAAAAACAAATTTACTTTAACCTTGAACTCCCTGATGGCAGAGTAACTGAATGTATTTATTCCTTTATACCATGCAAAAAGGCAAATGGCACAATGCTGAGACTATAAACAGGTTCCCAGGAGGGTGAGTGACTCGGCTGGTGCATTACTTAGAGCATGAGAGAGTTACAGCATTGATGGCCGTGCCTCATTTTCATTAGAAAATCGAGGACCCTTTTGAGTCTCCTAAAGGATGTTGGAGTGCTTCCTAGACTTGGAGGACATTCAAAGACAAGGAGAAAAAGCACAGGGGTGACCCCAACACTCAGCATTCAGTTTTACATCAAGACATTGGCTAATGAGCAAGAGCGTCCTGGTGATCTTGACGAAAAACGCAGAGAAGCCACGTGGCAGCAAAGAGCAGAGAGGCTCCCCAGGCAGCTGAGCTCTAGGCAGCCGAGGAGGGGTGTCCTTGGTCAACATCAAGATCTTCCATCAGGATCTCTGAAGCCATGTCGCCGAGCATAAGGGTGGAGCTAGAGACCCATGTGTTCCAAGACGGAAGCCCAGCTTTGAATAAACTCCACTCAAGAAGGCAAACCGATATTGAGAAACAAAAACGTGGCATATCTAAATGCTGAGCAACAACAGAAAAATATTGTAATATCTTTGTCCATTTCATATAATTTCAAATAGATTGGATTTAAAAAAAGCACAACTTATAAAAATTAAAAGAAAACCCAGAAATAATAGTGTTGTGACCCTTAATCCATGATTAAAACCTTCTCTAAAAGAATTCCAGGCCCAGTTGACTTCACCCCCATATTCTAAAAGCATTTGAAGGGTAATAACACCAACTTTTGCACAACATCTTCAGGAGAGAAAGAGAGGAAACAATATCCAAGCAGTCCCGGAGGCTGGCCTGCACCTGATACAAACCCCTAAAAAGGTTGTTGCAATAAAGGAAAATTACAGACCAATTTCCTCATGAACATAGATAGAAAACCCTAAATAACATATTTGCTAGCTAACCACTTAGACAGACATAAATAGTGGAGAGAGAGAACAGATTAATGCATTTGAAAATTCGATACCAGAAAAAGGCCAGTGTCCCCCAAACTGATCTATAAATGTAATGCTCTCCCAGTCAAAATCTTACAGACAACATGTGTTCGTGTATAAACTGACCCATTCTTTGTGACTGAGCCTCTGAGTCCAAGCCCAGAGACGGCTCCTGCCCCCACAGGTCTCTGGATGGTCCCCAGAGGGGAAGGGCCATTGGTTTACAGTAACAGGAAAGAAAGGCACTTGGCAGTGAATGCCATGCCTTCCTTTCCCTTGCCAGTCCCTGGATCACTGGGACCCCTTCTAAATGTGCCCCAGAAATAGGGTTTGGTTGTCCTGGATGAAGAGAATCGGCAGAGATGGGGCTGCACTGTCTAACAGCCAGTCTTGCTCTACACCAGCCCTGGGCAGCCCCCAGCGCAGGTACCCGAGGGGGCACTGCTGTTGCCCCACCACAAAGGCAGTGTGTGGGAGGTGCCTCCCGTTCCTGGGGCTAGACCTCCTCTGAGCTTCCTGTCATCTGCTTCCTTCCCTTGGGTTGCATAGCACCCTGAGTCAGGATCCCTGCCTGAGCAAGAGACCCGCAAATCCAAAATCCAAAGGGTGGGTGGCAGGTTGGAGGCCCAGGAAAACTGGTCTGCAGTTCAGCCCTAAGGCCTACAGTCTGGAGCCCAGGGGCCCAAAGTTCCAGTCCTAGACCAAAGGCAGTTGGCTGTAGAACTGGGAATAGCCGGGTGGCAGGTGAAGTCTGAAGGCGTCTGCTAGAGAATTCTCTCTTGCTCAGGGGAAGCCAGTTTTTCCTTCTATTCAGGCCTTCAACTGATCAGATAAGGCCTGTCCACGTTATGAAGAGCAACTTGCTTTGCTCAAAGTTCACAGATTTAGGTGTTAATCTCATCCACAGTATCCTCAAAGGCACTTCCAGACAATGTTTGGCCAAACATCTGAGCAGTTCTGTCCCAGCCAAGTTGATACATAAAATTAATCACCACAAATGCATGACTTCATCTACAATAATTTTTCATATACAAAGCCCTATGTGTTATGATTCTCCTGCATATTAGCCATGTTTTTCTGCTGATGAAAAATGAAGACGGAAAGACAAGAGCCATCAGACAAAGCAAAGCTCTCCTCTTACTAGATATAAAAATTAAGGTGGTCTTAGGGAAGGTAGGCATGGCCCTTAGCATTTCATAAAAATTCAGTGAAGATATTCAAGTATATCTTTATTGAAAACTCTATGCAAGGGTATGGTTTCTTACCAAGAAATTCTATAATCATAAGAACGGATGGTTCTTTGCATGCATTCAGAGAAGGGTTGTGTGTAAAAGGTTGAAAAATTAGGCAAAATAAATGGGAATATCAACTAATTCTAGTACCAAGTCACAGTGAAATTATAAATTGTCTTAACAAACACCATAATTAATTTTCAATATACTTTAATGCAAATATTATCATATATATATGTCTGTGTGTGTATATGTGTGTGTATATATATATATATATATATATTTTTTTTTTTTTTTTTTACAAATTGAATAATGGTTGATTAGAAATCAAAGGATTTACCTCAAATCACAGGGAGGAAGGGGATGTACTAGCATACCAGCATCAGGGTCCTGACTGTAAACCCTGTTCCCTTGTTATTTATCTGAGTGTTTCAATTAAAGGAAAAAGTTTCCATATAATGTAAAGAAATCGAAATAAGCAACCAAGGGGAACATGATGGGAAAACTCGTCTCGGGTAACTCTCCAAACCAGGATAGATTTTCACGTGGGCATTAGACTGACACAAAGCCACACGCGTTTCCAGCTGTCCTTCACAGGTGAAGCCCTCTCCTGGTTGTCCCTGGGCCAAACCCTTGTAACAGGCGGTAGGATGGAGCTCATTAAGAATGGCTCTGACATGAAAACACAGAGAAACTCATTAACGTACACAAGGCTACACCACAAGTCAAACATAAAATACAGTTCTCGTGTCTCGTGGCTCCACGCGGTCCCCCCCACGGAGCGCCGGGGCGCCTGGCATTCCAGCAAGGTTCTGCTCTCACCACGTGTCTCAGTCTCGGGCTGGCACGTCCTCAGTCTTCCCCCATCCTCCCCTAATCCCTAGTTAAATAATATGCTGCCAGGCTGTACTCTTCAGAGACTGTAGCAAGGCCAGAGGGAGAGGTCTCCCCTATAACTGGTGACCGCTTTCCTTAGATGCAAGGAAAACAGCATTGAATTCCTGATTCTCTGCTTCCGAGTCCACATGGCATGACATCACAGGATAGCTAAGAAAGCTGACTACTTTAATAAGACGGAAAATGCCAGGTTCCTTCGATGTTTTCTGAAAAGTCATTTTGAGAGAGAGGTGAGGGCCAAGAGAATGACTTCTCAAATCATCTGTAAAGCTTCATAGCCTGCTATATAATGCTGACTCTCAGAATATCTTAAAACTCTGACAGTGATTTTTATTATTGGTTTTAGTTTTATTTTTTTGATTATTGATTTTACTTTTGTTAGAGTTGCTATTAACATGGTCAGATCTCTATTTTGCAATCAGATTGTTCCTTTAAACATTTGTTTACAACAAAGTCTACTTCAGCCTTCCTTGGGGCATTGTCATTTGTTTTCAGTATGGGCCCCTCTCTGATTTGTCATCCCCAAGGACTCCCTGAGCTCTTGTTTCTGAGACCATGATCGCCCCCTCTGATGGCACCACATTTTGCACCCCCACCCCCAATGCCCAGCTGCAGAGAAGGGGAACAAGAATAATGCTCATGACAAGTGAGACCCACCCACGATCTCATGCAAGACGTCCCTAGTTTAGGGCCATGGGCACAGGGCTGCAAGCGCCCACTATGAAACAAGCCGCCGAGGCTCCCTGGCCTGTGTTATGCAACATTTAGCTGTACTTTGAAGTCAGTGGAGAGGTGCCCTGTGGAACATAGGTCATGGATGGGTTGCCAAAAGGAATTGGTGGGAGATGAGTTAGAAAAACAAAGAGATTTTACACACACTCGGTCTCAGCAAGCATCCAGGAGCTGTTTCTGCACAGGATGTGATCAGGAGGGAGCTTCCGGAGAGGTGCTTGGCCCGTTTCCATGGCTTTTCATTGTCGTTTGCCCACTCCAGCAGCAACAAGCATGTAATTAACTGTCTTGCACTTTCTGCTAGGATCCAGGGGAAGGCGGCAGGAACATTGATGGAAGCCTGTGGCCCAGTGTCACATTGCAAGCCTGTATTTTCCTAAAAACAGAGAGACTCTCAGGAAAAAATAATTTAAGAAAAGACTAGTCTTGCCTGAGGGTTTCAGTCTGGGGCAAGTTCACTATGGATTCAGGGAGACCGAGGAATGATAGTGGAACGTTCTTGGGGTGAAAGGGTTTATTACCCGCTTGTTCTCCCGGTGAGAGGTCAAACACTAGAATCACGTCTGCATCCAGCAGTCTGCAGGTCTGTAATCTACCTCCAATTCTGCCTCCACCCAGAGCACTGGGCAGGGCTCTTTATACAGTGACTCAGTCAATCATAGCCTATTGCCTACGGGTGTGGAAGCAGTAGCCTAGCAGCCGGCCAGTTACATCATCAAGAAGTTTAGGTTCAGGTGAGGATCCTGGCCACAGGAACTTCCATTTTCCCCATGCTAGGTTTTCTGGAAACTGCTTTCTACCAACTGTAGAGAGATTCTGAAGCACATATGTGGCCTTCTTTGGGGGGCGTGGGGTGGGGTGTCTGTTCCTGGTCTGCGGGTTAGAAGGACAGATGGCGGCCTTCCCAGAGGACCGCGGCCCGCTCACGTCCTCCATCGGTAGGATGCTTGGAGGGGCTGGAGGGAGCAGAGCCAGCCTGTCTCCAAGGCAAAGCCACAGCGAATGCCCCTGGTGCCCAAGAAGGCACAGGCGTGAGGTAAGTGCGTGGATCTCCTCTGTCTTTCACACGTGCAAATAAAAACTGCCAGGCGTGAAAATGACTCCAGGTTCAAAGTGATTAGAAGGTAAATCTTCCGTGAGATGGCCTTTCGTTTTCTGTTTCTAGGTTTAAAGAACAAACCAGGCTGACTGTGTACCGGGTGGACCCAGCCGATTCCCGTGACGCCTCCCTCTCCCTTCCCCCGGTCCTTGCTTCCCTTCCTCCAGGCGGGTCCTGCCCTTTTCCTCCAGCCCCTGGCCAGTGCTCCCATCCTCCTGCAGTGGGGCTTTTGGTTTGGGTCCCCCTTCTCCCAGGCTGACCCACGACCTCCACCCGGCCCAGCCCACCACAGGCACCAGCTGGTACTGGCATCATCCACCCCTAGCTGTCTGCTGCCCTGACCTTGAGCCTGTCTCTGCTCTCTGCTCTCCTGGTCTCTGGACCAGGATTGAATCTGCTTCATCCCTGGGTTTTCCTTCGATGTTTCGTTCACTCCTGGGAGAGACACTTGGTTGGGTGTCTTATGAGCAGCTTCCCAGGCTGCCCTGAAGGCCTGAGCCACTGTCCCCCTGCCATCAGCCCCCAGTGACCCCCGGGGGTTGGCATTGACCATGGTTTACTGGACTCACTGCAGGGCAAGGGGTGAGTTTTCATACCTGATTCCTCAGCACAGTGCCCAGCCTGTCATAACCATTCCAGGGACGTTCGCTAAATGGCTGAACCAAGAAATGAGTTTCTAGCCGCCTGCGCCCTGCAGGCACACCCTAGGGGGCAGTGGTTCTGAGGCTGGTGCTGTGGCTTGGGAGGCGCTGAAAGTTTGGCTCAGTTTTCAGAATTTTCCTAAGGGTCACACCTTCCCAATCAGTTTAGTGATGCTCTGTTTTTACTCTCAGTCCCTTCCCAGAAACCGCCCCGTGAGGGTGCCTGTCCACTCTCCCCACCATCTGTGTAGTCAGAAGGCTGGCCACCCATGCCTGGCAGACGGTCCTCTGGATGGGAATCACGCCCCCTCCATTAGCAAGTGTGTGAGGTCAGGCAAATCATTCCAACCTGATGAGCCTAAAATAAGGGCCATAGTAGGATGGGCTAAGATAACCTGCAGAAAGCACTTAAAGTAGCCCATGCCCCAGAATATTAGCTGATATTCCTATTATTTACCTCACTCTATTTCAGTATGGTACATCTCATTCTTCCCGATGTAGCCTTGAGTTGCTGGGAGTAGAGTGAACCTTGAGAGGTCTGCCCACCCTCCTCCAGGCTTCAATTCACAGGCGCTGACTACAAAGCCAAGCAACGCCAGCCTGCAGAGGAAAGCTCTGCCCTCTGAGGGTCCAGAGTCTTCACTCAACATCAATTGCTTCCTCCCGAGTCCTCTTCACCCTTCACCATCACCTCTATTTTAGTGGATGATGAAAATATCTGCTGAAATGTTTCTCAAGCTAGGTGCAGTCAACCGCATGGTGACCTCCAAGTGTTTCATCTCTTCCCCTTATCTTTGCAAAGGGACAGCCCTCTCTCATCCCTGTTCATGCCTCCAGCTAATTCATGCTTGCCTCCAAAACGCGAGGCCGTGACCATTTCCCAGGATGCCTACCTGACTCCCAGGCTGGCTGTGTGTGCCCCCCCGAGCTCCACACCTCCACCTATCCTACTGGAGCAAACATCAGCCGGCATCCACTTACTTACCTGCCAGCGACCGCAGACGATGCTCTCCCTGCACGAGCACTTGCTTGGTGGGAAGACGTGTGCCCACTTTATCTCACTTGATTCTACAACCAAAAAAATGTATTAAGGTATCCTCCCAACTATTCAGTATCTGAGAAATGAGAGCTCAAGGATGCATGTGAGTGACTCTCTTTCTAGTGCAGAGCTAAGAGGAGGGGGGAGAGGCCTGCACCCAGGGCAAGAGGACTAAGGGTTCCGACAGCCTCTCACTGTATACTGCAGGTTCCTGAAGGTGGGAGACTGAGTTTCACTTGAACTTGAATTTTAAGAACCTAGCCCGATGCTTAGCACAAAGCCCAGCATAAGGCAGGTTGTTTTCTGTTGTTTAACACCTTTGTGCAGGTGCCCACTATTCTGGGAATAAATAGGTGTTTCAGCCTAAGATGGCCCATCTCTGGACAGAGCAGTACCAATAAACACAGAGTAGCTAACATTAGAGGAGAGTTGAATTTAATTGAAACGAGACCTGAAAAGAAGGATTCAGAACTAGAAATTATTCGAGAAAAGCAAAAATCTACTGATGGTCTGTAACGTTCCCTTCCACTAAGGAATCTGCAGTGGGAATAAAGTGGGAAAGAACTGTTGTGGACAAGAGGATCAATCTGAACCTCCTAGTGGGTAATGGAACCTTAGTCTTTCCCCAGGAGGGGATCATTTTAGAGAAGAAATGGGGGATTAAAATGTGAGACTGCGGGTTGCACTAAGCTTGGTATGATCCATTGGCAAACCACAATCCCTCCGACTTGTTTTAATAACTGTGCTGAGAATGTGACCTGTTTCCTTTTTGAGATTTTCTCTCTGTCCATGTCATTCCACTCTGTGACCCCCCAGGGTAAACTCTACAAATAGCACCCATCAGTCAGTCACCTTGTCTTCCAGCCCCAGCTTGGGTTGGTCGTGGAAGGAGTTGGCAGGATATCCACAGGTCAGGGAGTGGGGGGAGGGGGGTGCTCACCCCCGAGTTCTGCTGTCTCCATGAGCCCAGCTCTCCTGGAGGCTTCTTCTTGAAGCCACAGATCTTTTGGGGTTCTACTGTCCTTCAGACCTAGAGGAGGAGACAGCCCCCCCCACATTGTAAACCCTGGGATGCAACCCTTAAGCACTCAGTTTCCTTAACCCTGCCTCATCTTGTGAAGAGCCCTTCAAACTCTCATAGTTAATGGTTTTGAGCGTGCCATTTGTTTCCTGAGACCCTCACTAATGCAGTAATCGAGAAAAACCCAAGTTCTTGATGGCTTAACCCAAGAGAAATTGATTCTTGCTCATGTGAAGTCCAATCAGGGAGCTGACACGGAGGTTCCTTCCATCTGGGGGCTCTGCCCTTCTTGGGACACCTAGGGATGGAGATTTAGGAGTCAGTCCTGGGCATGGCACTTTTGGCTAGGGATTTGTCACCTGGCCACACCTAAATGCAGAGGAGTCTGGAAACAGTGTACCTGGTGCCCTGGAGGAGAGCAGATGAGCCTGGGGGAAACCCAGGCAGTCTCGGCCACCGCATTTTAAGATGAGAGACACATTTAATCACTGCAGAACAGGTATTTTTCACAATGTATCTTTTCATGGCAACACTTGCCTCCTGCAGGGCAAGCCTGGGGATGTGGTGTGGGGTACACCCTGCCCACTGAGTCTGTCCCAGACCTGCAGCAAAAGTGTGATCCTGAAGACCGTGCACAACTTGGCCAGCTGAGGTCATAGGAAGCGGGGGGGAGGGCAGGCCAACCTGGAGAAGCACTGCCTTTCAGGACAGCTGGAGAGCACAGGTAACTGGGGGTGCAAGTGTTTCTCCAAAGTGGGGTGTGGGGTAACGTCTGGCTACAGAAGTGACTTTCTTGTGTCTCTTCCTTTTTTAATGTTATTTCTGCTAATGTTTTAATGCTAATTTTCCAAGAGTGGAAATAAAAATTCTATAGTCTGAAAGTATGGCAGACTCTGAACCAGGAGAATGAGAGACGTGGAAGGCAGAGAACCAGGGAGAAACACCCTCTGGGGTAATATTTGTAGTGCCTTTAGACGAAAATTGTTTGGTAGTTTTATGTATATGAATTTTTACTAAATTTCAGATATGGAAAAGAACCTTGGTTTTTCCTGTGAGAAAGCTGTGGCCTTGGGAGGCAGGGTGATTTGCCTTAGCGCCTGACAGCTCGTGATGGAGCAGGGAGAAAAAAGGTGGCCGGACTTCCTTCAGACCTGGCATGTTGTGGCCACATGGTCAGCGCAGGCCCATCTTCCAGGCCCACACCTCCCCGGACTGTTCCACTGGCCTCTCACTGCTGGTATGTTTGTGTTGTTGACCCAGAGCCTCTTCTAAAGGACCCTCATTCACCACACAGCTAAGTGAAAGAAGTTAACAATCCTGGGGAATATCCACCAAAAACGGCTGCAGGAAATCAATGATCAGTATCCCAGGTCTCTTCCCCCTTGGTGAGATAACCAGGAGGTCTGTTGCATAGTTCTCCTAGGGCATCTCCCTGGGACTAGGCTCCTGTTACCCACAGGGCAGCCTGGGGGTCACACCCAGATGGGTGACCACCTTTCCTTCCCTCTCCCTCTTCCCCAGCCCCCACCAACAATCCCTGCTTTCTCCAAATAAATATTCCTGAATCCTTGCCTCAAGCCCTGCCGCCAGGGAACTAAAAATAAATCAGCCACAAACATTTTCTGAATTTTATCCAGAATGGCCATTCATTTAAGTGACTATTGCATATTCTTTCTGGCCACATAACTCTTTCTTGCATGCAGTACTTGTTCCCAGGTAGGTCTGTATAGTCCTTGAAGCCAACAACCTCTTTCTTTTCAGGAATTTCTGTAATGGGTATTGAACAAATACTTGGCAGGATGATGGAGACCTGAATGGAAAGACCCAATGGAGTCACTGGTAGAAGAACAAGAAGATAAATTTGGGCAATTTTGCAACGAAATGATAATAAATCAGGAAGGGGAAAAAAATGAAGGGTTGATTTTTCCAAATGAACTAACAGCTGGGACACTATACTAACAAATCCTAGTAGAGGGATCAGACCCACAGGCTAAAGAAGAGGCCAGAAGGAGAAGCAAGCAGAGAGCGTTGTTGTGTGGCAGTGGGCAGAGCACCCGTGGGATTCTGGACTGAATGTGTGTCCCTAGTGCAAAGGCCACGACCCTGAGGGAAGAAGCACCTGCAGGGTGAAGTGCGCAGCATCCAGATCGACAGACCACAGTGAGCTTACAGACCCTCAGGCAGGGAGCAGCAACCAAAAAGCCCATTCACATGACATGGACTTGGTAGGACTGAGTACAGCCCCTTGGTGAAGGGAAACCACAGCGAGAGAGAATGAGAAGCCCAGAGCCTTTCAGACATCCTCAGGGAGAAATGCAGTTCTGTTTGTCATGTGATCGCGAGACACCTGAAAGATCAGGATGGTCACTGTTATAACTGAACCCTGCTGTACCTCAGCCCTCAGCACCAGAGCCCAGCTATCACTGTGGTGGTACCTGTGCTCCAGGTTCCAAGACCTTTTCCTCAACTCGCCATGCTCCCCTTTTGTGTTGGATGGTCTCTTCCTTTCTGGATTCATTTATCAAAATGCATCCAGAGGAAAACATCTGTTCAAGTCATTTGTACCCGATGAGGCACTGATCCTAGGGGCTCCCGGGATCCTGCACTCAGCTCCATGACTGCTCTGAAGATACCTGGGGTAACTGTCCTCCACTTGTCTGGTTATTCACCTAGACTGTGCACACCTGGAGCACAGCCTTATTTCTGTAATAAATATTTGTATCTTAAGGTTTTGTTCAATGTTTTGTGCTCAGTAAAGGCTGAATGAATGAGTGAATGCATGGCTATGCTGTCCATCCACAAACTCCAGCCACAGAGCCACAAAAGGTTAATGATTTCTTCCTGGATTCTTGGGACTTGGCATTATTTCTCTCTGTCCTTAACCCATCACACTTGTCTCTATTTGTCTATTCACCTGGTTGTTGTTAAGCTTCTTTGATCTATATCCATTTTCTTGGTCAACTCCTCTCTTCCCAGCAATCTCTCCTACCAGCTACTAGAGTGAATTTTGAAATACCTTCCTGTCTCTGCTTCAGCACTTCAGTCAATCTGGCAGAAGACAGAAATAATAATCTTCAACAGGCTTCATTTTGATCTTGATTTCTTTTGACAGGGTTTCACAGGGTCTCAGTAGTGCCTCTGAAATGTAATAAAACCCCAGATTGTGGCTCTAAGTTGGCTTATTCACTGACCCTCCGTTACCTGCTCTAAAATCTTCTGTTAAACACAATTAAAGTTATTTGATTCCAACACAGAAACTTGCTGTGTAATCCTCTACACACATCTGTCTCTCTCCTATCTGCTTATAACATGAGTCCTTAAATGGATTTCCTAACAAGCTTGCCAGGAAGCCTAGTTATTCCCCTTTCCAAAACTCACTTCATCAAAGATTCCAAGACAGACCAGGTCTACCCTGCTGGAGTCCTTGCAATTATTCTAACTCTGTCCTCAGTTACACTAAGCAGCTCCCAAACTCATCATTTGTCTTTTCTTCCTTCCAACTTGTCCTTAGTGAAGTGCATGTGGTTGTTTCATGTCTCCTACCAGAATTGCAGGTCACTTGGGTTTTTACCCCCTTTATTTTCCAAACATTCAGCTACCTTTAATAAAGAAGCATTCCCAGTATGTGTGGATGAGGAGGAAAAAGGTGAAGGTAGATAATGGGTCTTAAAGTTATCGCTTATCAAGTAAGTCCATCTACCTGAAACTTAGGGAAATGTTTTCTGCCCAGCAAATCTGAGAATTTTAAAAACCCAAGTAGGTTTTACCCAAATAAAGGCCCCAGTAGTCACCTTAGAACAGCTTAAAGAACCAGCGGTCTGGGGCAGCAGAGTGATGTCATTCGCATTTGCATTAGCCCTTCACTGGGACGTGTCCTAATTGTGGAAGTGCACGGTGCCGAAGTTTATATTTGCGGAGCCTCCTCACATGGTAGATGACGTGCCTGAGGAAGGACAGGGCTTCTCTAGACTCTGAGGGGAGAAGAACTGTCTCTACCCTAGAACCGAAGGCCAAGAAGCGAACCTAAGAGAAGGGGCCCCTCCTCGTGTGTGTGTGTGTGTGTGTGTGTGTGTGTGTGTGTGTGTGTGTGTGCTGGGGCGCTTAGCATTCCTAAGATGAGGCGCTTACCTTCCTAACCCATACACAGAGTGTGAAATGTATTGTTGTCACTCTCTTGAAAGGACTAAACACATAAGAACACATTGAGAAAAAGGTTTTGTCCTGACTTTAGGGTCAGGATATAGTGTCCTTGTCCAAACAGCATTTCCCAACCTTAAGATAGTTCTCCATGGAAGTTAGGGTCTTGCAAGCAGGGATTGGCATTCTGAGAGATTTCTGTGATTAAATCAGTTTGCAACGTGTTACATCTTTTTTCAAATGTTTTTTATTCTTGTAAAATACACATACTGTAAAATTTACCATGTCGCCCATTTTAAATGTACGGTTCAGTAGGGTTAACCGCATTGATAATGTTGTACAATCATCACCACCATCCATCTCCAGAGCACCTCTCACCCTGGGACACTAGACCTCTGTCCCCGTCAGGCGATCCCTCCCGTTTCCCCTCCCCCTCCCGTCAGCCGCGATGCCACTCTGGGTTCTTCATATAAATGCAATCAGACAGTCTGTGTCTTTCCATGACTGGCTTGTTTCACTTAACAAAATGTCCTCAGTGTTCATCCATGTTGTAGCATGAACCAGAATTTCCTTCAGTCTTAATGATGAATAATAGTTTTTGTGCAGATATCACATTTTGCTTGTCCATTCATTCATCAAAGGACACCGGGGTCGTTTCTATCTTAGCTATTGTGAATAGTGCTGTTATGAACATGGGTATATAAATATCTCTCAGACACCTTTCTATTCTTTTGGGTATATACCCCAAAAGATTGCTGGATCGTATGATAATTGTATTTTTAATTTTTTGAGGAAATGCCATACTGTTTTCCACAACATCTGCACCATTTTACATTCCACCAACAGTGCACAAGGGTCCCACCTATTCCATATCCTCACCAACACTTGCTACTTTTTTTGGTAGTAGCATCCTAATGGGTATGAGGTGATGTCTCATTGTACTTTTGATTTTTCTAATGATAAGTATACAGAAAACGTAGCTTTTCCTAATGATAGGTAATGTCAAGCATCTTTTTGTGAGCGTATCAGACATCTATCTGTTTTCTTTGGAGAAATGTCTATTCAAGTTCTTTGCCAATATTTAAAACCAGTCAAAACGCAGAAAAGTTGAAAGTACAAAAGAAAAAGGTAAACCAAGTTTAACCTAACCAAAGGAAACATTAAGCAAAGAAAAGGTGTGTTAATTTAAGATAAAGCAGACTTTAAGATAATATTTTCATCAAAGATAAAAATGTCAACATAATGACAATAGGTAGATTTCTCCAGGAAAATTCTTCATATATACATAAAAAATTATACATATGAAGAAATAAACTGACAGAATTACAACTGGAAATTGATAATTTCAGTAATTATCTTTCAGTAATTGAAGCAATATATGAGTAAATATATGAAATAGAAATAAGGTATGGAGGAGCTTAATGTTCAGTTATAAAACATCTAGATTTTAAAATATATACAGAAACATTTGCTCTAAAACACTAATATTGAAATCTTTGTTAGTGTTATGTTATCTAGATAGACCATAAAACAAATCACAGTGAGTTTCACAGACTATTTCGTCTGACCATAGTGCAAGTAAATTATAATTTACTTTTTTAAATAATGTATGTTAGGAAATTTTAAGGCAAACTTGTGTAGAACCCATGACTCGAAGAATAAAGTGTAATGAAAATTAGGTTGTATCTAGGAGTGAATAACAATAAAAATACCACCTCTTTAAAAAGGACTATAAAGATTTTTAGAAACATATTATCATTAGCAAAGAAGATTGATAGAAAATACATGTGTTATTATTGAAAGATGTCAGAGAAAAAAGCAAATGCATAAGCATGAACAAAGTAGAAAGAATGTTATAAGATATGCAGAAATCATTAAAACAAATACATGCATTTTTTAAGAGATAAAAAGTCAAGAAGATAGTTATTTGTAAAAATCTGATGAAGTAGAAAAACATTTGGCAACACCTAATAAAGTAAATGTTTTAAGAAAACATTCACAAGGTTTTTAAAAATGAAAAATTACAAGGTACAAAGTGAAAAATAAATATGAAAAAAAAATTAAGTAGATAATATCCTGGAATGGGGGCACAATTATATTAGAAGTAACTCAAGGTAAAACAGGGAAACCTATGTAAAAGCATAACTATCAATAAATAGAATCAGTATGTAAAATTTTATCAAAAACAAAAGTAAAATGAAACAAAAGTCTCCCCTAGTTCAGACAGTTTTAGTTGCAAATTCCACCAATAATTCAAGGGACATATATATCTAAATTGTTTCAAGGACTGGGAATACAAATGCTGGTCTCAAGTCTAATAACAAGTTTATTCAAGGCTGGGACAAGGACATTACAAGAAAGAAATGTTACAAACTAATCTCACTGTTGACCATAGTAGCAACAATATATTAGCAAACAAAGTACAGTGATATAGTCAAAAAATAATACATCTTGAACACAGTGGCTTTATACCAAGAATGCAAGAATGGTTAACATTATAACATCTAGTTATGTTATCCAAAGGTAGGTTGAAAACAATCCATTTAAGGCATACAATAACTGTATTTAATTAAATTCAATTATATTCAAAATAAAGGTCTTCTAAAAACTTGAACAGGTTTTTTCCTTATTATAATAAGAGTGGTTTGCTGAAACCTACAATGAATCCTATATTTAACTGTGAAATGATAAAACACTTTTCTTAAATGTCAGGAACAAGAACAGAATATCTTACTCTCACTACTTTTTTTCAAGCCTTTTTCTGGGTGTCCAAGACAATAATACTATTAAGCAAGAATAAAGAAGTAAATATTAAGGACCCGAAAGGTCAATATGTTTATATACACAGAAAACCCTAGAGAACCTAGAACTGAACTATTGGAATTAAGAAAATTCAGAAGATTGCTAGATGTAAAATCAATATATGAAAACAGATTGCATTCCAATAACCATCAACAAATAGAAAATCTAATTATAAAAAATACAATTTATAAAACAACAAATATTTGGTTGAGTACTAAATCTAACAGTAGATATGCAATGACTTTAAGGGTAGAACTATGAAACATTAATAGAAGACATAGAATGAGCTAACTAGAGGAAGAGATAACATGTCATGGCTGGGAAGAATCAGGTGTCTAGATTTTTTATAAAGTGGAAGTGGCTGAGTGTGTGGTGTTAGCACTGGGAAAACAAACTAGATGCCTTTGCAAGTCAATGGAAAAAAATGCTGCCATGTTTAGCAAATCGTTTGAGGAAAAATATTTATACAAAAAGAAAGAAAAATATATAAAAATTTAAATTCTGCATTGTACCTTATACAAAAACTGATGCCAAATGGGATAAAAATCTAAAGATGGGGAATAAGAAATCAAAATTTTACTAAGGGGTTTATGCTTAGCCCATGTAAAGGGAGCTGGTATGAGCTGTGCCCACCCATCATAAACAGCTTGGTTTGCTGTTGTTTAAATATTGTACAATAAACAGCACAGAACTCTGATCCCAAAAAGAAGGAAACAAGTAAGAGATCCTTGTCACCGCTTTCTGCCTGCAGGCAATGCTAGGCTTCAGTTCAGGGAGGGGAGACCCAAGCAGAACACTGTAGTCTTACTGAGAAGAAGAAAAGGGATTGTACTGGGCAGAGGCAGAGGTGGCTGGAATTTACAGGGCAAAGTATCAGAGGAGAGGGAAAAAGTGTCCCCTTGATTCTCTGGCTGAATTCTCATCTGCTCACGCAAGCGAGGAATCCCCACGAGATTGGGAAAGAACTATTGGCAGATTTAGAACAATCACAAGGCAGGCTGAGAAGTCCCCGCAGGGAGGTGAGAATCATTTGATGTCCTACCAGCCAGTGTGTAGATATCTTGTTGAATACACAGGGTATTCTGTAGAGGTCCCAGAAAATCAGTAAGAATATGGAAGTTACCCAAGAGAAGTGGAGATAAAATAGCTCTAGAGTAAGGTGACTCTAGACATGTTAAAAACCAACATAAACTCAAGCTGCAAAGGTTCAGGCTGATTTGTGTACGTTGTCTAAGTGCCTGTTCACATGCCTTCTTTGACCCAACATGCTTTCAATCAACAAAACAATATTCAGAACTCAAAATCATGAATGTACAATGTTTCAAATACAACCAAAAATTACTAGAAAACAGAAGAAAGAAGAAACTGTGTCCCACCCAATACCAGGAGAAAAATAAGCCAATAAAAGCAGACCCAGGAACAAGAGAGATTATAAATTAGCACATAAAGACTTTAAAATACATACTCAGAAAACATGAATATATTGAGAATAAAAACTGAAGACATAAGGAAAAACCTCATGTAACTTGTAAATATGAAAACATGTGATATCTATGAAGAGTGTCATATATTCAAAGATCTTCCACTTGGAGTGTTAGGAAAGTTTCACTGGATGCTATTAACAAAAAATTAAATACTTTAAAATAAATCAATGAATGGGCATAGCAATAGCAACTATACAAAATGAAACAAAAAAATGAAGTCTAGAAGAAATTGAACTCTCTAAAAAATATTTATAACTCCCAAATCAATACTGTAGCACTTCCATGGGAAGGCCACACAACATTCTGCCTTCTTGTTAGCTTTCCTACTACACGTGTCCTTTTTGTGATATATTCTGTGCCACGTTTTTGCATTTTTGTGTGTTTTTTTTGTTGGTGATTTTGCGTTTTGAAATGACCCCCAAGCATAATGCAGAAGTGCTGTCTGGGTTCCTAAGTGCAAAAGGGCTGCGATGTGCCTTATGTTCAGTCATGAGTTACAGTGATGCTGGCCATGAGTTCAGTGTTAATGAATCAACATTGTGTATTAAATAAAGTGTCTTTAAGAGAGACACAGGTTATGTACTGATTGATGAAATGGAAGGCTCAGAGGAACCTAACTCTGTATTTTCCCCAGAAGCAATGTTCAGTATTCACTAATTTAGTATTTGTGGCCACTTTATAGTACATAGCTACTGTGAATAATGAGAATTGACTGTACTACTCATAGCAATACAATTGCTATATTTTAAAAGCAAAAATGTTACATGATAGAAGCTATATTAAGAAGATACACTTTCTTAATTTCTTCTTCGAGGAATTCCTTGTAGTATTAGACTAACGCTCTGGCCAATAAAATTACAAACTTTGTGTAAATTATAATAAACAGCTTTTGAGGGCACTAGAAAGTAACTAAAAGTTGGCACACCTAGAGAGCATCTGACTCCTGAGAGAAGAAAACCACACCTACTGAAGCCTACATTCATGTATTTCACTTCAAATGGGAAGGCAGAGCAAACCATCACCGGAGGGACGTGGGAAATACATGAGCGTATATCATGGTACCATGCAGATCACACTAAGCCATCTTTGAAATATTGCTGAGAGTTAAGTACATTTTATGTAGAAATACTACCTTCCTAGCATTAACAGACTTTTTAAAATTGTAACCGATCCTCTGCAAAGCTCTAGAAGAGCCAAAACAAGATCACAGCAATAGAAATAGAGACTAGTACTCAGAAAATTAGTAATGACTACTTTTAATATCTAATAGCCATTAAAACTCAAAGGAGCAAACTCACATGTTGGCTTTTTGATGTTTGTTTTTTGACAGGCTCACTGGGATGGAATATCCTGATAGCCGGTGATACAGTGGGAGGGTCTTGATTTCAGCAGAGCATTCTGAACTCAGTGGATTAAGAACAAAAAAAGGATGAAGCAGGGATAAGTTTAAATCTGCAGGCACGTGAGGAGGATCTACCTGGAACGTTGTGCTTTTCCCTGGTGGACAGCAGCAACTCTATTACATCCTTATTATTGCTGGAAAGTGGGTGGATTGAGTGTCACCCCCAAGTGCTCCTCTGGAACTTGGAAGGTCACAGGGAAGACGGTCTAGATGTGTTTTGTCATAGCTGCTTTTGGATGGAGAAATGATAATTGATAAAGATAATGATAACCAATGTCAAAAATGATATCCCTTGCTTGTTTACTTTTGTTTTTTAAATTGTATTTCCCCCAGAAACTTAATATATTGAGTATCCCCACATCTACAATATAAGACTCATTTTTTGTTTGCAATTTTTATTTTTAAAAATTATTATGGGAAGTTGGATTTGTAGAAGTAGGGGGTAAGTGTGATTTAGGCATTCATGGTCTCTTAGTTCTGATTAAGAGAAACAGGAAGCGTTAGCACTATGTTGTTTTTATGCAGTTTCACTGATGGACGTGGGTACCCTCACTCACAGAATAAAAAAAAGTCGGAATAAAAACTGTTGTAAGGGCACAAAATTGACGTAGCGACTTCCTACGACGTCCCCTGCATCTGTTGCAACTCACATGGAGAGATGCCTCGTTTATGTAAAAATGTCCCCACCAGCCCAGCGACTTGCTGTGCGGAGTTTCATTGACTGTGCTGTCTTCGCTTTCCAGAAATAGCTGCTGTGCCTTGTTATCCAAGGAATGCAGATGGAACGATGATGCACACGGGCCGGCTCCTCTCCGAGGAAGCCACTGCTCACAGCTGACCGCGTGACTCATGCCAAGGGCTTGGGTTCCAGCGCAGCAAAGATCTGTCCGCCTCTGACAGTCTGGGCGGCTGCTGCCGCTTCAGAAGCTCCGGCTCTGTATGCAGAGACGCAAAGGAGCCAGGGTGCCTCAAACACAAGTCTACAGAAACTTACAGAGTGGGAAATATTTTTAAAGAGCACTTTGAAAGTCATAAAGACAATGCAAGTATATTTTAGAACATTTGTGAGTTACAGAAAAACCTTGCAATAATAATGCAACTCTCTAACATTTTTAAGTGTTTGCTGCTGTCTGGGAATTAAGTACTTTAGATACATTATTTGTTTATTTCTCCCTAAGTCTCATGAAATAGGTAATATTCTATTGGTTACATTGTAGAGGTGAGTAAACTGAGGATTAGAGATTTAATAACTGTGTGCAAACAATATGACTGCAGGGTTGGTAAATGGGATTTAATCTCAGACCAAGTAATAAAGACTAAATTATTTACCAGGGCAATAATCCGACCACCAAGTATTAAATACTCTTTTCCTTCAAGCTTTCTGTCTTTGTATAGATTCAGATTTTAAAAAGAAATTGAGATTATCCTGTATATAGTGAATTGGTCTGCTGGTGTTGTTAATAATACTGTGATTATAGCTCATATCATAAACTAACATAAAATAGTGTTTTCAATAGCCCCATGGCATTCTGTTGAGTAGAGTGTCCCAAAATGTATTCATTATCTACTGGTGTGTCACAAATCATTCTAAAAATTTAGAAGCTTTAAACATACATTTACTGTCTCACAGTTTCTGAGGGTCAGGAATCTGAGAGCAGCTGAGCTGAGCGGCTCTGGCTCAGTCTCCGTAAGGGAGGTGGAGTGCTGCCGTCCGTCATGACGCAGTCAAGAAGGCAGGAGGGGCGGTGACCTTCTTAAGGTCCGACTAGGCAGAAGGATACGTGTCTGAGATGGATCCCTCACATGGCCCTTGGCTGGAGGCCTCAGCTCCTCACCATGGGGCTGGTGACTTCCCCTAAGACAGTGCAAGGAGTAAGGCTCAGGGGCTTTCATGACATAGTTTCCAAAGTTACACAGACCACTTCCTGTTTATTGTATTGCTATAAGAGACTCATTAGACCCATCACACACTCTAGGGGAGGGGAATTAGGTTCCATCTTTCATTAGGAAGAACATCAAAGAGGTTGTATGAATATTTTCAAACCACCACAGGAAATAACTCTATTTCTATATTTGTATTTACTTGTTTTCAAGTGGATTTCTAAGTGTTCCCATTATTAACAATGTTGTTACAAATATCTTTATACATAAATACATGAGTGTTTTAATCATAATTCCCTTGGGATAATATCCAAGTGGGGTGACTGGGATAAGGATATAAGTATTTTTGAGGCTGTGGGTACATACCACCCTATAGAAAGAAGGTACCTGTCAAGCCTCTGTGGCAGATTGTATTTTCCAAAGATGACCGGCAAAATATGCTGCGTTCCACATATTAGTCTTGCAATATGATATTGACAATATCCTCCTTGATTGGTAGTGTCTAAGTTCTCAGGCCCTACCCTTGAGCCTGGATGAAACTTTATGACTGTCTCAACCAATAGAGTAGGGCATGAATGACCTTATGTGGCCCTGAAAACATCACGCACTTCAGCCTTATCATCCTGAAATGTTTGCTCTTGGAACCCGCCATCCCCTGCAGGAAGCCAAGTGTCCTCAAGGACAGATCACACGTAGGGGTTCTGGGTGGGACTGACCTCTAGCAAGGTCCTGACCGCTACCTAGCATCAACCACCAGACAAGAAGTGAATGAGCCTTATGATTTCAGCCCCACCACAAAGCACTCCAGGTTTCAAGATACCCCGTTAACATTATATGGAGCAGAGCTGAGCTGCCCCACTGAACTAGGTCCAACATGGAGATTCATGGACAAAATAAAGGCCTGGTCATTCCACTCCTGTATTTCCCATCCCACCCCCCAAAATCGAAAACCTATGTCAACAAAAGATTATATAAGAAAGTAGGAAGCTACCAAAACATGGAAAAAAATCCTTATGCCCATTGACAGAGAAACAGATAAACAATTGTGCTATACCCATAAAATGGAAACACAGCAATACAAAAAAATGAGCTACTTATATATGTAAAAGTGTTGATAAATCTCACAAAAGAGTACACATAATTTCACTATTTCATGTGCATGAAATACAAATACAATTAAAACTAAAGTATGGTACTAAAAATAATATCATGGTTTTGGAGGCCAGTTGAGAGAAGAAGTCAAGTGAAAAGGAGAAGAATTTTCTGGGAGTATGGAAATACTGCATATGTTGTTTTAGGTGTGGTTACCCAGGTGTATACATTGGTAAAATTCATCAATCTGAATACTTAAAAGCTGTGTATCTTGTTGTATATTAATTATATCTCATTTTTTTAAAACATTACCTGTATGGCTACACCAATCTTCTAAAATGTTTTTGCTCTCAGTCCAGCCACATACATTTAATAGCATTAAGGATGACACTTTCTTTTAAACAATAAGAGGATAGAAAATGAGAAACCATATTTATTGAAGGTCATTTCCATGACAGAGGTTTTAACAAATTCAACTTGGCGGCAGAGGATACCAATAACTAAAGATAACTACTTGATGAAAACTGAGGTCTGTAGAGAGTAACTCAAGCATTAGTAATTCTAAGAGAGAACACTGTTGGTGGAAATGTAAATTGGTTCAACCATTGTGGAAAGAAATATGGAGGTTCCTCAAAAAACTGAAAATAGAAACACCATTTGACCCAGTAATTCTACTCTTAGGAATTTACCCCAAGAAAACAAAATCTCTGATGCAAAAAGACATATGTACCCCTATGTTTATCACAGCACTATTTACAATAGCCAAGATATGGAAGCAACCTAAGTGTCCATCAGTAGATGAATGGATAAAGAAGATGTGGTACATATACACAATGGAATGTAATTCCGCCATAAAGAAAAAAGAAATCCTACCATTTGCAGCAACATGGATGGAGCTAGAGGGTATTATGCTCAGTGAAATAAGCCAGGTGGAGAAAGACAGGTACCAAATGATTTCACTCATTTGTGGAGTATAACAACTAAGCAAAACTAAAGGAACAAAACAGCAGCAGACTCAGAGACTCCAAGAAGGGACTAGCAGTTACCAAAGGGGAGGGGTGTGGGAGGGTGGATGGGGAGGAAGAGGATTATGGGGCATTATAATCACAATATAGGCAGGTCACAGGGAAGGCAGTACAGCACGGAGAAGACAAGTTCTGACTCTAGCATCTTACTATGCTGATGGACAGTGACTGCAATGGGGTGGGCAGGGTGAACACTTGATAATATGGGTGAATGTTGAAATCACAGTATTGTTTATGTGAAGCCATCATAAGATTGTATATCAATGATACTTTAATAAAAAAAAAGAAAAGAACATTAAAAACATTCTAGGGAGAAAAATTAAGTTGGGAACTCCTGCTACTAATTTTCCCAAGTGAATTTATTAAGAGGAAATTAGCACAGGCATTGAACTTATTTCCTGTCAACACTGCATCTAACAGATTATAGGAAATAAGTTTAGTAGAGGAAGGATTGTATTAACACAATCAATATTTGCATTCAAGGTCCCCAAATACAGTTCCAATTGCTAGAGAAAGAATATCTTAGTTGTGTAGTAGTGTTCTCATGGGGAGTTTACATCCAATCCTTAGGCAAGGGAATAACCTGAAATGAAAACAAGTCTTGAAGTCTGTCATCCTGATCTTTGAAAATTAGGAGTAGTAAAGAAAATGCTTTGTCAAAAATGAACTCATGGGACTACATCAAACTAAAAAGTTTCTGTACAGCAAAGGACACCATCAACAGAACAAAAAGGCATCCTACAGTATGGGAGAATATATTTGTAAAGACATGTCCAACAAGGGGTTAATATACAAAATATATAAAGAACTTACATGCCTCAACACCCAAAAAGCAAATAACCCAATTAAAAAATGGGCAGAAGATATGAAGAGGCAGTTCTCCAAAGAAGAAATCCAGATGGCCAACAGACACATGAAAAGATGCTCCACATCACTAATCATCAGGGAAATGCAAATTAAAACCACAATGAGATATCACCTCACACCAGTCAGGATGGCCAGCATTGAAAAGACTAAGAACAACAAATTCTGGCAAGGATGCAGAGAAAGGGGACCCCTCCTACACTGCTGGTGGGAATGTAAGCTAGTTCAACCATTGTAGAAAGCAATATGGACATTCCTCAAAAAACTAAAAATAGAAATACCATTTGACCCGGGAATCCCACTCCTTGGAATTTACCCAAACAATACAACTTCTCAGATTCAAAAAGACATATGCACCCCTATGTTTATTGCAGCACTTTTTACAATACCCAAGATATGGAAGCAACCTAAGTGTCCATCAGTAGATGAATGGATAAAGAAGAGGTGGTACATATACACAATGGAATACTACTCAGCCATCAGAAAGAAAGAAATCCTACCATTTGCAACAACATGAATGGAGCTGGAGGATATTATGCTCAGTGAAATAAGCCAGGTGGAGAAAGACAAGTGCCAAATTATTTCCCTCATTTGTGGAGAATAACAGCGAAGCAAAACTGAAGGAACAAAATAGCAGCAGACTCAGAGACTCCAAGAAGAAACTAGTGGTTACCAAAGGGGAGGGGTGTGGGAGGGCGGGAGAAGGGGATTGAGGGGTATTTTGTTTAGTACACATGGTGTGGGGGATCACAGGAAAACAGTGTAGCACAGAGAAGGCAAACAGTGAGTCTGTGGCATCTTACTACACCCAAGGACAGTGAGTGCATTGGGGTTTGGGTGGGGACTTGATAATATGAGTAAATGTAGTAACCACATTGTTTTTTCATGTGATACCTTTATAATAAGAGTGTATATTAATAATACCTTAGTAAAAAAAACTATAAAAAAAAGAAAATGCTTTGTATAGAGGCCAGTCATTTCTCTGCCCTGTAAAATAGAGGAACAGTTGTGTGTCCTGCTCCAAGGAGAGGCTGAATAAATACCACCCCAATGTCCCTTACATCCAGTCAGATTTAGAAACAGAGTGCTCGGTTCCCTGGGTCTCAGTATGTAAATGTGGATAATACACTGATTGGAATATTGAAGAGGTACCAATGGTTCCAGTGTCCTTTTATTCCACTTCTGATGTTTTTATCATTGATGTATTATTAGTAAGTTTAGGGAATCTGATTAGTGCACCAATAAGAGAAGAAGCTCTCAATTTGAGTTTGTCCACAGAAAATGCCCTCAAAGTTGGATATGGAGCTCTAGGGAGGTAAACAAAATAAGCCTCAGAGCCATGAAAGGATATTGAAGAGCTTCTTTTGTATTAAATTATAGTTAGAAAGGAAGTCACCACCCTTAATGTTAATAACAGGTCTATAAGCAAGCCCTTGGTCTGCATGTCATTGCAATGGACAAGTGTCCTGAGATGAGCCCCTGACAAACCCTACTGGCAGTGCCACCTCCCTCGGTTATTTCATTTATTACCATGCTTTGCATCTTAAATGAGCCAAAATAACCAAGACTTAAAGACTCTATCATCTAATTGTACTTAGCTATCGTTTGCAAAAGAGAAAACTGGCTTAAAACCTACATGCACAGACAAACCAGTTGCATCTTAGCAGTCACTCATCCAGACGGCAGCACATCTGGATGGTCGCTCCTGAGCCGAGGTCAGTGGGCAAACACGGAGTCCCAGTGGACCTGGACACTTCACACATCCACACCTCCGAAAGGATACAGAGTTTCAGTTTCCACCTCTGGCCAATGTGGCTTTCATCACAGGACTTAACATTCTTTTTCCCCTGAAATAACTCCCCAAAATGGACAATATTTGGGAAATGATATTTTTGAGACATTAGAAGTCAGGTGACAAAGGACGCTGATTGTTGGTGGACAGAGACAAGTTGGGCAAGCCCCACAGTAGTCACACTTATCCCATGGGGAGGAGGAGGGGGGACCCAGCAACTGCCTGAAGTAGGGGCTACAAGTCGGGACTGGACATCATGTCATCAGTTTGCAGGTCTGGACATCAAGGTCATCAGAGTTTGCATGACAAGAGATGAGAGAGGACAGAGCTGTAATTATAGAGAGCCCCAAAGATCTATGAGGGCTCCCTTCAAATACCTGGCCTTGTGCTCATCAACTCATGTTTGAGGAAACTCCCAAGACCCGGGAAGAGCCTGCAGAATTTGAGAGCGGTGCCTGGGCTCGCACGGGCTCCAGCGGTGCCTGTTCCCACCAGCCAGATGGGAAAACCTCCCAATTCACAGGACAGTCAGTGTTCAGTGGGGTCTCCCTCCCAGGGCGGAGTAATTACCCCAGGACTGAGCACTGCTCCAGTCCTGCCTAACGAATCTTAAAAGCAAGACCCAAACGGATCAAACTGCTTGTAAGTGGCTTAACTGGGCCCTGACAATGCTCAAGTATGTTCATAGGAACATGGATATATTCAGGACCCAACAAGATAGGATCCACGTGCCTACCATCCAGTAAAAGACTGTCAGGCATGCAAGAAATCAGGAAAATACCACCTTATTGAAAAGTAGGACGAAAAGATAAATCCACTGTTATACCCAAATACTGCAAACTCTCTCTCTCAATAGTTGATAGAGTTGACAGAAAATCACTAAGGATATAAAATATTTAAACAACACTATCAACCAACTTAATTTCATTGACATTTATAGAAAAACTCACCTAATAAAAAGCAGAATGCATGCTCTTTTCAAGTGACCACAAAATTTTTCCCAGCGTAGACCATATTCAATACCATAAAATAAGTCTCAATAGATTTAAAAGAATTAAAGCCCTGCAAAGTAAATTCTCTGATCATAGTGAATTAAGTTAGAAATAAGAAACACATAGATCTCTGGAAAATCCCTAGATATTGGAAAGTGAGTAATACCAATGTATCAAAGGAAGAAATCGAAAGGAGAATTGGATGAAAATGGAAACACTATAGAATAAAATATTTGAAATTCTGCTAAAGCAGTGTTTGGAGGAGGGAACGTTTAGCTCACTATGCCAATATTAGGGGAAAAAATATTAAATAAATGATTTAAGTTTCCATCATGAAAAACTACAGAAAAAAAGAGCAAATGAAATTCAAAGCAAGTAGAAGAAAAGATAGAATAAAGATCAGAGCAAAAATCAAGGAAATAGAAAACTAAAATTTTCTAAAATGTGGAAAAAAAATCAATGAACTCTATACCAAGTTCTTTGAGAACATTGGCAAAGGGAATGAACCCATAAAGACTAAAGACTGAGGGAAGATGCATTTTGCCGATATCAAGAATGAAAGGCATTTTCACTACTGGTTCTATGGATAGTTAAAGGACAACAAAAGAATATGGTGCATGGCTTTATGCCAATAAGTTAAAAAATTTAGATGGATTAATTCCTTGAAAAACACAAACTATCAAAGTTCACTCAAAAAGGGATAATATGAATAACATTATATCCATTAATATTTTTTATTTGTTAAAAACTTTCCCACAAAGAAAATTCTAGGTCTGAATGGCTTCATTGGTGAATCTCACTAAAATTACATAGAAGAAAGAGTACCAATTCCACATAAACTCGTCCAGAATTGAAAACAAGGATAGTTCCCAAGTCATTCTATGAGGTATCATTCACCCTGATACCAAACCGCATATTATAAGAAAACTACAGACCAATAATCCCTCAACAACAAAGATGCAAAATTCTAAAGAGCATTTTAGCAAGTAGAACCCAAATTACATGTTAAAAATGCTTGGTGACTAGGGTTGGGCTTATCTCAACAATGAAAGTTTGGACTGACATTCAAATATCAGTCACTGTAACTCTCTATATTAACAAACTAAAAAAGAAGAGTCATATAATATTATCTAAATAGACAAGGAAAACACTTGACAAATTCCAGCAACCTTCCTGGTAAAAACTCTCAACACACTAAGAATAAAAGGAACCTCTCAAGATGATAAAGGTCACCTGTGAAAAACTATAATTAATATCATACTTAAAGGTAAAAAACAAAATGTTTCCCCTAAAGATCAGGGAGAAGATGAGAATGTCTATCTCACCACTTCTATTTAACTTTATACTCGAGATTCTAGTGCAGGTAGGCAAGGGAAAAAAAGTGTCTTTCACAAATGACTTGATCATCTATATAGAAAATCTAAAAGAATCTACCCTCCACCCCCCATAAAGAAAAACCTGTTAGAACCAATAGGTAGCTTAACAAATCTGCAGTGTACAAATCAACATACTAAAATCAATCATGTTCTATGTGTTTGCAACAAATAATTGGAAATTGAAATTAAAGCAACAATACCATTGGCAATAACACCAAAAAATTTAATAATTGAGGATAAATCTGTCCAAAGACATGAAAGACTTGCACACTGAAAATAACAAAACACAGCTGAGAGAATTTAAAGAACTAAATAACTGGACAGCTGTATCTTCTACAAGGGCCAGAGATGCAATATTGTTAAGATGTCAATCTGCCTGAAATGGAACCGAAGCAATTCCAAAGTCCCAGATGATTTTTTGGTGAAGAAACTGACAAAGTGATTCTAAACTCATATGGAAATGCCAGTGACAAGGAGTAGACAAAACAATTTTAAAAAAGAAGAACAAATCTGGAGGATTGACACTGATTTCATGACTTATTAGAAAGCTATAGTAACCAAGAGAATGTAGTATTGGCATATATATAGACAAACAGATCAACGGAGCAAAACAGGAGAAATAGACACACCACATATATGTACAATTGATTTGCAAATCATGCAAAGGTGATTCAATGGACAGTCTTTTTGCAAATAGTGCTGGCACATTTGGATAGCCATACATAAAGGAAGAGGAAGGGAGGGAGGGAGGGAGGCAGGGAGGGTGGGCGGAAGTCTGTGACGGAGTTGGTACCTTCACACCCACTGCAGGAAGGCAAACCCCTTCCGAAGCTTCTTAATGAGTCAGCTTTACGTCTCTCATTTGTTTCAGCCATTCCAGTCTTGTGTGGTTCCCCAAAGAAATGAAAGCAGAGCTAAACAACTAAAAAGTAGCAGAGATGTTGCTTATTCTTAGAGTAAGATTTTTGTCAAGCAAATCATTCCATAAAAACCTTATGTACCTCAGCTCAGAGAAGACAAGTAGTGATTCTCATCTCACTACACTGATGGACAGTGACTGTAATAGGGTTGGTGGGGGGGACCTGATGAAGGGGGTAGTTTAATCATCACAATATTGCTCATGTAATTGTAGGTGAATGATACTAAAATAAAATAAATTGTTATAAAAAAAAAAGAATAAGAAAGATAAAAAAAAAAAAAAACCTTATGTACCTGCTGGTTTCTCTCTACCGGAAACCCTCTTCAGTCGCCTGTCTGCATGGCCCCTCTGTCACGTCCTCTGAGGCTATACGCAAATATCTCCTCCTCATTGAAACCATCCCTAGAGCAATTAACTTAAAGGGCAGCCCATTCTTTTACATTTTACACATCTACTAATCATGTACAATTTTCAAAACAGATGCACCTCCCTGTCCTTACAGAACTTACCGTATGCTGAGGGAAGAGAGACAATAATTGAATAAATATTCATTGAATGAAATAAATAATCTAGTCATATATGCAGCTGTAAAGTTGGCCAAACATTTGAATTTATCAAGAAGTCTACTTTCATAATGGATTAATATCCACAATTGTTAATTAATGACCTCACTCCAAATGTACATATCGCCTTGAGACACTGATTCATGATAATCCAATTGATTATACACCATGTAAGTTCATGAATATACATACACAGGGCATATGTTATCAAATGTTTGACAGTGATGCATGATCATAAACATTTGCAGGCCATCAGCCTAGATGGAGGCCACGTGCAGGCGAGGGCAGTGTGTGATGGACCCCCTCCCACTTCAAGGGGAAAGAGATGGACCCCTTCAAATGTTGGCTTGGAACGTGACTTAAAGGATGAGTGAGCTGATTTCTTTTAACATGTTTGCTTCTGTTGAAATACTTTGTTTGACACTCTAGGAGAGGAAAAGGTAGAGGAAGGAAGAAGAGCAACATTGATTCTTTAAAAGCATTGCTGGCACCCCTGGTGGTTCTCTCTGTGTGTAGGCTTCGCTCTCCCAGCCCCCTCTGAGCCCAGTAGCAAAAATAGCCATGAATACAGACGAGGCTGGTTGAGTGGCCTGGCATGGAGCTGTTTTTTGAATTTCATACATCATTTTCAACCCGCTGCAGTGACTGCACAGTGCGGCACAGACCTCAAGAGGGAGGAAGGAGTATGCCTCCGCGTGGGCCTGGACACATGCATGACGTGGACCCCGTGCTACTGCTCACACTACACGGAAACAGTGCACGCAAATCAAGGACTTTCTCTTCCTAGGTCTGTTGATTTTGATATGCCAATGAATTAGCTAACTGCAGCCATATGTTTAAATCTTTTTTCTTAACACTGAGTAAGTAAATAATTTCCTTTTGATGTTAGTGCCTGGGAAGACACAAGCCTGAGGGAGTCCTTGTCTTCTCAACTTGTGGAGAACTAGTTTTGGTAAGAAATATATGTGCACACACACACACACACACACACACACACAGACACACACACACAGACACACACACACACACAGACAGACACACACACACAGACACACACACACACACACACACACACACAGACAGACACACACACAGACAGACACACACACACACAGACAGACACACACACACACACACACAGACAGACACACACACAGACAGACACACAGACACACACACACAGACAGACAGACAGACACACACACACACACAGACAGACAGACACACACACACACACACACACACACACAGACACACACACACAAACGGGCAGACTGACAGGAGAACAAAGGCCTTCACATTTCCCCCTGAATTCCAGTTTAGGGGAAAATTGAGGTCATGGTCAGATTAAGAATGTCATTTTTCTCTAAATCAGTGGTTCTTCATTCTTTTGGGGTCACAGACCCCTCTGAGAATCTGAGAAAGTTACGGAACTCCCCTGGAGATGGGGTAGGGTGGGAACATACTTTCTATGCAATGTCTAGAACACATGGCCCTTCAGGAAAAGACTCTGCTCCAGATCCGAAACAGGTGCACACCAGCAGTGGCCCTTTTCCTGCATCCTGTCGCAGAGGCTGGGGGGACACAAAAAGAGTGGCTGCCGGGCTCACCTAGCAACTGCCTGTGGCCAAAGGCCTTGTCTTTGATTTCAGTTCATCTCCACATGTCCTGCAGCTGTAACATCCCTGCCTACAGCCAGTCTCACAATTGAAAGGACTGAGCAGTCATTTTAAGAAACTTCTCAATGGCTTTTATATGTAGGAACAGTTCTAACCTGGAGCCCAGCCAGAGGAAGCCACAGTGGTGACCACTGTCCGCAGCTGCCCACCCACCTCCTTGTTACTGCGGTCCCCAAGCTCAGCCTTCCACTTCCTCTCCTGATGAGGGTGGCCTGGCCTCCTGAGCTTGACCCCAGGCAGAAGATCTTTTATCAGTCAGTAGATGTGTGGCAGCCTTCGCTCTCCCTGCAAAGCCTTATAAAGAGAGTTTAGCTATGCTTTAGGACAGGACAGCCCAAGCAGAAATATCACATTCAGTCCACTTTCCCCTGGGGAGTCAGTGTGCAAGAGCAGAAGCCATGTGTCCATGCTCATCACCCCTGTCACACACAAGCTACCGCTCAGGTGCAAGTTCAAAAAGTAAAAACATTAAACCATGGTGGAGCCAGTCTGTAAGTCTGTAACCACCGTGAGGGTCATAAACCACACGGATATGTAGTGCTTGCCCGTCACCTGGCAGGGTGGCCCCGTGAACCTCTGCAGGCTGGTTCTGGGGCTGAGGCCACACACCCTCTGTGCCTCAGGGAACACTCCAGTCTCACGGGAGGCGCTAGGGTGAGCTCTGCTCCTCAGTGGCCAACCCGGACCCACACCCTTCGCGGGCACCCCGTCTGGCACGCAGCACCCCACTCCTACTCTTCCGTCTGCTGGACCCCGCTCCTCCGCTGCGGACATTCACTTGCACATCTAGATTCGGCTCTGATCCTAGTCTATGAAGTCTTTCTCCAGCGAGAATCAACCAGCTTTTCCTCGGTGTTCCCAGCGCCCTCTAGCTGTTCAGTTGTTTCACTTTTGCATCTCCTTCTAATGTCATCTTTTCAAGGGGAGGCACAGGGTTTAGCCTCAGACGGCAAAGCCTGAGACAAAGGGACCCTGTGTTGCTATTTAGTGAAGTGCGAGCCAGGGGGCAAGAGGGAGCCATCAGTGGTGCGCCGGTGACCCACAGCCATGTTTACTGGCTACAGCCATTTACTCAGACTGGTGGGTCCACCTTTCCCCAGGCCGTATAGATGGGTGCTCAGAATATCTTTCGGGGGAAGAGAAGAGGAAGATACATCCTCCAGTTCTCTGGTCCCTTGGTGAGGGACGTTGCTTACCTCCATAGCTCACCCCTGTGCTTCCGGGGCAGGCAGTGCAGGGCCTCAGCACATCTCAGGAAATGCGGAGGCAGGAAGCCAAGGAGGCCAGGGGCTTCCTGAGGCCTGGGACTACTATGGGTCCATAAGAAGTCGGTGGAGAGCACACAAGACATAGCAGTGTGGTGCTGAGGGCTGGGGCCGGAACAATAGCCCAGGGGCCCCTGAACAGATTCATGACAGTCTAGGGTGGCACAGTCTAGGGTGACACGTTTGCACAGATCCTGTCTCTTACATCACCTCATGGGTGTACTATATAAGTGTTATATTGTATAAATACTAGAATCTTCAAGGTGGAAGGAAATTTAGAGTCTAATCTACAGCCTGACCCAGGAGTCCCCTCTGCAGCATCCTTGACGAAGTCATCGAGACCAGGCGTGAAGGACACAAGCTCTCCCTGAGGCTGGCCATCTGCTCTTGGGGCTGTCATGACAGGAAGCCCCTCTGCCCACTGAGCCACCAGCTGTCTCCCCCCAGGCCACAGTACCTGCACTGTGGGGATACAGAACAGGGAACTCCTTCACTGCATGTCAAACCTTTGCATGTCTGTTTTCTTTTCTAGGTTGAAAATGTCCAGGTTTTAGAATGAACAATGCACGGCCACCCAAAGCAGCAGGGTGAATCTACAAATGGGACGCTGACCAGAAGGTCTCAGACATGAGAAACTACAAGCTATGGGTTCCATTTCTATCCAGTACACACAGCCACAGCCGCTCTGTGCTGAGAAGCCCTGGCAAGTGGCCCAGTCAGGCAAGGGTACATGCAAGGGTCTTCTGGGTACTGGCAATGTCCCACTCCTTGATCTGGGTACTGGCTACACACCTGTCTTCATTTGCGAGATTCATCAGACCATCCACTGCAGGGGTGTGGTCTTTTCTGTAGGCACATTCGATCCAATGTTTACCTTTAATGTTCAGTCTTGCCACCACTACTTTTACGAAATGGTGTCCAGATCTCCTGTAATCTTTTTGCCTTCCATATCATCTGTGTTGCATGGTGTCGTCCTTAAAATAGGACCTCCTGGGCAGCATCTGCACCACAATGTGGTCTGTTCAGGCCCAAATGTTATAGTAAAACAATCTCCATAAATGCACCTCAAATGGCTTTGGAAGTTTGACCATTTTTCAAAATAACAGGCTCATAACTCTTGACAACTATCTTTTTCTTATTCTTCCCCATATAGTCACCAAGAAATAAGCATGTTACTCAACACACACAACAGGAAATTCATGGCTAACATGCAAATATGTCAAAATGATGTGAAACGGAGCACATGGTTTCAAGCCTACGTGTTCACCTTAAATTTTTCTACTTGTAAGTATTACCTTTCCAGTATGAGTACTTAAAGATGATTTAATAAATCATAATAAATCTAAATCCACATGATGGGCTTTTTTTCCAGAGATTGGAATGCATGTGAAGAGTTTGCAACCCTAAAAGCATATTCATGTTAGTAAATCCCTGAGGAGCACAGAACCCCACATGAACACACACAAGTGACAGGTGGTCCTCTATCACTCAGCCAGCACGCTTTTTATCCTCGTGGGCTGGGCTCACAGGGGGCGCATCCACCCAGCTGTGGCGCAGGGTTGGGGAAGGTGGCCCTGGTGGAGTTAGGGGATGATCAGGCCAGGGAAAGGCACCCTATGAGGGTCTGAGGTCAGGTGTGGAAAACTCTGAAGGTAAAGGAAAAGAGGGAAATATTTAATGGGATCTGGAAATGGATTAAACATGGGTGGGTAGAGAGGAAAGTCTGGAAAGGGAAGCGAGAGCCAGACCCTGAAGGCCGTGGGGAGCCACAGAAGGGTCCTCCGAGGAGGATGAACCATCTGTTCTGTGTTGTTGATGGAAGGCACGCACTGCAGCGTCAGGAAGGGAGGAGGAGGGCCGGGCGGAGACAGAGGCCGCTCCAGAGGCTGCAGTGTTCGGGATGAGCTGCTGTGTCCACCTGAGCCCAGGCGAAGAAAGGAGCGGAGTGGAGACAGGGTCTCAGGCCAGGATCTGCTGTCTCTACCGGCCCTGGTCGTGGATGGTGAGGAAGGCGGCGGGTCAGGAAGGACCTGGTTCCCGGGTGGTGCAGGTGGATGAGAGGCATGTGTGCCAAAGCAGAGGTCACACATTTGGGGCAGGGAGGTGCCACATGCCGTCACAGGCTGTGTAAGTTCGTCTACTTGTGGGACGTCCACAGAGATGCTTGCAGTAGGCCGTCGGGCCCCGGGACAGCAGCTCAGGGTGAGAGGTGGAATGGTGCCCAAATGGGGCTCGGGAGGCGGAAGTGATGACTGGTCGCATAAGGAGAGACGAGGGCAGACTGGGAGGCGGGCTGGCAGAGGCGGAGCCCCCAGCGCTGAGCGGCACCCTGGGGGGAGGGCAATGAAGGATGGGTGGCCTGGGGCAGCAGAGGGGAGTTCTCCACGGAGGGGTTGAGGGCCTCAGCGGCGGGTGCCGGGGAGACTGGGGGAGAGCAGGGCATCGAGAGGCCGTGTGAGGTGGCCGAGGCTGGAGGGGGAGGCCCTGGCCATGCGGGAGGTGCGCGTGGCTGGAGCGGGAATGAACGTGGGGCCGGGGCACCGACGCGCACAATCTTTCCCTTCATCAGGCAGGGCCGCGCGCCGAGCCCGGGAACAGGGGGCTGGCCAGCACAGGAGGACGTGGGGCAGCTCCTCCCGGCCAGGCGGCCGCCAGGATCCTGCGGTGCCTGAGCCGGCCTCGCCTGTCTGAGCACATCCTCAGCTCGCTCCACATCCAGGGCCGGGGCAGGGGAGTGGCGCTTACCCGGGAGTTATCGCAGTCAGGAGGGCCAGGGAAGAAACCGTGGGAGGACATCTTTGAATCCCCCAGGTTTTCACCTTAACTCCCAACACACAAAAGTAGAGCCACTGGCAGGCCAGCTGAAGACTGTGCTCCTCTTGCCAGGGTAACGGGCTCCTGTCAAGGTGGCCCTGTGAACCCCCAACAAGAGCAGGCGGGAGGGCAGCCGCAAGCCCAGCCCTGCTCGCTGTTCGTGTGCGCAGCACAGAGACCGAGGGCGGCGCCGGCACTGGTCGGGCTGCAGGGAGCCTGGATGGGCTGTCCCGGCTGTGGGGCTGGGGGGCAAGGGCCCAGGGGCCGCCCCCAGAGCTCAGAGCCGACGGCCGTGCTTCTTTCAGGGCAGTGTCCACGCTGCAAAGCTGCCCTTGTAGGAATAATCAAACTGGAGCAGGACAGACATGTACGGAAAAAGTAAAGAGATGATCAGGCAGAAGTCGGTGATGGGAACAAGCCAAGGACATCTCAGGTCAAAAGCCACCGCGCTCTTGGGCACTGCGTGGTCCAACAGAAGCAGTGTCCCGTGACGCTATGACATCATTCCTCAATCCCGTTTCTTTCCAAGAACTCAGGGACGTGAATTTCAGCTTAAAATAAGTTTTAGGAAAGGGTGAAGACCATACCCCATACAAAGTTATTGAAAGGAAGAAAGAGAGAGAGAGAGAGAGTATTACAGAATAACGTCTTAACACACCGTGAAAACACACCAGAGAAGCACACCCACAAAACACCCCCAAACGGCAGCCCGGGCACGCAGCCTCCCACATGGGGCCCTGGTGGGCCGCAGACGGCAGGTCCACGGGGACCGTCCAGCGTTGGAGGGTGAGGTGAGAGTGTCCGAGCCCAGGGCCTGCCACAGTCATGTCTTGTCTTTCTGCAGAGTGTGTGTGTGTGTGTGTATGACTGTGTGTGGTGTGTATTTGTGCGTGTATCACATCTGTGTGTGTGCATTTGCATGTGTGTGTGCATGTGGCCAAGGCACCAGTGCGTTAGGAGGCAGCGGGAGGTCCAAGCGGTGACTGAAGGGCCGCTTTGTCACCACAGGCACAATGTGAGCCTTTGAAGGGGGAAGGGAGCGGCCGAAGTACTTGAGTCTCAAAGAGCAGAGAAAAGAGACGGGAGGCGACCCTGCCCTGTCACCAGCCGGCTGCATGGCGCTGCTCAGACCTCTCTAGCTCTGTGTCTCTGTGTCCCACCTGCAGTGGTCGCCATGATAGAATCAGCCTTGTGCTTTGTCATGAAAAGGCCTGGGGCAAACTGCAGCTGCTTCTCCTGGTGTCCCAAGAAGCATGTCAGGAGGCTCCCAGGCACCACGCGCCAGTTGGGGGCCTGTCCGTCTACAGCGTCTGTCTTCCAGGACCAGGGCATCGGCTGCAGGGAGGTGGGTGTGGCCGCTGCACCTCCTGCGGGGGGAGGAGAGGGCCGTACTCGGGTACTCGGAGCTCGCCCCTCACAGGCAACCCAGAGAAAGCTTTCTCGGTCACTGTTGTTTCCATATGGCAGTTTTAAAATTAAATAAGATAGAATTAATAAGACAGCCAGTGCAGTGCCTGCCATAGAATAATTTCTCATTATGTACCATGATTATTATTTTAGCACATCTACATAGTGTCTCCTAATTCTGGCTTTCTGGAGAATTCATTAATTTAATTTCCATTTCTCAGATGAAGAGACTGAGGTTCTGAGAGGTTGTGTGATTTTCCCAGGCTCTCAGGTAAATTACAACCCTCCAGAGCCTTTCAATATGATGACTAGCACTTGATGTGTTCAATGAATAACTACTGAACTGAGTTGGTAACCAAGCAATTTAGCCAGTAAGTGGCCAAACATCCATAAAAATCTTGACTTTGTGACTCCAAGTTGAGTCCTTGACTATCAGGCCACATGGACTTCTCCACTCCTGTCTGGATCCCTCCTCGGACTTCAGAATGGCCCTTGAAGGCCATCTCAGCGGTGCTCTCAGCCACTGAGATGTGAGAAGTGGGTGTGTATCATGCTTCACAAATAAAACCAGGATGTGTTATTGCAGAAAATCTCACTGGCATCCGTGACACACAGCCTTCCTGGGCTCACGCTTTTCCAGACGCTCCCCTCTGATTCATACTGCTCGTGCTCTGGGGATCCATCCCTTTCCTTTCAAGTAGCCAATGAAAACATCACTGCTATCCCCAGCTGCACACTGAGCGGTGGAGAATTTCCCCTTCTGTAGAGCATTTGCTTCTCTGTGACCCCATTGCCAGTTGTCTTCTGCTTTTTATGTCTGTTGTGTGTATTCTTAGCTTTTCGGGCCTTAACCTCAAGCACCTGAGTCACTGCTAGTTAGTCTGCAAATCACTCGTCAGTGTTCCTAACTCAGTTCTCTATTTGCCTAATAGGAAGCTCCTGGCTTTCTCCTTTCTGTGAAAGTCATGACTCAGTGGGCTGCCTTAACCTTGAAAGTCCCTCCAAACCATTTAGCTTACAATGGCAAATGGGAAAAACAGGATGGATACTTCAGGCCATAGGAAGAATTCTCTGCAATCCACCTGAACTTCAAGAAACTATTTCCCCATGGAATTGAGAATCAGGGTTAAATAGTGAGCTTGCCTTTTGATTAGGTTTCATTTAAATGCTACACTTGTTACATGGAGATCTTACCTACATCCCAGCAAAACACCTGCTTCTATGATTCTACCTTTTATTGGCATTTTCCCAAATAATATTCCTGAATTCTATCACAATGTCACATCCAAATCTCTAAATACATTGAGGTGTACAGTAAAGCAGAGATTTGCCTCTAATATATCAAAAATTGAAGTCAAAATTAAAGAGCACGTGTATCGTATAATCAAACAATATATGTGTGATATTCTGCCTAAAGCAGGAAGGCAGAGGAATTTCAGAATAACAGGAAAAATAAACAACAGTATAATCATTTAAGTGAGACCAATAAGTACTATAAGCTAGAGGTTTGAGAAGTCACCCTTCAGGTAGGTTATACACCTGCATGTAGGTGTGAGCATGTGTACATGTGTGCAAATGCAATCTCACTAGAGAAATTAATGAAGAGTTTGAGCTATTGAATGTGTTTAAAGAAATGTAAATTACACTGGTTGATACTTTAACAAAGAGCTTTGATTTATTCTTTTAATTAGCATATATCAATTGTTGACAAGCAATTGGGTAATCTGAATATGCCTGAAAGAATCTGAAAAAATAATTGCTTTCTTAGGCCTGCAAATTTATATGCACAGTTATTTTGTTAGTAATGTCTTTCTTCCCTGGCAGTGCCTTGTTTAATCCTATTGAATAATCACAAATTAGAAATTAGCATACAATGGCCAAGACATTGCTGCGCTTGTGAGGAAGTTAAACCTTTTTCATAGGAACACATTATCTTTTTATTAACGTAAGTAAATTGCATGTGCGTGAGTGCGCGCATCAGAGCCTAACCATCCGTGTGGCATCGTAGAACTTCAGTACAAACACAAAAGAAGATGAACAATCAACAGATACCTACAGACACTCTGCCAGGGGTTATATTCATCATCTCCCTCCTACTAGGTGTCATTTTCCAAGTTTTTAATTCATGTCAAAAATTTCCTTTTTAATGAATGTCAGTGCATCTGCAAGTATTCCTTGTAGGAATAAAAGTATTTAGTAATCATTTGAAACTAGGGCAGTTGTACTAAAGACATCTTTTCTTTGAAACTTCAAAAAAGAAGGTTAAGGTGACACTGTTTTAGAAAGGTGTCTGTGTTCCAGACAGGTGAGTCCCACGTCGTGACAGGAGATGCTAAGGGAACGGCATGTGGTGAACAGAGCCCAGGTAAAGCAGGAGCGCCAGGGAGTCACTTGTGCACTAGAAACTGATGTCTCCATCACTGAGGAAGTTAAGAGGTGCCATGAAGGATTGAAATGGAGGAGAAAAGACATGAGTGCTGCTTCTTGAGAGCCCTTCTCCACTTCGCTGCAAGCTACCCCTCTCTCTGGGCATGTAATAGCCTCTGGAACTTGAGTTTGGAGGTTTGTTTCATTTTACTGAATAGACGTGATCCTGAAACCTTGCATAAAAACCATCTGAATGTATGCATTTGATACTATGCATAAGGAGGCTTGGTGTTGAAGGCAATTTTACAGGTAATTTTTTAATACTGAGAGAATCCAAGCAAATGAATGTGTGCAACAGTTTAGACTTTGAGACAACGTCAAAGCAAGGTTGTGACTTTTGTGCTATTTATCGGGCTTTTCTTATACTTTTACAAGATATAGCTACCTGGCATGCTCCCTGTGCCCAGTCCTGCCGGGCACCCGTGGGGGGAGCATTGTGTCACTGTCACATCTTTTGTGGACGGATATTTGTGGTCTTGAGAAGTTTGAAACGTCAGCTGCAGAGGAACATATACTTGGTGATTAGTGTGTTAAAGGAATCCACAAAGCTTTATTTAATCCTTTAAACATTCTGTGAACAGTTGTTCCTATACCCACTTTATAGCTGAGGAAATTAAACTCAGAGAATGTTAGCAACATGCATGAAGTGCCCCAGCTAATTAACAGAACACATGCCAGTGTAGCTGAGCAACGTAAATGAGAGGAGCAGGTGGCAGATGGTGGTAGAGAAGTGACCCTGGACCAGCTCTGCAGAGCACTGTGGGTTTTATTCTGTGTGAAGGTTTTCACACCTGAAAATATTAGCACATTAAATTGCACTGACATTTGATTCAGTCAATACTTTGGTAGTTTACAGTAACTAACATCTTTACCCAGTTTCATAGCTCACAGTTGCCTCCAGCATCCAAGGCCCTCACTCTGAAGTCCATTTCCTCAACGCTGCCCTCCTTCGATTACAAAAGGCCACTCGGGAAAAGTCTGCTACCGATCATTTCTCTGGCTCCTGACTTCCCTGGCTCTGAATTTGGTGGTTCTATGCCTTCAGCACTTTGAAGAAAACTCCTTTGTTCCTGGTGAAGCCCCCAATGTCAGTTAAACTGCCATTCCTTTACAAGCAATGTCTTTGTTTGTCTTTTAGGTTTTCCCCTCGTATTTGATGTTAAGAAATTGCACAGTGATCCATGCATGTGGGTGTTTAATTCATGTATTCTTGCTTGGGACCTGGTATGGTTCCTCAGCCTCTCTCTCTTCAGGTCTGAAAAATTCTTAGCCACTACCTTTTGGAATGTAGACTCTCACCCAAGATTCTGTTAGAAGTGTGTTAACCCTCCTTCTCCCACTAAGTTAATTTTTGAGTTGTTTTCATAAAAACCCAACTCTCCTCTCTCTGTCTAATTCTGGCTGGTCTCCATCTTCCAATTAAGTCCTGTCTCCTCAAATGTGTCACATGTGCTGTTTGATACATTCTTTGCTTTCTTTCGATGATCATATATTTCATTCCTAGAAGTGTTCTCTAGTCCTTTTTCACATCCTCTTTTTCTCATCATGGCTGCCTTTACATCGTGAGCTCTACATTCTTTAAAAAGTCACACCAATAATTTTAAACACTAGTTTCTAATCTCTTTCTGAGTATGAAGTTCTTAAGGGTTTAATTCTGCTGCTTTACTGCATCTGCCAATTCTGTCTTATGGAGATCGACTCCCTGTGCAGCTAATTTTATTTTCATCATGAATTCATCTTAATGCATATTTTCTTCCAATTTTTATTCAAGTAGTTTTAAGCTTACAAATGTTATTTACATTTTTCCAGATTACCCTTAAATGTTGATGTCATAAACATTTTATCAGTGTCTAGATTTCACCTCCTCCTGCTGCTGAGGCAAGAAACTCCGATTCTGCCCTGCTTCCCAGCATCTCCTCCATTGTAATCTTTTGTGAACTTCTTTCCAGATGTGAATTAATTGTCTTAGTTTATTCAACCACATTGTTCAGAATCAACGACGAATTTTACTGGGTGGTATTGTTTTGCACGTTGGTGTTTCTTTTGTCTGAAATCCTCTCTTTGATTGTATTCATTTTGTGTTTTGTGAAGCTTCTGTGGGTTTACTTGCCTCACAGTTGGAAGCATTGCAGGCTTATACTCAAATGTGACTTTAGCAGGATGGAGTATCCGAACTTAAAGTTATTTTCCCAAGAACTTTGAAAACTTCAGACTTCCCTCCTCCGTCATTAAAAAGGTACTGATCTCATTTTCATTCCTTTGTAAGTCAGCAGGGTCTCACCACCTGAATCTCTCTCTGTGCCTCTATGTATAGTCTCTCTCAGGATTTCTAGAATTTTTCTCCTTAGACTTGTTATTCTAAAATGGCATTATCTTTATGTCTTCTTGATTGTAACCATTCATTAGTATTTGCTGAGATTCACTCACAATAGGAGGTTAATTCTTACAATGGTTCTGTATGTGTCCAAATTTAACCCTAAATGAGGACAGAGTTCTGTGTAGATTTTATTCACTTAAACCAGTTTCGTATATAGATTACCATACCCTTATAATTGAGAAAAGTATTCAAGTCTCACACTATTTCTGTGAATTTGTTCTTCTTTCTTTTTTCTTTCTATTGTGTTGATCAAATACCCTGTACACCATTTTATTCCTTTAATTATATGGAAGTTACACATTCTCTTAAAAGTCTTTTTTGTGATCAAACTCAAGATTTTATCATGTGTCTGACTTAAAAAAAAACTAAGTTAAGCATGATGTCTATATCCTCCTCATCAGTGATCTGGTAATAATTTAGATCACCCCTGCCTTATGTGTTACTATTGTCCAATGCTGTACAAAAGTGCTTTGCTTTTATCATAGTGCCCAAATAATCAAAAATAATAATTATTATTTTTGTTGCTTTGGAAAAATGATGCTCATTTAGAGTGACCAACTGTTCTCTCCTGTGATTTATTCTGGCTTGAATTTCTTCTTTCTAAAGGGTTTTCCTTATTCTTTTACAGAGCTCTAGTTAGTGGTGAAATACTTCAATCTTTGTTTGAAAATAATATTTTTTAACACTCATTATTAAATAATAGCTTTGTTGGATATAGAATTCCAAGCAGAAAGTTATTTTCTTTTAATATTTTGAAGATTATTCCATAACCACATGATTTCTATTGTTAATACTAAGAAGTCTGGTCCGGCAAATGTTCACTGTGTAAGTCAATCTGTTTTTCTCATTGGACAAATTTAAGATCTTTTCCTTTTCTTTTTGGAGTTTCTAATTTCTTTATAATGTGTCTAGGTGTCTATGTCTTGTATTTACCCAGTTGGATTCACTGATATTCCTGCTTAGAAAAATTCTGTTTTTTCTTTCATTCTGAAAAATTTCTAGCTATTATTATACTTGTACATATATACATGTAATATATATAATACTTATATATGTAATTTATATTATTAATAATATAATACATATAATTCTATGTGTTTTTAGATCAGTTTAAGAACAGTTATTAGTGCTGACATTTTTCTAAGCATTTCATAAATACTGTTTTGTTTTGTCCTTAAATCAACCTTTGAGATAATATCGAGTGAATCCCTAGAGCAATCCTGCAGCTGGCCGCGTCTCTCTTCCGCTTTGTATGACCCCCTCATGCCCTCCCTCACTCAGCTTCCCAGTTCAGTTATCTGGTCACTCGCCTGCCTGCTGGCATTGCTGTGCCTCATACCTTCCTTGCATGGGAGTCCTCCCTGTCTCTTAGATGATGGTTAACGTCCCGTCTCCGAGTCTCTCCCAGCAGCGCCCCCTCTGGCGTTCTTGGACAGTACCTGACCTGAGCATGTCTTCTGACTCTTGCCACAGTGGATTCCCTTCTTGGTGGGTTGCATTGTGAATTCATGGTGACTGGATGTCATATATGGTAATCCTTAGCAGAGTGGGTTGGATGGGAGTCCCTAAAATACTTTTTATGTGTCTCCTTTTGGTGGTCACAAGCGTATTCTGGCTGAGTGCCACCCTCATGCCTATTCAACACCTTTTAGGTATAGGTAAAATGAATTCTGTCTGGTAGGCAGGCCCACATTACATATTCTTCAGAGGCACTGTTATTCCTCTCAAAGCCTAGATCAAGGTAGGCAAGCTTACTTGTTTGTTTTCTGAACTAATCAGCAGACTTTTCCTCCTGTACCTTCTTCTGTGAGGGTTATAATTTATGCATGTGTAGACCCGTGGCTTTCATTACACAGATTTTCCACTCCCACCACGGCCCTGTCTTCCCGTCTCCTTCCCTGCCAGAAGCTATGGCAGCAGCTGCCCCTTGCACCTTCATTCAGGACCCTGCCAAACATGGACACTGATGGAAATTTCTCTCACTCTCCTGGTTTCTTAATGTATATCCACTATCATATATCGAGCATTTCTACCTGTTTCCTAGTTCATTTGCAAGACAGTATAACAGAGCAGCTAACAGTGTGAACTCTGAAGCCTTGTCGCCTTGGTTCAAGTCCCAGTCCCACCACTCGGTAGACGTAGAAAGTTTTGAGAGTCTTGTAACTTCCCTGTGCTTTGGTTACATCACTTGTAAAGTGTGGATGATATATATTCCCTTTCTCATAGCACGTGTAAAAACGAGAAAGTTAACATGTGAAAATGGTGTAGAGCCATTTCTAGGTTCTGTGTAAATGGTACTATCATTATATTTGTCAGATTTCAGGTTATTTAGGTCACGCTGCCAAAAATGCACAATCCCCCTTCAGCGCAGTTTTCTATAATAGGCACTCTTTCAACTGTTTTAAATAGTTGACTTTTTGATGAAAGTTTTATTTTACATTAGTTTATTAGGTACATAAATTGTCTTATTATGAATGTCCAATTGCCACACAAGCTCTAAGAGGTAGGTATTATTATCTCTATCTAGTAAATAAGGAAGCTGGATATGCAGAAAACCCCAGAGCCCCAAGTATTTATCTAATCCTAAAGTGCTTGCGTTTCCCATTTGTTTTGAAAACATGTGCCCTTATCTCTACTTTAGTGACTGTCTCTGGCAATAACTTCAGTTTTTATACAATAAGACACTAAATGTGCCTCCCTACAGTACTCTCTTCAGTGCATATGCACAAGAAACGGGGAGTGCTCTATGAGTTCTGAAATTGCAAATCTAAACCTCTAACAGGATGCAAAGCCTCACAGGCAATGAGCAGGTGGAAAAAGCTATGGTTTCAGGTGTGATTATAATGGAGTAAAACCTGGGTAGGGGTAGAAATTGTCACATACTGTCTATTACCCCACTGCGCCCTGCCAGAAGTCCCTGCCTTGCCAGCACTGAATTCCATGGGAGACCAATGTATTTCCAACAGACATCAGGAAAGCTCAGTTTAAAACTTCCCACCGTGTCCCACACCCCAGCTCAGAATACCTTTAGGAAGAGAACTGTGATGATGTGGAGGCCGACCCAGGATGTCATCCCAGCACCACTTGGAGCTGCCTTCTCTCCAACTGGAGCAGGAGTTCATGGCCACTGGAGCTCAGACATATGGGTTTCCCCACAAAGCTCCATTCGAAATGGTGACTGGTTTCTGGGGCCAGTGCACATGGCATTTCCAACACCATGACAAAACGGTACAGGCATGATTTCATCTCATTCAGCTATAGAATTGTTCTGTTTTAGAAGAAATGATCAAAATTCTTCACAAACATCCTAAAGTGAACATTTGGAATCCAGTCTCCCTGAGAGTCAGGACTGGTTGTGTTAACGCTGCCTGAGGTCGTCGCTCTGTTGGCGTCTAGGAGCCAAGACCATGTATTTCTTTGCACCCTGTCTCTTTCTGGGAAGGAATACAACTATTCAGTCTTGTGCTGGGGAATATAAGGTTCATTAAGAATGAATCACAGGAATGAAAAGCATCTGGCCATCAGAATTCCTCCCTCTAATTATTCCCCAAAGTTTTCAAGACGTCTATATCTGGTGTTCCTGTCCTCAGCCACTGAAAAGCTCCAGCCAAATTGGATGGCCGCCTCTCTAAGCAAAGAGCCCAGGGCTGGGTCTGCCACCAAGGCATAAGGATGTCCCGCTTCCTGGGACACGGCAGGGGTGGGTAGGGGCTCCGGCAAAAGACAGATAGGCAGCAGCATGTGGTGAGGGTGAGCAGGGGGTGGGCAAGGCTGTCAGACCGGAGGCCACATGTGGTGGATCCGTTTGTGATTTGTGTTTCGTCCTCAGTGATTTTCTGAAAGAAAACTTACTCTCTATGAATAAAAATATTCAGGCAGGTCCACGAGGCCGTCTCTGTAGACTTGATCGCGTCCCGTCGTAGCCTGTCAGCACCCCTCACCCAGGGCCTCTCCAGGGACATCAGCCTCACTGGGCCTGCGTCTCCCAGCCCTCCACACTGCCCTGTGCTCTCTGCAGGTGCCCTGCCACCTCATTCTTTCTGCAGGAAGCAGCTCTCTTCCCTGCCAGAGAGCATGCACTCCGAATCACTTCTCATTCCTCAGTATTTGTGGCCTTGTCTAGCTCTCTCTCCTGCCGTATCCAGCTTTAGGGATTGGCTGTCACGAGGTGAGAGAAAGAAGTCACCATCAGTAAGGAAGGTCCAGAAGGAAGAGAGTTTTGTACATTTTTGGTGCAGTCTGGTTGACAGCAAGGTGACCTTTAATTCATTGGAGATGTGCTGATTCTTCCTGGTAGGGCAGTCAGTGGTGGGAGCCAGAACTGACAAATGGGGAGAAAAAGCCTCCATCCCCACACGCTGGGCACCCCCCGCTCCTCTTGGGGAAATCAGCAAGGAGAATGGAGCAGAGAGCAGAGAACCACACGGCCCTGTTATGGGGAGCCAGCGCTCTCTGTGCTTCCTCTCTGGCTGTTTGAATACGCTGTCTAGACACATTAGCCTCTAATTGCATTTTCACTGCTCTGCGGCATCACAAGCTGTGGCTCTCGCTGAGAAGCTGTCTGCCATTGTCTCCACCCCAAACAGAGATTTAGCAAGACACATGGAAAGTGATATGAAACACTGGGCTCTGCTATAGGAGACATTGCTTCATGAAAAATTCTAGAAACTGGGGTCTAAGGATTTGAATGGAGGTGCAGAACAATTAAATAGAGGAAATGCAGAGAGAATGTTGGATGGCTCTGTGGCTTTGCTGATTGGCAGCAGCAAGCAGGTCTCTGCGGGCCTAGGGGGTGCACAGGTGGTCTGTCCTGGCTTCTGACACTTCCAGGCTCACCTCTGCTGTGCCACCCGGCCTCCCGTCTGCTGTCCTACCATCTCACATCAAGTGAATTTTAGTTGCTTCAAATTGAAGTGCAGAATCGAGATGTACAATCAACACCATGCTGATGGCTCTGCACACATGACATAACTGCCCCAGGACCCTGGGCCCCCTGGGGGCCAAGGCTCACCTTGAAAGGAAGAGCCCGAGACTTCACAGCCCTGCACCCACAGCCCAGGCCCTTGAAGTCAAAGCTTCGGAAGGATGCTGTTATTTGAAAACTGTTTCATGATAACAACTTGCATAAATCTATAACCTGCACATTTTTTTCTTTATTTAAAAACTTTATCCAGTAGCACATCGAAGTTTACCTGCAAAGACTGAAAAAAACATCATGTTTATGGCCCATCTACATCCTAAAGGCATAAGTGATTCTAGGCTCACAGTTTTCTGCCTGTTTGCCACAGTACCTGGAGCTGAGTTTGGAAAGGAGAGAAAGAAAAAATATGAACATAAAAAAGATATACAGCTTATACCTTTATAATGCTCTCCTAGAGAAACCTAGCCACGGGTGGGCAGGCTGCAGCCCCAGCCCTGCTGTTTTCCTCACCCCATCTGAGGAGTTCCGGCTCAGCCTCCCGACCCCAGGACCTTACATGGTCGCCTTAGGAATATGCTTTACCAGAGATGCCCTTGGCTTCCTCCCTGCAGCATCACAGCCATCTTGACCTTGGCTCCGAGCTGACGTGTGAGTGATACAAACATTGTGCATCTCAGGACCTGCTCACAAGACCACCTCTACGTGAGGGTCACCGGGGTGAAGTGGGCTTTTATTTCTGGTGTAACTGACATGTGGTAAAAGTCACACCGGATGAACTTTAACTGCAAACATAATCTACTTTGGAGTTTCCACATGTCCCTTGGAAAAAGCCTTTTTTCTTTTCTTTTCTTATTATATTTATTTTCTACAGTCCTGGGGTCCTACGAAACAAACATTTGCCACAGGAACGCAAATTCTGTAAGTGAAGAAAAAGTGCTCATCACGGTATTGCTCTGGTCTGCCTAGATTTACCCATCTCAGGGCATCTTTCCTTTTCATTAGGATGGAGATAAAATCTCCCTGATCCCGATGCCAGCCAGCATGCCTGCAGGCCGGCGGCATTCTGTGCTGACCTGTTTCCAGCAGTGCGCTCCCAGGAGAGAGAGACCTGGGGAGACAGGCTTCCTGTCCCCTGCCGTGGGGTTCCAAAGCCAAGCCAGACATCCTCACACTGAGCAGGAAACTCTGAGGCTCCCCGTGTCCACTTTCGGGTGGCAGAACTAATCTTTATATACGAGAGGCCACCATCGTGCACTGTGTGGACGAAGCTGTCAGAAAGGAGCCTGGATTCAGCTCTGAACAGTGGTCACCCAAGATGCCTGCTGCCGGGGAAGGAAACTGGGAAGGCGCTCGGGGTGGACTGCTCACTGGAGGGTCTGACTCCCTTCCGGGAATGCAGAGAGTGGGGACACCTGCTGGGTGCTCCGTTCAGCACCACGTCCTGAGCGGTGCTGGGGCTGAGTGTCCTGGGGCCTGGCCTTCAGGAGTTAGGGAGGACAGGGAGGACAAGTAAGAAAGTGGTGACCAGGTGGGGGCAGCTGCCTTCCTGGAGGGGACAGGAGGAGGGCCCACAACCTGAGGGTCTGAGGGGATGGAGGAGGAAACTGGCGCCTGGACCAGGCCCTCTGTGTGGACAGCAGGAAAGTCCAGCACTCCAGGAGTCCTGGGCTTGTTCTGCCTCTCAGAAGGAAGCAGCCAGGATGTACAGCCAGCAGCTCCAGACAGACGTTACTGGCCCAAGACTGGGCGAGGAGGCCCTGGTGGTTCGTGAGGTTTGAGGGAGGCAGGGACAGCGTCCAGTGCGGGGCAGCTCAGGAGGCTGGGGCGCTGTCCTGAGAGGGAGACCGCGGGACTCGGTGGCAGGTGAGCATGGAGCACAGGGTGAGTGACCACTGACTCAGGCTTTCTGCTTTGCCTGGGGACCATGTCTGTTCCCTGACCGGTAGGGACTGAATGTCTGTGCCTCCTGCCCAGATGCCCAAGAAGCGCCAGTCCCCAGTGTGGCGGCACCAGGAGGCAGGGCCATGGGATTGGTGCCCGGGTAAGAAGCGACCCCAGGGCTCACTGCCTCCTTGGGCATGAACCAAGCAAAGGGCGTATCAGGACCCGGCTGAAAGGGGATGTGCAAGCCAGGAAGAGGGCCCTCACCGGGCCCTGAACCTGCAGCACCCTGATCTTGTATGTCCAGCCTCCAGAGCTGTGAGCAGTGAAGCTGTGCTTTCTGAGCCATCCGGGCCCGTGTTGGCCTTGCTGCAGCAGCCTGAGCAGATACCACGCTGGGTTAGCCTGGCCTGACCTCTGCCCTCAGCTTCCCTCACGGGCTGCGCACCGTTGTTCTTCAGAACAGAATCCTGCTACCATCCTATGCTCGGCCAAACCCCCATTGCCGGGGACCCCAAACACCTGCAGGATCCTGCTCACCAATCGGGAACGTCTGCGCCCACCCTGGAGCGTCTCACTGAGCTCTGGAGGGGGAGAGGAGAAGGGACCAAGGCTGGCCCCCAGCTGCCCCCTAGCCCTCAGGGCAGCACTGCTGTGTCCCCAGCCCTCCAAACTCTCATGCAAAGCGCATCTCAGCTGCGGAGCCTCACTAACGCCTTTGCCACCCGAGCTTCCAAGGCTCCGGAGGTAGGAAGGGCAGAGGGGGGACCTCCAGGCCCCTGTCCAAACATGCCTGAGGCCCCAAGTACAGATACCAACAGGGGCAGCCTCCACACCCCCCACTGCCACCCTCCACAAGGGAAGGGCTTAGAAAAGCTTGGCTGGAAGTGATGGATGGCTTCCTTGCAAAAAGCATTTAAAATTGGAAAAACGCCAAACACCAAGCCAATCACTCCCATTACAGTTCCACCTATGCAAATAAAATTTGCAGCTAATAATTCCCAGATGGTTATTCAAAAGAAAAAAAAGCCACCTACTTATTGATGAAGCCAGCTACACATTCTTGGAAATGGAAAACAACCCTAAGTACTAATACTGAAGCCGACAGCCTCCTGGGCCTGTTGAGGGCCCCCATCCCTCCTCAGGCCCCTCCATGGAAATGAGACTTACTAGGCATGTAAACTCCCATCCCCCTCTTTCCCTTCTCCTTCGTGTCCTCCTAATAGGCTCTATTCCCAGGGAGGGGACCTCGGGGCCAGACGTTTGCAGGAATCTCCTCAGCTCCACCGACCCAAAGTCAGATGCTGAGGTGACCCGTGGAGCGGCCATGCGTGTGTTTGTGTCATCGGGAACAGAAACCCCTTTGTGGCGTCTTGTCAAGTGCAAACCAGAGCCGACAATTGCTCTTTTCTCCATGTATGTAGGGAGGTGCCGCTCACACTGTCAGAATCACAGCCCTGGGTTCACACTCCATTTTTTTGTGCTTCACACCATCCCAGCAGCTGAAATGTGGGCTTGGAGACTCCAGGACATGCAGAGCCTGAAGCAGAAAAGAAAACGCATGAAAATGAGCGAAGAAGATGCCTCTGAGGCTGGCTTTCTCTCCGGTCTGACGGTCTCCATGGACCCCGTGGGCTGCTCTAAGGACTGTGTCCTAGACAACTTCAGGGCTGCCCAGGCCGCGCTCTGGAAGAGCCAGACGCACGAGGGCAGCCTGCTTGCCCTGGCTGTGTCGGGGGCTCGGAAGACCCGGATCCCAGCTCCCAGGACTTGCTCCTAAGGAATTCTGAGGCAGAAGGAGGCCACTCCCTACAACCGCCACAGCCACATCCCCCCACTGAACCCCCAGGACTTCCATCCCTGCTCCCACCGGCCACAGGGCATGTGGAAGCCCCAAGGGCTACAGGTACTGGCTGGCAGCAGGAAGGAGCAGCTGGGGTGATTCAAGGCACCCGTTCAGTCCTTGCATCCCTGAAGAGGCTCTGGTTTCCATCACCCACTCGAATTGCATGTCGTCGCTTTTTGTAAGTGGCCCTGAGAACAAAGAAAGCCTGTACATCCTAGGCCAGACAGCAGCCTCCTGGTCTTGCCAGCCCCCGTTCCTTCCCCTCCCCCTGCCCCACTCTCCCAGCACTCTATCCCACTGCAGGGCACAAACTGAATTCTCAGAGACATTTTCTGTGCTAATATACTTCAATTTAGTACAAGGGGTGAATTCATTAGGAAGGATTTAGAAGTGATTTACTATGTGACAAAAACACAAAGATATAATCTCTCTGGGCTACCTGTATTTTCAGTGTGCGTATTATATTCAAACTCAAACTGATATGCAAATAAAAGCAATATAAGTTAAACCTCTGTTATTTATTTATAAAATATGTACCTCCCTTGTTTCTGAGTTTACTAATTTTCTGAATGTCATAGACCTGTTTTGTGTGTTTTACTTACATTTTTGAGGTTCTTAGAAATCAAAATTAGCCCTAGTGTGTCTTTAGATTTTCTGTCCAGCTCAGCATCCAAGTAAATTTTAATACATTCTGATCCTTCAATTTATGTGTTAGTTATCAAGGTCCATAACTTCATAAAGCAGTCTTTTTAAAAATGAAATTATTTTTTCTGCATATAGAAGTTAAGCATATTCATTATACAAAATTTGGGAGAAGGAGAAGGGAAACTGTCCTAATCCCATCACTCAAAATTAGTCTCCATTAGATGTGAGAGAAATAAACAAACCTCTTCCATTACAGAAGGTGAGTCTATCACGAAGTGAGAGTGGCATCTCGGCCTTCACAGTGTAGCGTCTCCCTTGCTGCTTTAATCTTTGTCCCAGAAGCTTGTGCTCAGCCCTGTGGCCCTGGACGGGGGCTTGTCAATCATCAGAAGGAATCTTGCCCATAACGTAAGACTGAAGCAACCAGCTCCTTACCTGAAACTTGCCTCCCCTGAGGAGATAAACAAGTATGTACAGAAGTGATGACTGGAGTGTCAAGGACTTACAGGACCCTCCTGGCCAGACCCATGTCAACAAAATGATTGGAGTCAGCGGACCAGGACAAGATTTCACCCCCTCCTCAGACCCTTGCTGACATTCAGATGTCTGAGTCGATCATCACCTCCTGACCTCAACCCCCTTGTGTTCCCCCTTCCCTAATATAAAAGGGGCTTGAAATCAACCCTAAGATGCTTCTTGAGGACATGAGTCCACCATCTTTTCAGTCTGCTGGCTTTCCGAATAAAGTCGCTTTCCTAGCCCCAACATCTTGTCTCGATTTATTGGCATGTCGTGTGGTGAGTGGCACAAACTTGGACTCAGTAGCAACTTGCCCACAGTATCACTGCCCCCAGATGGCGGGGCTGTGCCCACAGGGCAGAAGTCATCTATCCCAGAAAATAAGACAGAGAACTCGGCTCTTTCCCAAAACAGACATAGAGAAGATCTGGGTGCATGGTTAAAGAGAGGCTGTCAGCTGTCTGAAATATGGGAAACCTGGAAAAATATTCTTCATAGATTTTTATCCTCTGGAGAAATACAATAAATCATACCATTGAAGACAGAATTCTCTTGTGAGGTTCAAGTTGCAAAGACATAAAATACCAAATCAAAAAGGAGGAAGCCAGGGCAGTCTGATGTGAGAGCTGGCAATTCTGGCTGCTTAGTCCCCAAAGCGATCCTGAGCGGGAACCCTTCCTCCCACCCCCAGTACAGGCAGCTTGTTAGGTGCATGGAAAACAGTTTTCTTCTAAAGATTACTGTCAGAAGTAGTTTTCTTCCAAAGATTACTATAGTTCCAGAATTGTAATTAAGGGAACATTTAATTCATGCTTAAAACAATGGGCGTATTCAAATATTTTCTTTCTGCTTATGAATGTTATACAGATAAAAAGTAAAAGCAGACATTTTGGATATTCATCCTCATCCTTTGGATATTGGGTCTAAATAACACATGAACTGATTGCTACTTTTTACTTTCATCTGTGTTCGTCAGGTAGCTGCACCTCTACTTGGCCTTCTGGAGTACTGACTCCTGTAAGGCTGGAGGCTTTGCAGCCCGGGGTGTTTGTGTGTTTAAGGAGTTTGTAGCTACTGGAACAGTGCATGTGCACACCTGTGTAAGGACCTACATCGAGTACTGTACCAAGCACCCTGAGAAATGCACTGCTAATTGCTGCAAGTGAGCTACTATTATTCTCATTTTATGAGTGATGAACTCAGAAGTTAAGTCATGTCATTCAGGACCAGACAGTGCCAAAGCTATGATTTGGTGGGGCTCCTCTCAACTTTACCAGCTATGACACAGCATGGATTTTTTAAAAATTGTCCATGGAATGATATCAGTCAATTGAAAGAAAATGGAGGGAAAGTCTTCATGATTCAGGATTTGCCAGCAGTTTGGGAAATCATGCTAAAGCGTGCCAAGCTACTAGTGTATGGGCTTGACGGCTTAGACATTGAAGATGTTAAATCATACAATTATTTTTTCTCTTTTTGGTGAAATAATGAGATTGTCTAAATAATTCATTTGTTAAGCAGATACTTGCTGCACATTAAGGATGCACAGGGCATTGGGATAAGCACTGAAAACGTGTGATGGTACAAATGCATTCCCCAGCACGTGGTCCAACTGTCCGCCCTCTGCTGGAATGTGCCGTCCTACAACAGTGACTGTAAAACGGAGTCTACACGTCCTGCGCGCCATACTAGCTGGATGATTATCTATTATTATATTCCATCACCATTACTGCCTAATGGTGAGCTAGTCTTCTGATCTTCCCCTTACCGGGAATAGTTTTACAGAGCTTTCCTGAAGTGTACTTTAGATAAAATAAAATTCACACAATTCAAATGTACAGTTTGATGAGTTATGATAAAAGTACACGGGTGGGCAATTTCCATGACAGCCAAGTTTTCCAAAAGTCACTTTATCCCTTCAATATCCCTCAGGCCCTATTTCAGAAAAAGCATTTCACAGAATTCAGTGCCTGTATGATAGTTTTTATGATAAAACCTATCAGCAAATTAGGACTGGAAGGGAATTTCTTCACCCAGATAGAAGGCATCAATAAAAAACTTCTGACTAACCACATATTTAGTGGAGAAAGACAAGTGTTTTCTTCTTATTCCACAGATAAGGTAGTATGTCTGCTTTCACCACTTCCATTCAACATTGTATAGGATGCACTAGTTAATGCAAAAGGCAAGAAAAAGAAGATATACATACAGATTGGAACTGAATAAGTAAATCTCTACTTGCAGATAAAATGATTCTGTATGTAAAAAGTCCTACAGAAAAATAAAACTACTAAAACAAAAAGTGAGCTTAACAAGATTACAGGATATAAGGTTGATGTTTAAAAATTCATTGTATTTCTCTGTACTAATAACCAAAAGTAAGCAAAGTTGAAATTTTAAAAAGTTCCATTCACAATAACATAAAAAAAAAACTAAAAATAAACATAACAAAAGATTTGTAAAACCTCTTCAGAAAAATCCACAAAACTGCTATCAGAAATGAATAAAATGGAGATATATTAAGTTCTTTGATTAGAAGATTTCATTTTGTCACTACAGAAATTTTATCCAAATTGATATATAGCTGCAAGATGAACCTTATCAAAAGCTCAGCAGACCTTTTATAGAAACTGACAAACTGATTCAAAATATACATGGAAATGCCAGGGATCTAGATAACAAGATAGTTTTAAAATATAAAAAACAATGTCAGTGGGCTAACTTTACCTGATTTCAAAATGTGCTATAAAACAACAGCAATAAAGAAAGAGAGTAAAGTATTGGCCTAACAAGAAACAGACAGATCAATTCCCTGAGACTCAATTTGTGGCCAACCTAAGGTCTATCTTAGGAAAAGTTCCACTTGAACTTGAAGAGTCTGTATATACAGCTGTTGTGTAAATGTTAATTATGCCAGGTTGGTTGGAAGTGCCATTTAAGTCTTCTATATAACTGGGGGATGTGTTACTGAGATAGGCAGTCTCCCACTATGATAGTCGATATTTCTCGTTTTCTTTCAATTTTGCCAGTTTTTGTTTCATATAGTGTAGAGGTCTGTTTTTAGGTGCATGAACATTTATAAATGTTTACATGTCCCTTCTTGAGTTTCCCTTTTACCATTATGAAGCACTTCCTTTTTTTCTCTAGTTTTGTTTTAAGGGATATTTTGTCTAATATTTAAATAGCCATTCTATTTCCCTGTTGCTTCGTGTTTGCGGGGTATATATTTTTACATCCTTATACTTGCATCTCAGCTGTGTCCTTGAGTTTAAAGTGCACCTCTTTTGGACAACATATATTTGTATCTTACTTCCTTATTCAGCTTGATTAAGTTATCACACTGATACAATTGTTTTTCCCACTCACATCTAATGTAATTATCCTGGTAGCTGTTTTGGTATCTATCATCTTGCTAACTTTTAAAATCGCTTTTCATTCCTCTGCCCTTATTACTAATTTCTTTTGTCTTAAAGAAATAATTTTAGTACTTTCCTATTTTAATTTCCTATTTACTTCTTAGCTTCATTTCGTTTTATGTTTTTTAGTGGTCGTCTTAGATTACAAAATCTACTCCAACTTAATATTAACTTACTCTGGCAAAACACGGGAACTTGGAGACAGTACAGTCCCATGACACCCTCTCCTGCTCACCACCCATAGTTTATGCATTTATAATTCCAAAAATACAGTGTTACAATTGTACTTTAAATAGCCATTTCTTTTAAAGAAATTAAGAGGGGAGAAAAATCTTTTGGCTTTACCTATATATTTGAACTCTTTCCGGAGTTCTTTGTTCTATTGTTCAGATCTAAGCTACCCTCTGGGGACGTTTTCTTTCAGCTTGGAGAGCTTCTCGCAGGATTTTTTTCTAGGGAAGTTCTGCTAGCAGTAAATGTTATTATTTTCCTAACAGTGTCTTTTTTTTCTGCCTTTTTCTTTGTTGAAGAATCATTTTGCTGGATATTGAATTCTTGCCTGACAAGTTATGTTTTTCTTTCCTTTAGCCCTTGGAATGTGCCATACCAATGTCCCCTTGCTTCTACTGTTTCTCATGAGGAGCCAGACATTAACTTTTTTGTCAAACTGTGTGTGATGAGTAAATTTTTTCTTGCTGCTTTTAAGATTTTCCCTCTCTTGTTGTCTTTCAGCATTTTGACTGTCATGCTTCTAGGTTTTATTTGTGTTTTTTCTACTTTAGGCTCAGTAATACTCTTAGATCTGTTAGTTTTTCACCAAATTTGGGAAGGTTTATCCACTAGCCCATTTTTTTTTAACAGGGGAAAGTGTAAACGTAGTCCCCCACTATCACAAATTATGCAGTTGAATTTCCCACATTTGGGGAAATCGCAGGGTCAGCACATCCGGAGTGCAGTGCATGAGCCACGCCCTGGGAAAACCACCTTGGTGATCATGGTATCTCTCCTGCAAGGTAAGTATATTCACTAGTTCTTAAAATATTTTTTCTGGCTCTTTCTCTCTCTCTCTTCTACTGAGATTCCAATCATATATATGCTGAAATGTTTGTTTTTGTCCCAAAGGTCTCTGAAAATATATTTATTCTGTTTTAAATGTTTTCTCTCTGATTTTGTATTGGATGATTTCTATTGTTCTATCTTGTAGTTCACTCTTTCTTTCTTCTGTCATCTTGATCTGTTATCTGATTCATCCAGTAAATTTTCCACTTCAATCACTGCCCACACGAGTTCTAGAATTTACATTTGATTATTTCATAGTTTCCATTTGTGTGCTGAGGTTCTTCATTTGCTCATATATTATCAGCATATTTTCCTTAAATTTTGTTATATTTTTAAACATGAAAAAAATGTATGTAATAATTACTTGCAAATTTCTGCCTGTGAACTCCAATGTCTGAGTATGTTGAAATCAGTTTTTGTTGACAGATTTTTCTTATTATGCGACACATTTTCCTATTTCTTTAAATGTCTAGAAAATTTAGCTTGAAAACTGTGCATTGTGGAGTCACTTTTGTAGAAATTTGGATTTTGTTTGGTCCTGAGGGGTTTTGATATTTTTGTTTTAATAGGCAGTTGATTTACATAGATATGAACTGTGAAATCTGTCCTCATGAAATCCTTGTTATTTCTGCTCATATGTTTTGAAGCTTGGATCCATGTGGGTCTCCTCTGTACCTGAGCAGCCCAGTGGTCAGGCAACTTGGGCGGGTGTTACGCTCTTTACTCACGCTAGTAAGGCTTTTGTGATTGGCTACAGCTCTATGTGGGTGAGGAAAACGTTCAAAACACCACAAATTCATGTCTCTCAAGGTTTTTGCTTTCTCCCACTCTCTCTGGGCATCTTTCATCAGCGTACATAATTTAGCAGTCACCTATAGGTATGTCTTGAGTTCATTATCTCAACCCTTCTATTGATTTTTTTGCTTTAAAATTCTCAACCTAAATTTGCAGCTGCTCTGTCTTTACTTCAAACCACGTTTGTCACCCCTAATAGACAGAGCTTCGAGTCTTTGCTGCTAGATCTGGACGGTGATGCCCACATCCAAGAAGGCCATCTTTCATTATCCTAATCTAATGCAGTAACACTTTTCCAGGAGAAAGTGTCCCTCATATTATTGTCTACTTTTAGTCATTTCTCAATGCCCTGAAATTGTTGTTTTAAATATTTTGTCAGTTTTGTTCTTTTTTTCTGGGATGGGGAGGGGAATGACCAACCTCTAACACCATTATTACTGGAAATTCAGTTCCCAAAATCCACACTTCATAATGAACTTCATGGGAAAAAAAATCTGATTTCCTGAGACGCATGTACCATATTTCAGCTCTGAGAACTTGATAAAATAAGTGTCTGTTAAGTGAAAGTATGATATCAGTTTGTGAGGTACATACGAGAATTTCCCTTTATTATGATATCATGGAAATATCACATCTGAATTATTTTAAGCTGCCCTAAAACCAAGACTCAGAACATCAGAGTGGAGTTGCTGAAACAAGAATGTGCCCCAGCTAGGTCCCTCCCACCTGGATGTGAAATGTGGGCCAAGAAAGGGAAGGAAGGTGTGCGGGAATGTGTGAGGTGTGTAGAGGAGGTATGGGGAGAACAGAGGTTGGGAAGGAATCTTTTAAAACTAAAGGCAGACGAGGCACCTTACTGTACCACAATATACAACCCCCCTCCCCCACTGCTTTTGAAAAAGTGGCCCATCTTGCCTGTGGTACGATCGCATCATGTTTGCAGTTGGGTCATCTGAGAAGCATCCAGGTAGTTTCTTAAGTCATTTTGAGAGTAGACAGATGCTAATCGATTACATACAGTTTTCTGAGAAAAAGAATGAAAAAGAATGAAGAACAGAAACAGCTTTCCTCCATGGCAGCCTGCACCCTACACTGCGCATCACAGGCGAGCTGGCCCTCCCGTGTTCAGGGAATGACAAGATATCACGGAACTATTGTGCAATTCAGCAAATGCAAACAACCGCTGTCCAAATGTTCAGCTCTCCTCATAACTGAAACTTTCAAGTGGCATAGATTTCTTCCTCTCTTACAGGTTCTTCAAGTTCATTTAGTCACAACTGTCTAATACCTTAATATCATACAGAGGCACTTCTCTGAAGAACTTCAAGCAACTACCAGCAGCCTCAGGTTATGTGTTGAAATAATCCAAAGCAGCAAATGATAATTTTTTTTGGTATCATTAATCTACAATTACATGAGCAGCATTATGGTTACTAGACCCCCCCACCATTATGAAGTCCCCACCACATATCCCATTACAGTCACTGTCCATCAGCGTAGTGAGATGCTATAGAGTCACTACTTGTCTTCTCTGTGTTGTACAGCCTTCCCCATGCCCCCCACTACATTATGTCTGCTAATCATAATGCCCCTTTGTCCCCCTTGTCCCTCCCTTCCCACCCATCCTCCCCAGTCCCTTTCCCTTTGGTAACTGTTAGTTCATTCTTGGGTTCTGTGAGTCTGCTGCTGTTTTGTTCCTTCAGTTTTTTCTTTTCTTTGTTCTTATACTCCGCAGATGAGTGAAATCACTGGTACTTGTCTTTTTCCCCCTGGTTTATTTCACTGAGCATAATACCCTCTAGCTCCAACCATGTTGTTCAAATGGTAGGATTTGTTTTCTTCTTATGGCTGAATAATATTCCATTGTGTATATGTACCACCTCTTCTTTATCCATTCATCTACTGATGGACACTTAGGTTGCTTCCATTTCTTGGCTATTGTAAATAGTGCTGTGATAAACACATGGGTGCATATGTCTTTTTGAAACTGGGCTGCTGCATTCTTAGGGTAAATTCCTAGGAGTGGAATTCCTGGGTCAAATGGTATTTCTATTTTGAGTTTTTTGAGGAACCTCCATACTGCTTTCCTCAATGGTTGAACTAATTTACATTCCCACCAGCAGTGTAGGAGGATTCCCCTTTCTCCACATCCTCACCAACATTTGTTGTTATATCTTTTGGATGGCAGCCATCCTCACTGGTGTGAGGTGATATCTCATTGTGGTTTTAATTTGCATTTCTCTGATGATTACCCATGTGAATCATCTTTTCATGTGTCTGTTGGCCATCTGAACTTCTTCTTTGGAGAACTGTCTCTTCATATCCTCTGCCCATTTTTAATTGGATTATTTTATTTTTGTTTGTTGAGGTGCATGAGCTCTTTATATATTTTGGATGTCAACTCTTTATCGGATATCTCATTTATGAATATATTCTCCCATACTGTAGGATGTCTTTTTGTTTTATTGGTGGTGTCCTTTGCTGTACAGAAGCTTTTTAGTTTGATATAGTCCCACTTGTTCATTTTTGCTTCATTTTTGTGTAGTTTCTAATGGAACCACTGGCCTTTAGTAAGAGGTATTTTGCACTGCAATCTATTTGTCACTGTATTGTGGAAGTTATTATATAGATACAATTCTCAAGCATCTTTGAATAAGACAGGAATTGTTTTGGGGAAATTAAAATATTTTTGCTGAAGAAAAAAAGAAAAGCTGCCATTTGGTAAGCAGCAATTCGTTTCTTGTTTTCTCTAGATATTTTATTGTATTACTGAAAGGAAAAGAAGTTGCTGAAATCCAGATAATTTATTTTATAATACATGGTGCTCAAACTTTCCCTAAGTCATACCTACCCTAGCGAAGCCACATGGCTTACTGAGATGTCCCACTGGCCTTTTCCTATTAGTTCCCATTCATTCATCCACAGCCTTTCTGCTAGTTCAGCTTCATAAATGAAATTCCAGAATCTAAAGGGTACAGGTATGCTTAACTCTGCAATTGCAGCCACCTCATCATCTTTGGGAAAAATACCAATAAAATGTTTCAAGCAAATTGAAATCCAGTTTCTTTTTAAAGACTTCCAGAGAAGTTTAATTAATAATTTATTCTGGTGTTTAATAACTGTATACATCAAAAGATCGTTCTTATAAATCCTGGGTTGAAGTAGGAGTGGGTCTTTTTGAGGAGCTGTGGTTAATTACCTGGAGTAGCAATTTCCATTGAGATCACTTTTGCCAATTATTATTTATCAAATGTGTGACCAGGGCACACATATCAAATTAATGAGTCCTTTTCTACATTGTGTTTCTCCTCTTTAACAGAGGTAATTAACACACTATCACAGAGCTGTGTGGGCCTGCATGAAGTCCGGATGTGCAGCTGGATCAAACTTGCCACCTGGGGATGAAAATTCCCAAGTCTGCTGAGAGTCAGATGCTCACTGGCATCGTTCTGCATGAAAAGAAGGCGAAATCCAAGCTTTTTAGATCTACTCAACATCTGCAACTTGCCGAGTGCGTCAGCACTCACTAGGGCCACCCTGCAATCCCCCTTCATATATTATTAGACCATGAATTGTCCTGCCAATGGGTTTCATCCCTGGGCAAGTTCACTATGGATTCAATGAGACCAAAGAATGACAATGGAACCCTTTCAGGTGAAAGGGTTTATACCCAACTTTATTCCCACAGTGGCAGGTCAATCACTAGAATCCTGTCCAATCAGAGCGAGTCTGCATGCAGCAAGCTCGTCTCTGCCTCTGGGCCTCTCTACCCCGCAGCTGTCTCAGTCTCTGTTCTCAGCACTGCCACCACTCCAGTGTCTGCTCTCCTGCCACTGTGCTGCAGTGTCACCCAGAGCACTGGGTGGAGCTCGTTATATAGTTAATAACAACGTATTGCCCACATGTGTGTAGTGAGCTAGCCGACCAGGGCCATGTAAGCATCCTGGCCACAGAAACCTTCACTTTCACCATACTAATAAAACAAGGAAATGAATTATTCTGTAAAATATGGTCCACCTGGGAATGTTATCAATTGTTACATCTGAAGGTGATGAATTAGAGAAATGTTTCTTGAATTTTGTCAGTTTTCTCAAGCGACCATCTGCAGGGAATTGGGGATGCTGGCAGGACAGAATGTGGCCCAGTCTGGGTGGGTCAGGATTGAACTCCAACCAAATTCTAAGTTCCTGCCTGGTCTCACCCAGGAGTACTTACTCTGAGTTGGCCCAGGTCTTGCAGCCATGTTTCAAAGCACCAGCCACACTCACCATGTATTTGCTCCCTTCTGCAGTGCTCTCGGCATGACCATGGAAACCAAGTCCAAGTAGAGAACCCCCTGAGGATCCCCCTAAGCAGATGCCACCCACTTGTGCCCAGGCCGTCCTGTAAGCGAGGCTTTCAGTGCAGGGTCTGAGGCACACCATCACCTCTGGGCTCACCTGTTGTTCAGATTCTGCATTTCTAATGAGCTCCCAGGTGATGAGGGTGCTGCTAGGCTGGTGCCCACATTTTGAGCCACAAGGTTCTAGATGTTCCAATAAGCCTACATAAAATGAAACATGCACTTATGACATTGGCCTTTGAAACATGTTTCTAGGGGACACCAATCACGTTTATGTAAAATTTGATTTTCATGCTGCAAACTAAGCATCAAATAAATCCATCTATGTTTTTCTACCTTTTTTACGGGGTGGGTAGGAAGAGCATCTAAGATCCCTAAAACAGAAGTGCTCACCACTAGCTGACAGTCACCTGGGGAGGGCAGAAGGAGACTTTTAAAACCGCAAATGCCTGGCCACACTCCTGAGAAATGAAAGCAAAATATCAGAGGTGGGACACAGGCTTCACCTGGGTGAGGGTCCCCAGGTGACTTCAATGGGCGACCAAGGTGGGGCTTCAGAGCCTTAAACCTTTGCACTACATAGCAGGTATGACTGCTACACATTCCATGTGAGGTACTCGAATCAAAGCAACTCCCAGTGTTAGTTCCCAAAAACACTTAGAAATTGGTAAACTTTTTCTCAATAATTCCCAATGGATGCTTTGGAGAAAATGGAAGTTCCTTTGGCCTGAATCCTCACTTGAACCTGAACAACTTGATGATGTAACTGGATTGCTGCTAGGCTACTGCTTCCACACCCATAGGCAATAAGCTATGATTGACTGAATCACTATATAAAGAGCTCTTCCCAGTGCTCTGGGTGGAGACAGAGAAAGAGGTGGATTACAGACCTTCAGTTCAGGCTGCTGGATGCAGATGTGATTCTAGGGCTCGACTTACCATCCAGAGAATAAAGCTGGGTATAAACACTTTTACTCCAAGAACACGTTGTCATGTCTTGGTCTCACTGAATCCATAGTGAACTCGCCCAGGGCTGAAACCCTCAGGCAAGATGGATGCTCTTTCCAAAAATTCTGTCGGCATTGGCAGGTGAAGAGGGAGAGTTTTGCCTGAATCCCAACATGGAGTTTTGCCACCTGTCTTGCCAATGGGTTTCAGCCCCGGGCAAGTTTGCTATGGATTCAATATGACCAAAGAAATTGACAGCAAAACGTTCTTGGGGTTGAAAGGGTTATACCCAACTTTATTTCCAGGTGGCAGGTCAGTCACTAAAACCCCATTCACTCAAAGCGAGTCTGCATGCAGCAAGCTGGTCTCTGCCTCCAGGCCTCTCTGCCTGCACAGCCGTCCCACACAGCCATCCTCTGGGCCTCTCTGCACAGCCGTTCCACACAGCCATCCTCTGGGCTCCTCTGTCTGCACAGCCATCCTCTGGGCCTCTCTGCACAGCCAATCCTCACAGCCATCCTCTGGGCCTCTGTCCTCGGCGCTGCCACCACTCCAGCCTCTGCTCTGCTGCAGCCTTGCAGCCGTGCCACCATGTCATGCCCAGAGCACTGGGTGGAGCTCTTTATATAGAGTCAACAGCCCACAGGTGTGCAGTGAGCTAGTCAACCGGGCCAGGTGAGAATCCTGGCCACAGGAACTCATTTTATCCACACCACCCTAGAGTTAGATTTAAAGAAGCAAATTGAATTGCAATTTGTAGGCTTGCATCTTTATTTTAATCATGTAATTTTCCATTTCTGTACATCACTTGAATAAGCATTCCTTTCCTCAGAAGAGAGGCACTCATTTTAAAAGGACTTCACTGGTAATGGGTTTGAGTCCATTCGTCAGAGAGCTTCTTTAAATGGTCCCGGGAGGAAGTTTGATAGATGACTAAGTGTATTGATCCCTATCCTCACGAGTCAAGCCAGGATCCCCTTAAAGTGAAATGCGACATAGAACAACTAGAACAAAAAGGTGAGTCACCGTTCAGCTGCCAGAGCTCTGAACCAAGAGCAACACTTTGCTTTGTGGATGTGAAAGGAGTATGGCAGCCTGAGAGCAGCAGAGCCCGGCTGGGCAGAAGCCTGCATTCCCACGCCTAAGTACAGACCCCGCAGGGGTGAGAACCCAAACCCGCCTACACACTTACAGCAGCACTATTCACAGTGACCAGAGGGCAGAAGCCACCCGAACGTCCAGCAAGGGATTAATGGATAAGTAAGCTTTGGTCTCTCCACACAATGGAATGTTACTCAGCTTTAAAAAGGAATTTTCAGTTGCTGATTGCATGCATGATACAATGTGGACGAATTCTAAAACCATCAAAACCATTCTGGTAAATGAAAGAAGCCAGCACCAAAATGCCATAAACTGTGTGATGCATATGAAATATCCAGAGTAGACAGGTCCCTATAGACAGAATGTCAGCTGGAGGTTGCCAGTGGCAGGGAGGAGAAGGAAGAAATGACAATAAGTAAGAGTGTCACGCTGGCATGATGGCAGCCTTGAGTGGTGCCTACCCAACATTACGAATGGCTAAATGCCCCTGAATTGTTTAAAATAGTTAATTTTATTATGTGAATTTCAGTAGGTTATTTTTTTGGAAAACATTGGGTTAGCTGATAATGTATGGAGAAAATAAGCTGGAATGTTGGTGAGGGTGACGCTTTCAATGGGGTGATGGAGGAAAGCATGTCTAAAAGCTGAGTGTGGGTGAATCCTAAGGGAGGAGTGACCACACGGCAGTCTGGGAGGCCCTGTCCTGGCCCCCTCCCTGCTGAAGGCCCGGGTGGCAGCCAGGGTGCCAGGCTGGCTGGGCCGACCTGCTGGGATCCAATTTTTGAGAGGCCCAGAGGAGCTTGGAGGGTGTGTTGTGTGGGCTCCACCTGAATGAAGTCCATAACAAACCAGATAGAGGTTGGAAATAGTGGGGAAATGGGAAAAACACCACATTATATGTAAAGGATTGAAGTTAAGTCTTGTTCTAAATTGGGTTCAAACACTTTTACAGCCTGATTACAATGTATCATCTGCTTTAACGATGACCTAATGGTTATAGAAACAGCATAATTAGGCTGTAAGCACTTTAATAAACGTTGTTAACTTACCATGTTTATTGGAAATCAATCACTTCAGGCCTTGGACAGCCCTGAGCCATGACTAAAGGGGAGCCCATCCCTATCACACAGCAGACCCTGGAACAGTGGATATGCCCAGCATGCAGAGGGACAGAGATGCAGTGTTGAAACTTGGGCTTTTTGTCGGTCAGGCTTTCATGGAGGAGGCAGGAGCAGGCTCCCCAAGGAGGCCCTGGGCTTTGGAGCCAGGAGACCTGGGCTCAGCAACAGGTGTGGGTGCACCTTTTGTGTGGCTGTAGACTGGGGGCCACACCTACCAAGCCCCAGATACCTTCTCTGTACATACGACCACATTAGACACACGCACACACACACACTAGGTGCACCTGCTCCCTTCCCTCAGCCTCTTGGCCATGGACATCCCCCCTCTCTCCAATACTTGTCCCTCTCTGGCTCCTTTCCCCTTCCCCCTCCTCCCAGGCCCATCCCAGTTCCTGCACAGTACACCCTTCTGCATGCTCACCCTCCTGCACACACACCCTCCTGCACACACACCCTCCTGCACGCTCACCCTCCTGGACACACACCCTCCTGCACGCTCACCCTCCCGCACGCACACCCTCCTGCATGCACACCCTCACGCACACTCACCCTCCTGCATGCTCACCCTCCTGCACACACACCCTCCTGCACGCTTACCCTCCTCAGCAGAGGCTGCTTTTCCTGCCCTCTGTCTCCAACCTTTCTTCCAGGGAGACTTCATCTTCACCTCTGCTGCGCCCTCTGCCAGATTTACAGTTTCGATTCTGGGTGGAGGCAATTCTCCAACTACCTTCCCTTCTGCAAACTCAGACACGCAGGCGGTGTTGACAGCTGGGGCTGGAAGGGACCAGGGTGACCTTACCTCTTGGCCCAGGGAGAGGAGATACTTAGGGCATGGTGCTGTTCAAGGTAGATTTAGAAACTGAAAATTGGTATTTTGTTTCTTACAAAAACAAAGAATAGTACATAGTGATTCACACACCTGGCCAGATGTTTTATCTTATTTTACTTTGGTTTTAGTTGATTTTCACTCTGCATACGTCTTACAGAGCAGTATTTTCCACACTGGTTGATGATGAGCATAGGTAAAGCTCTGTATCCACATGGCTTCAGAGAGCTCGAAGGCACGAGGGGTTGACTAGTCTGACATCCCACACCTGGGGCTCCCACGTGGGCTCAGCCACTGGTGGGCAGCCCAAAGTTTCCACACACACTGTCCAGTGGCCCAAAATCCTAATCACAGGCTCACTCTCACTGGGGCTTGGTTACAGAGAGAACTCTCCAGTGAACCTCCTAGAAACTTGCTCTTTGTGACAGTAGCAACATTACAGAGCAGCCTGCAGAGTTTCACGCTGGGCCCCCATCCTTGAAGGTGGGGAGCACATGCCCGTCTCCTGCTGTCTGCTGCCTGGAAGGCTCTTCCCACAACCCATGCCCAGGCTCACTTCCACCGCCCCAGAACTCTGATGGGACCAGCTCTGGACAGAATCTATCTCTGGCCCTGCTCGGATCCCAGCCCTTGTCACATCATCATGATGACAGGCCGCATCATCAAGATCTGTATCGGCGTATTGTGTGTGTCATCTATACACATGTGGACATTTATGATGCCATATATACCTATACATGTGTATATACTAAATATATGTGTATTTGCTTGTTGTTCTCCTTCCTTTAAAGCGTAAGCTCCTTGAAGAACCTTCCTTTGTCTTGTTTACTGCCATATTCCCAGGGCTTAGAGCAGATTCTGAGACACTGCAGACCCTCAGTCAATATTTGAAGAAAGAAAGAAAGACTAAAAGAGAGAAAGGAGAAAAGGGGTGGGAGGGGAAGGAGGATGGGGGAGAGAGAGAGAGAGAGAGGAAAATTGATTCTTGTTTCCAGCCTCTAGTTACTGAGACACCTCCATGATTAACCCTAAAACTGGTTGTTTCTGTAATGTCAGAAAAGATGTTTCCTATACATAGCCAAGATAAAAGATATTTTAAATGGATAGCTAGGTTTCGAAAGAGTGGCCATTAGGGGGAAAAATGTTAGGAAATAAGCTGGAGGGGCTTTCGATTTGATGAGAGAGATTTTAGTTAGGACAGATGGGTGTGCAACACGTCTGAAGCGAAAAAACACAAGACTGAGGAACAATCAGCAAATGTGTGAGCGGTAAATGGCTTGAAATCCCATGACAGACATTTATAAATGGGCGTGCTGGAAAAATAAAGAGCTCCCTGAAAAGAGAGTGAAAACAGCACCTTGCACCACCCCTATTAAAAGCCATCCCCCCAAGCTGGTGACGCTGCTGTTTTGTGAAGACAGGCAGCTGTAATTGCATTATTGTATACAGCCCATTAAAAAGCTTCCGGAGCAGAGGCAGGAGGCTAATTTGGAGAAGCAACTTAGCATTCATTTCAGAAAGTCCTCCTGCAGCACACATGCTACTTTAAAAGGGACAGCCTTGTTCTAGATGACTGTTCTGTGAGATAAATCTTGGGCATTTGCATACGTACATGTTGGCTCCAGGCAGGGAAACATTTGCAAGTCTCACCTGGTGCTCTAAAAGACACACACTGTCTGCTTTTCCTAACAAACTTTGTATTTTGCTTCCAAGTGCAATTACAACATTTTTTTCAGTGCAGTTTCATTGATTTGCTATAATATATGCCTGAAACTCAGCCAGGGCAAAACTGATTTCTAAAGCACAGTATCCCGTTGATGAACAAAAGGCCAAGTAGCCACCCAGACAAATCGTTTTGCTCCTCTGGTGGGAGGCTTTTTTTTTATTTTTAATTTTCTCCCCAAGTCTCTTCAAGATTGCTGGTATTGTGGTATAATCGATCATGCAATGTATGCCATCAAAAGAGTTGGAGAGATTCACATCCTCCTGAAAAATCACATCGAAATTTAAAATGCGGTGCAGGTCTCCTTCAAAGAAAGTAATACCTCCACCCTTCTCTTAGGCAGAAAAATAGATATGAGCAGGGTGGAGAGAGGATAAGGCCAGTAAAGCCCATGAAAAGGGACTCAAAGAGTTAACCAGATGAGACTAGAGAGCCAGAAAAGACTCACAGAGTTCATGAGTTCATCTGTTGAAGATCCAAAGGCCAGGAGTAACTTGCAATGTCCAGATATTCCCCAGATAAAGAAAAGTATCCGAGCACAGCCCAGGTCTTCATTGTGTCAATGAGATCACACCATTATAAAATTACTTTTGCCTGCTAAGAGGCTCAGCTTATTCTTTAACTTAACCTATATGCTGTTTTTTCTCCTCCTCCAGCCCCTAGTCAAGTAATTTTGCAACCAGGGCAGGAGATGAGAATTATAGTTAACTTTTCCTGTCGATGAAAAGGTGCCAGAGATAAACAGCATAGTAAGAACTGGGAAGATTCATCTTAAAGCTAAGATTCCATTTTAAAAGCCAGAAAGTTAAAAAGTAAGATTCCTAACTTATTCTTCAGCAAACAGACAGTAACTCAGCCCACCTTGGAGGCAGGGTAGGTGGTCTTGACTGATATGTTCCCAGAGGGAAGCTGCAATCCTGGGGAGGAACTGAATCAGGAAATTTCTTGTGTTAATTTTGCAGAATTACCTAGGAGACCGATAAAAGAAGATGAGAGACTTAATGTCTCTCACCAAAGATAAACATTTGAGACTACTTAACAAGTCTACACCTCCTAGCCCTTTGTCACATTCCAGAAAAATCCTTAAAAGGGGGAATCCCCAACCTTTCAGGGCACCTCCTCTTTGAGGACACCCATACTTTCTCTCTCTCTAAGTGTGTAACTTGAAATAAAACTTTTACTCTGCTTCACTACTGCATCTCTGCCCTTCAACTCTTTGTTGCAGTGGGAACAAGAACCGAGGAAAATAAACTACCACCCCCAGCACTTCCAGGATGAAGTCAGTTCCCCGACTGTCAGGGGTAGGAATGCTTCCCAAGCAGATCTGGTCATATCAGTGAGATCTTCCCCCCTGTCCCTCAGCCCACCACTCCAGAACCACAGACGGAACCTCAGCTCCCAGTGAGCCTTGAGCCCTGAGAGCCAAGCAGGTAATGGGAGGTGGGCACCACCAGCCCTGGCACGACATCCAAAAACGAACCCACACCAAGAACCTTGTGGAGCCTTGAGCGTCAAGGCTACACTGACAATCCCTCTGTGGGATGGAAGGGATTTCTTTTCTTCTTCTTCTTGTAAAGAAATCAGAGAGTCAGAGGACTTTCAGGACAAATTCTGAACTAAATGCATTCTGAGAGCTTTGGCTTGGGTAGGAGCCTTGCCTGCCTGTTATTTTTTCACAAGCACACGCAGACACCAGCCTGATAGACAGGTCACAACTCAACAAGTCATGTTAGAAGTTAGAAGTAGACAGAGTAGACCAGTGGCAGACGGTGAGCATCTATCCGTGTGAAAAGAAGGAAGGATGGCACATTTGTTGGAAGAAAAAGACATCCCAGGAAGACATTTCTGGGGCCCCACGTGGACGCTTTCCCTGCCCTGGTGAGTCGAACGTGGCCTTCTGACTGGACATGTCCTGGGTCAACAGTCTGCTGTTGCTGCAGCCAGCCAGATGCCTCCCTCACCCCTGGAAGCACATGCAGCCCTTGCCCACGTCCTTCTCCTCCACCTCACATGTCGCCACCAGCCCACGCTGACTCCGGCTCTGCTGCTCTTTGCCTGTGATCTAGTGTCCCTCCTGGAGAAGCAGCTCCTGACCTGCCCCAAGCCCCAGGCATCAACATAGCCCAGACCTCTTCCTGGGCTTCTATCTGCTCCGTGAGACTGAATGCATGGCTCTGCTCATGAGCATTGTCCAGCTTCCTCTGGAAGCTGGGCTCTGTCTGTGTGACACCAGTGTCCTCGCTCAGTGGGAGGGGATCCCCTGCCTGAGCCCCTGATGCTGGCTTCCCTAGAGCTGGCCAGTAGCCTACACGTCCAGACCGGTCTCCCTCCTTACTCGGGCCTTGCAGTCTGGAGGGATGGCATGCTGCCAGCCTATCTCAGATGCTGTCTGCTCACCTGGTCTGTGGCCTACCATTACCACGACTCTCCCAGTCCCAGGGTCTCCTGGCCCCTTTCTCCTTCTCCTGAATAAACCTGCCTGCTCTAACTAACTCCCAAGTAGGACACAATATTCAAAACACTTAGAATTTCTGTGTCATGTGTAAAAAGACAAAGCAAACAAATAAAAATAAGTAAAACAGTCAAAATACTTGCCCACATGAACTTCTACTGGATGGTAGGACCTGCCTGCACAGATGTGGACCGTGTGGGCCAAAGTCATATAGTCAGATAGGAACCTCTCCTCACACTGAGACTATAAAAACCCTCTTTAATTGGGATTACGTTAGAAAAAAATTCATTATTATTAGTGTATTATGTTATTTCTTTTATAGACATTCATACCAATAACATTTTAATATGTTATTTTAGCTACAGATCTCATTTACTGAGAAATTAAAAGATCTCCTTGTCCAAACTCCTTTTCAGAGTCTACTCTTCTCCCTGGGCACACTTGCACACACATGTACAGTTGCACACCCAGTACACACTTCCCTGGTCACGTGAACTTCTCACTCTCAGCAACTGAGATGGGTGCCTACACACAGCCTCTCTAACATGGTGGATGTGACTTCAAAGGATAATTATGGTTACCTGTCATGTGGCCACTCAAAAGGCCCTGGCAGAACACTGGGAGTAAGTGGAAACTATAAATCCATGTCAGACACAATCCAACTCAAAGTGAACTCTCTATGAAGGGAAAGGAAGGAACTGGGAAGGCTATTGGGAAGCCTGACTGGGAAAGGGGGCTCTGTGTGAGAGTGACCAGGCCTGGGGTGCCTTTCCTGGAGGGCACCATTCATCAGCTCCAGAATGAGATGCGGATGGGCCAGACAGCAGACATCAGATGCTCTCACACTCCCCCGGGAGGACCGTGGCCGGGACAGCAGCTGGAAGATGTAGGCTGCCGAGGAGAAGGTCCAGAGCTGCCTCAGGGTGACACCGTATGTGATCCATCACCACAGGTGAGCCATCACCTTCACTTTGAAATCCTTGGAAGCAACGCTTGTAGAGAAAGACCCCAAATGAACAGTTTCACAAGTCAGACTCAGTATTTTAAAGTGCCAAATGCTTTTTATCTCACGAATTATTTTAACTACCTTACAAAAAGGCTAAACCAAGGAAGTTTTAACTCCCGAGCATGTCTCCTGATCATATTCCAAAGGTAGCCATTTCCACTGGAGTCAGCTAACGGCACCCTCATAGCAAAATAATTAAAGCCTCTTAAAATATGATTGCTTGATCCTTTTCCCCAAAGCCAGGTTTATAAAGTGCCGTCAAAAGTCTGTCCAACTTTAAGGAAACCTGATGCCTATGCAAATATTCTACTGAAACTAAAAGCTTACATTTCCAGTATATGGGCTGTAGTGGCTCTAAGAAAATAACATAAGGAAAAAATAGTTCGGAGCCATTTCTGAGGCCCATTTCAAAACTTAGAAATCACAAATGGAAGCTGAACTTTGGGACTGGCCTCTCCAGTCACCCCGCTGCTCCTCATGCCTGGAACTCTGAGCATCTTCTGGCGATGACAGCACCACTGTGCGATCACATCTCAGAGACGGGACACCTGCTAAGGCATTGGGCTTGATTCCATCTGTTGCTCTGCTGACTCCCTGTTCTACTCACAGGATCACAACAGCCAGCAGGCTTTCTGCTGGCATGACTCAAACCCCAAATACACTGGTAAACACAGGATGCTATAACTGAAGGCTTTCTTAAAACTCTCTGATCACATTCCACATCATTGAACATGTTTCACTGTGTATCACTAGTGGCTATATGTCTGTTTTCTGTCTGTGTCCACATTATTGTATTAATGTGTTATATGCATTACCAAATAAACACTCAAGTGAGATCTACAAAAAGGAATGTTAGCATAAGTCCACAGGCTGTCTCCCCACACCCGGCCTGATTGCTGTGTGCCCCACTTTGGAGATCTCAGGCTGGAGGATTCTGTGTGCTCCATGATCAGGCACCACGCACATTTTAAGTGACTGAGACACCCATCGATGTCATCCATAGCCTCTCATTCTCCAGCTTGATACAAATGGATAAGTTTTGAATTAATTCCTCTTTTCTTAATCCCTTTTTTCCTGACACCAGAATATCCAGCCTAGTATTTGGAATTACACAGGCTTTGCTCCAGTTAAGCTGATACTATTTCCTCCCTGCACGTGACTGGTGGATGTCAAAGTACCTTTTGTCAGTCTCGACTTCGTGGAACCCTGAACTGAGACAGGAGGTGTGGGTGCAGCATACGTAGGGTGGACAAGGCTGTCTGTCCATGCAATGCCTCAGAAAGTAGCTTGGGAAGTACCTACAACTTTCTGCCCTTGAGAATCAGAACAACACAGAATCTGAATTGGACGTCTTTCTGTCCACCGGTGCCATTCTACTCCCACCTGTTACTAATCTGTGGTCGTCAGTCTGATCTACTCCAATCATGCCAATGAATGTAGAATGAAGGAAGCAAGGAGTGACTTCGTTCAAGAAACTTCATCTGATCTGAGCAATCAATTATTGAGACTTGTTAGCAGAATGCTAATAAACCCCATTCCTTCTATGTCCATAGAAGGGACAGAACTTGCTTCCCCCTTCTGGAAACTCTGAAGTTCTGCACCCTAAAACAAAGATTTTTTACTAAAGGGAAAGACAAAAAAAATGAACAAATAAAAAATCATCATCCAAGGACATAAAATGATTTAGAGGATCTTAATGTATCTACTAAGTCTGCAAAATACAGTGACAGTATTAAAAAAAATTGAATTCCATATACTATCAATGAAAACTTAAAGAAATTAACATGATAATACCCTTTAAAGGTCATCAAAATATGAAATTCAGAAGGATAAATTTAATAAAGTATATTCAAGATATATATACTGAAAAATAGAAAATATCACTGAGAGAAATGAAGACTTCAGTAAATGGAGATATACACCATGTTCATAGATCAGAAGACTCAAAATGTTAAGAGGTCAGTTATCCAGGCATTGGTCTGTACACTCAGTGTAACTCCAATCCAATCAAAATACAATAAGATGTTTATAGAGCTGGCAGGCTGATTCTAAAATTTGTATGCAAATACAAATAAACTAGACAAACCAAAACAATTTTGAAAAAGAACAAAATTGAATTTCCCACACCATTTGATTTAAAGATTTCTCATAAAGTTATAGTAGTTAAGATAGTATTGACATAAATATAGACATATAGAATGGTGAGACAGAAGACAAAACAGAAATGGACCATTCATGTGTGACAAATTAATTTTCAACAAGATACTAGGACAGTGCAGTAGGAGGGAGGGTAATCTGTTCAGCAAATGGTATGAGAACACTTGGACGGCCATATAAAAAACAAATAAGCCTGGCCCTTAACTCATACCATTAAAAAAAATCTAACTCAAAATGGATAACAGCTACAACTATAAAACCTGTAGAAGAAAACACAGGACAAAAGGATCATTGTCCTTGAGGCAAGGATTTTACATAGGACACAGAAAGCACAAATTATAATAAACATAATGATATGTTAGATTTTATCAAAAATTAAAAACTTTTGCATTTCAAAAACACCATTAAGAAATCAAAAGGTAACTGACAGACTGGGAGAAAAATGTTTGAAAAACATATATTCAGTGACATATTTCTATCCAGATATCAGACGCACATACACACACACACACCACTTAACTCAATAATTAGGGGAAAAAATGAGCGTCAGCAAAGGATCGCCTTATGTGACGGCCCTCCCTGCTGCATGACCCTTTAACCGCCAGTCCCTGTAGGAACCATGTTTTCTATGCCTTCATGAGTTTTGCCTCTTTTAATGTTACAAGTGCCAATGCTTAAGGGCTAATCCTTTGGACAAGAGCAATAGACTGATTTTAACATATTACTCTTTACATCGTGAAGAATATCATAGAGGAAGTTCTTTGACAGAAACCTATTCAGGAAAATAGGTTGGGGAGGGGGTGTGGGTGGAGAGAGAGATTTTCTATGAGGCAGCCGGCAGACATTGTAAGACAGATGCTATGGCTTAGAGTGTACCATGGAACAGGTGGCCCCGCTAATGAGCTCTAGTCTTGCTCCAGAGCTGACACCCCATGTCTGAGGCCACATTACCCAGGTCACTGATGCTGCAGTGAGAGGCAAGGAGGTAACCCAGAGATGAAGGCTCAAAACCCTCTACCTGGACTTTCATTGAAACCCTAAAAGAATTGTGCATGTTCCTGGGACCAGGCTGAATTGGCATAATGACAGTTACAAATGGAGTTTCACTCTTTCTTGTTTGGGTCCTTCAGCAAGTGCATTTCCCTGGCCCTGAGATCTCCGCTTCTCATCTCATATTTATGCCTACAAGGCAGCAAATAATACTATCTTCACTTGGACTACAGAATTGGTGGCTGTGATAAACTATAGAATTAGCTTCATTCATACCATGAGTTACTTCTGACCCACCATTCATGTACTCTCCGTGTGAAGCACAGTCTACTGTTGCACAGGCGTGGGGAATTCAGAAGGAATGAAGGGGCTCAGAACACATGCCCGCCGGGAGACACACGTGATGCCAGCAGAGGAGAGCATGAGGCTCTGTAGCAAGTCCTCTCGCAGGCGTGTCGGATGTGTGCTGTGCCAAGGCTGAGGGTACAGATGGGTTTCCAGGGCTGCCCCTGGGCACTGCGTCCTGGCCCTCCCACTTCCTAGTTGTGCAACCTGGAGTGAGTTGCCTCAGCTCGTGGGCCTTGGTTCTCTCATCCATCACACCGGCAGCGGCTGTAGGACAGAGCAGCTAGCTGGCCCGCCCTGCAGTGGCCGCACGTGGTAGGGCACCTGGAGGGGGCTGGCTGTGATTCCACATCGAGCTGTGGGCTTTGGGAATGCCTCCGCAGGAAACACGGACTCACGTCCTCATTGCAACAGGAGGAAGGCGTGGGCCCTACAGCTGCCGACGGGTGGGGTCTGCGCCCAGAATGCCAGTCTGTCCCATGACTGAACCCTGCGTTGTTGAGAGCCGTTCTCCCAAGCCTCCCCCATCAAACAAGAGATCCCACAGGCTGGGGGCTGGCAGACTTTCACAAGTGTCCAGTTGCACAGCCTTCTCCCTCCCACTCCCTACTTCAGGCCTCAGCAGCACAGGGTGGAAGGAACTCAGGACCGTGGATGCTGCTGGTGTTAGCCCTATTCAGCATCCAAAGGGCCTCGGCTTTCTCTGACCACCCCACTGCTGCCCCCTTCCCCACTGGGAGGCATTACCTCCCTGACCCTGGACTCCTGACACAGGACTCCACACACAGGCATGGTGTGGTCCTGGGAGGTGCGGGCAGGTCCACCTGCTCACAAGTCAGCTCACACTCCACCAAACCTTGGCTTTCCTTGCGTCACCCCACCCCGATGGCACCTTGGCTTCCCCCGAGCATACAGGGCTCCTCAGAAACGTGGAGCCTTTCCTCCTGAAACATGAAGTCACTGAAGCCAGCAAAGCCCTCTCAGGAGGGAGGTTGTCCAGGCTGCAGGCCCAGAAATGACAGACATTGCACAATGCAAAGAGCAGCTACAAGCTGAAGCCCTTCATCCTTGCCTGAGCCCTTCAGCTGCACCACTGCTTGTAGTGGGCTGATTGGTGGCCCCCAAAAAGATATATCCATATGTTAATCCCTGTGACATGGGACTGTGACCTTATTTGGAAAGAGGGTCTTCGTTGATATTATCAAGTTGAGGATCTGCAGATGAGGAAATAAGGAATGCACCCTGAACTGTCTGGGTGGGCCCTACATCCAGTGGCAAGTGTCCTTAAAAAGACACACAGGGGAGAGACACAGAGAAGGCACACGAGACCACGCGCAGATGGAGGCAGAGCCTGGAGGGGTGTGGCCACAGCCCAGAACACGGGAGCCACCGGGAGCAGGAGGAGGCAGCGAGGATTCTTCCCCGGAGCCTTGGGAGACACCACAGCCCTGCCATCCCCTTAGTTTCGAACTCCTGGCCTCCAGAGCTGTGAGAGAATTCGTTTGTGTTGTCCTAAGTCACGGAGTTTGTGGCATTTTGGTACAGCAGCCTCGGGACCCTGATGCAGTGGCCCAGTGGAAATGACCTGCTCCCCAGGAGGGCCCGCTTTGGGGCCCGGATGTGTGAGGACATCACAGCCTTAACCTGAAGCACGTGAGAGCTTATATGATTATGAAATGTATTCAGCAGCATTCCCTGAGAACTCACCGAGCTCTGCTGCTGGCCCTCTTGCCTATTAATTCAAGGTGGGGAGAGCCGCCCCGCTCAGCCTTTGCCTTGCATGGGCATCCGCACATTTGCAAGCAGAAGTACCAGAGGTGAGCTGGAAGGAGAGACGGGTTTTTAGAGGGAGGCTCCATCAGGCAGTCAGAACAATACCGCTATAGACTCCCAAACAAAGGCTTTCATGTGCGTTTCGTGTGTCTGTTACTGTACCATCCAATATCCCATCAGCCCGTTACCGACCCACCTCCCTCTCATTTTCTCTGTTGCCACATCTCGTGGCTCCCACATTAAGCCATCACCCTCTCCTCTAGGATGCATTCCATTCAGCTCTCAGCGGGTTATTGTTTTCCTTCCTGGGCACTGCAATGCCCACGCTTCCCATGGAACAGACACAGGTAAAGCCGCAAGCTGAGCAGGCTGTCATTACGCTTGCAGAGGAGCCCAGGACAGCCCCAGACTTCCAGCCCGGTGCTGGCTGTGAATCTGCGCACCCTGCCATGGCTGGGACGCCTCACCAAGTCTCCATGATGCCTTTCTGTTAACTGTCCCTTCGCCCCCTGCCGGCCCCACCTTTGCCTGCTGACACCCTCATTTGCACCTGCAGTCTGCCTAAAAATAGTGGCTTTTCTTTACAAAGGCTGATTCTGAGATTCAGGTGAGTTGAACCCAGTTGTTTATTCTTGGGGACAGAAGAAGCACAAGAGCGGAACCTGCGGTGTGGCCTGGATTCTGCACCCCTTCCGGGGGCACGAGGCCCTAAACACAAGTTACTGAGTGACCAATCTGCACAAGTAACAAGGGGCTGATCGTCCAATCACTGGTGGGAGATGCCAGTGAAATAATCCAGATGTTAAGGAAATGAGCCACTGGCTTGTGGCCCTTGAGGTTCAGGTCTGTGTTCACTGCAGTAGAGCCGCTCCACCTGTCCTGTGGGTGAGCTTTGAAACTGTCTCTCCACCCTTCCAGGACTTAGTTTTTCCATCCATATGATGGACACACTCGTAACTATGTCAGGCTCAAGTTGCTTGGGAAATATGTGCAAAAAGCTTAGAAAATACAAAACACTCCGACCTATGAATCATAATAATCTGTTAACATTTCCAAACCATCAAAGATAAATCTAAGTGTTTCTCTTAAAATCCCTTTGGCAGGCAGGCTCTGGAGATAAACGCCAGCTCCACCCATGAAAACAGCGGTGTCTGGGGCAGAGGGTTATTCCCTGGCTCCACCCACCGTCAACATTACCCGTTGCATATATGTAAAGCACTGGGTCACAACTGGTCATTATTTTACCTCCAGGGGACAATATCTGGAGACCCTTTTAATTGTCATTTGCTTTGGTGGGGGCTTTGTACTGGTGAAAGCCAGGGCTGTGGCTGAACATCCTACAACGTGCAGGGCAGTCCCCACGGCAGATTTATCCGGCTCGGAATGGCACTAGTGCTGTAGCTGAGAAACCCTGATTAGAATTCAGCCTTCTGTCCTGCTCAGCCCTGGGGCTGTGCTCGCGGCCGCCTCGGCTGGACCAAGAGAAACACCAGAGCCACCCAGTATTCAAGAAGATCCTGTCTTAGCCTTTCAGCTTAAGAGACCCTAAGCTCATGTTTAATGGGCTATAAACTTCAGAAGAATTACTCAGGAAATAAACAAGGAGGAGAGTAAAATGGAAGGCCCTTTCCAGACACGAACTGCCCCCACAAGCGAGAACTCTGTTCTACCAAGTGCTGGCCACTCCACCTGCGGGGTAATGCATTTTGGGGCAGGCATTGAACGCGGAAGCCTCTGTGTCCCAGACAAGAAGGCAGTCAAGGGAGGATCTGGAATTCTGTAGCCCGCCTGGGACAATATTCACTCAACCCCAATTTATCGAGCACCAACCATGCGTGACCTATGTCCTGTGGGTGAGCCAGACAGGGAGCTTGTAGGCCAGCGGGGGAGAGGCAGAGGCCTTGAGGAAGCGAGCTGGCTCAGGAGCCAGAGATGGGTGTGGTCAGGGTCGTGACCTCAGGGGCTGGGCAGGACTCATGGATACGGTAAATGGGTACACTGATTTCAGCTCAACCTGAAGACTGGTCTAGCGACATGGGTCACCGGCACAATACATGTTGCTACTCAGTTAACCCAGATCCTTCTCCCCACTCTGTGTCACGTAGAGATGATGTCCACCCATAACATATCCCACCTCAACACTGGGGCCTCTGAGAAGTCATTTGTCCAGGCCTGGCTTGGTCCACCCCATGGACAGAGCTACAGTTGCCCAGCAGCCACAGGGCAGGCTCCCTCCAGTCCCGTGCAGACAGCTGGTGTTTAGTTCATAGCTCTTCCTGCTCCCAGGAGCAACGCTGCACTTGGAACCCATCCAGATTGTGTAGGTAGAAAACGCACATGCACACACACACACAGCTGAAGGAGAAGGAAAGAATTAAAAATTGAAAAGAGCTTAAATGGGCAGGCATCCAAGGGGACTGTACATGTCTCAAGACGGCTTTATCTCCGCAGTTCATGCCCTTTGGTTTTGAGCAATTTCAAGGCTGATGGTGTAGCAACTGCCAGACAGTCCTCCTGGCCGCTGTTGATTTCACCCTGCGTTGTGGCAGAAGCGCCCTGTTGCTCCAGGAGGGAGGCAGCTTTTATGTTCCTCTCCCACCTCATTAGATCAAATCAAGCCTTTCCAGGGCCAGGGCCCTGTTCCCGCTGGGAGGTAAGCTTGTCCTCCGGGTCACTGCGTCATCCTGATGCACCACGCCTTTGTCCGTAAGGATCCTGCTAGAACAGAGCGTCTGCGTTAGCTGTAGAGAGAGCCGTAGCTGCCAGCATATCCCCAGGCCCCGTCCACCTTGCCAGGATGTGGCAGATTTAAGCCATTCGCTCTTTCCTCCTCTGTGCTACTCAGGCTTCGGCCCTGAGGCAAGAAGGTGTCGGCAGCCCCAGGCGTGCAGAGAGGGATGTGAGCTCTGGTTCTGCCTCCGTCTCAGTGTGGGAACTTCGCTGAGCTCCCAGCCTCCTGGGCGCCCGTTGCTTCACCTGCCACTCCAAGGGGATTGACTGGGAGGACCCGCTTTGGGTCATGAAGCTCTATAGAGATGCATAAAATACTTTCTTATAAATACCAACTCCTCCTGCAAAGCTAGCATCAAGGGACTCTTTGCACACCTGAGTGCATGCCCACAGCCCTGAACCAAGGCTATTGACTGGGTGTTTCAGATTGTATCTCTGCGGCAACCACGTGCCTGTACTGAATCCTGTGGCCGGCACATCACTGACTCGGCCGCTGTCTTTATACCATATTGTGATCTGCCATTTATTGGGCATTTCCTTCAGGTATTTAAGTTTTTATTGAAAGAAGATTCCAATGACAGAAATTGTGCCCATAGAGAAAGCTGTCTGAGCACTGGAGATAGAATGCTTTTCCTCTGGGCCTGGAGAGTGGGGACAAGGAGGTAGTTTATATCCTATGGCAACTGGATCTTTTATAAGACAGAATGCACGCATTATATATACATGCGTGTGCATGACCCACACATATACACACATACACAGTGTATGGTTTATACACCACTTCATATATGGCACCGCTATATAAAGAAAGAATAAAAGGTTTGCCACACTTGGACTGCTCTACCATGAGAAGCACATTTTAAGACAGTGCCTTATCCAAGGAAGCTATATTTAGATTATAAATGGGCCTTAAGATCAGCGACAATGAGATGTCAGGTGGGGCCTGGGGAAGTCACCTGGACCCCTGGAATGCTCAGTGAGGGAGAAGTCAGCTCCACTGGACACCCCCAGCCCCATGTGGACCCCACCCCACGTTCCTCCAGAGGTTCTCAGCTGCATCCTCTGTACCGGATGCTGAGTCCCTGACAACCTTCCCAGGCCCTCATCCTTCCCTCCTTCTCCCTGACCCCAAGGCCCTCAGTGTCAGTGGGACCTTCTCCAGGGGTCTTGTCCACCCTCAGCACTGTGGTTTCCAAGCCTGGCTTCCTCACTGGCTGACTGGGGGCCTCAGGCAAGCCCAGGGACCACTCTGAGTCATAGCCCCACATCCCAAAGTACAGAGCAGAAGCTGTGCATCACAGAGGTCCTGCCTCTTGCAGGCACAGCTGACTGTCAGGAGTTAACCAGGTGATGGCAGTTCTGGAGCAGTCGGGGGGATGGCAGGGTCACAGCTACTCATCAGCCACATTTATCTGGACCTTACTTTTCAAAGGACATCTACAGTCTCTTCCCAGTCCTGTTCCAGGCTGTCCCCATGGTCATGAGGCCCTATCTCCATCTTCCATCTGTACCCTGTTGTCACTGGAGCCAACTGGAAAAGCCTCTTCCTCATTCTTTTTCAAGGACAAAGTAAATGCAGACTAGAGCCTAAGCTAGCCTGTAATCCCAAAGGAGACAATAAATTTTTGCAGAAGGAACCGATTAATAAAGGAATGAATAAAACTGCCCGTGCTGGTGGGGCCACCTTTCATCATAAGCTGTTGCGAGGACCAGGGCTCTTGAACCAATCAGGACAGACCCAGGGACACTCAGAACTCCAGACTGAGTCTGCACTTCATCATCCACTCGAGAATATGAAACAGCCTTATTTGGGGCCTACAGCAAAAGTCCATCCATTTGTCTGACATTTACTGAATCCCTTTTGTGCTGGGCATTGGAGACACACAGGGCAGGGGCAGAAAAGGGAGAAGGATGTGACAATGGCGAATTTAATGTGACGTGCCTTTGAAGAGCCTAAGGGCATTCATCCATTCATCAGTGAGTACTCTGTTCACTCCTGCGTATTCTTTTTCCAGGACTGATGGTCTCTAAAATGTAGATTCTTTCCTCTATTGTGTCTCTTCATTGTCTGTGTCCCTCTGCTGGAGTGTAAGACCCAGGAGTCAGGGACACTTGTCTGATCCATTCACTGACACTTCCCAAGCCCCTAGAACATGGCCCAGAGTAAGTACATGTAGGTATTTTCTAATAAATGGCGTTCCTTTCCAAGGCTAGAACACAGACAGCAGGCAGTGTGTACCTGGACTGCCGGCACGTCTTTTCCTCCACATCTTCACTCCAACCGCATCGCTGACCCAGAAGCTTTGCTCCCGAGCCCTGTGGCTTTGCTCGGCCCTTTTGGACCAAAAGTTTGTGCAGGCTCCCTGGATGTGGCCCATTCCCATGGGACTGGCTCTGGGGCCTGTGTGTGCATCCAATGTCCCCACACTGCCAGTCTGGGACTGGCACCCACATGCTTTCCACCACTTGGGTCTCTCTCAACAGCCCCCTCAATCTCCCGGTTAACTTCCCTTAGTGCTTTGAGCTCTGGAAGAGGGAAGGGACTGAGCAGGATATGGAAGAGAAAGGCACAGGGAGAGGGCATGACAGAGTGTCTGCTCCAGTCCTGGGGCAGACCATGAAACGCAGACTAGCTGAACAGAGATGCTGTTCCTGGCTCCACACGCATTTCTCTGCTAGGCACCCAGCCTCTGTCCCTGAGGGTGCATAAAGCACAAAGCCATTTGTCTTCCAGGTCACCAGCCTTTTCCTGACTCATTCTGCCTCACATTTCTACACTTGCTGACTGCCCGCTGTGTGCTAAGCTCTGTGCCAGGGAAGGCAGTTGCAGAATGCAGTGCTTAGATCGTGGTATTCCGTAACTCCAGGCCTAGGGAGGGGATGGAGGAGTAGCCAATAGTTACATCAGAGGATGTAATAGAGGCAAGCTGAGGCAGCAGAGGGACCCACGGGTGCTGGCCCAGCAGGTGAGTGCTGGGGAGGAGAGGAGACAGCTGAGCTGTGTTTGGAAGCCTGAGGAAAGAGGACAAAGTGGGCTGTGAGAAGTTTGCTCTTGATGGAGGAAAGGGGACCCCGAGTGTGGCCCATTCCTGGAGCCCCGAGATGAACGCTGAGATGAAGCCTCCAGGAGGCCAGGGAGAGGGCGGGGAGAGGCAGGAGGTGGCCAGGCAGTAGAGAATCCCGGGCTCCTTACTGAGGTTTTCTGCTGGGAAGGTGTGCACTGGTAGAGGCCCGTGATCCGAACATGCTCTGGAATATCACCAGGGCCTGGAGCTGGGACGACCTTGCACCTTGTCATCTTCCTGCCTGCAAGAGGGAAGAGGGAAAATGGCACAGCTACCTTCAGGATGAGGAAGGCCAGGCCTCGCCGCTCACCATAAGTTTGCAGGTAAACGGAAAGAACGTACAAATATATTTTAGCTTCATGTTCATGAAGTTGAGCACAATTAATGAAGAACAATTCTGAGGAATTAAAAGAAAATTGTGCTTTAGGGACCAAGAGGAACTATTCTGCAGGACCAGCTCAGGCTCATGTGCTAGCAGAGCAGAGGCCCCATCCTGACCCTCGGTGGGCGGCCTACTGAAAGGGCCTCGCACTTAATCACTGCACGCATGGGCACGATGCATTCATTCAGCAGACTTTCAGCTCTTCACGATGTGAACAGTATTTCCCAAAGAAACCACTGACATCAATGAAACCCTGTATTTTATGGGCTGATGTATTAATATCATCACTTTGAATTTACTTAGATTTCTTTTTATTTTCCTTCATGAAGTTCAGTTGTACCAAAAGGCATGGACCGTCAGGCTGCTATTCCGAAACTGACCCTTGAGGTAGTTAGACAGAAAAAATATAGGAATCAAATCCTGGCATGGACCATTCACGCTGACATGCCTGCTCTCATTTAAAACAACAAATACAAACAATGTGAACCCACCCAAGTTCCCTGAAGTGTAGCACTTTACACTGATCAACTCCCAGGGTGATTCATTTAACCCCCAGAGAAACTTTGTAGGTTAGATGTCGCCCATAAGCCATTAGGTACAATTCCTTTGTTGATGTAATGCAGTAAGTTCAGCACTGGGATTGTGTCTCAGGGCCAGAGCCAGGAGCCCATCACTGACCCGTGTCTCCAGGGCATCAGCAGTTTCATTTGAGCACTTAGTCCTTATTCCTCTAAAATAATCAACGCGTCTTATTAATCCGTATTTTCATAAAATGCATACATGGTTTCAACTCTTGTTTTTCTGTTACCACTGATCACATACTTCTCAAACCAGATTTTACAGGAGTGACTTGGATGAAGGTTGATTTATTAGTAACGGGTTTAAGGTTCAACATTTAGAAGAAATATATAAGGGAAACTCAAAAGCAACTTGTCTCAAATTTCATACAAAAAAAAAAAGTATGAGCACCTGAAGCATTTAGACTCAAACAGAATGTCCACATTAGGTTTCTGAACATTTTAGGAATGAGGGTAAAGCAGATTTGTGCCACCCTCCTCCTGTGTGGGTCTGGAGGTGGGGTGGGGAGACCAACCCATCTCAAACCAGTTCTATGTATAGCTTATTTCTGTGCCAGAGGTGAAGATTGAGACTGCGGCTTCCTCAGTCAAGCACAACAACATGTTTGCAACAAATTGTCCTTGACTCATTGTCAACGGTCATCTGAAGGCCACTGGACGGACAGGCACGTGCAGAGATCCAGGTGTGAGCCAGAATGTCAGTGCTTTGGGGCCCTGATTCAACATGTCGCCTGAACATCCTTGAGCTTTGCGTGTGCTCAATATGTGCTCAAATAATGTGAATTAGAGTAGGAGGTGTTGCTAATGTCAAAAACATGACCTGAGAGCTAGAATGCCCAGGGCAAGCCCCAGCTTGGGCACTGCTATGTGACCTTGGGCAGGCTCCTTAATATCTGCTTGCCTCAATTTCCTCATCTGTGAAAGGGAGAACAGAGCAGCACCTACTTCCTAGGCTGCTTTGAGGGTTATTGCATCTATGAGAACATGTGGTACAGAGAGGGCACCACCCACGTGTGCTGCCCCAAGATGAGGGAAGAATGGAAAGAGATTTGAGGGGCCCCCATTTTTCTCCTTTTACGTGTGCTACACTTAAAAAAAAATACAGATCCTGAGAAGTGATGAAGGATCAGTTCGGAGGGAATAGTGCCGTCTGGGTCAAGTTAAGCCTGCATGGGGGGGTACTGATTTCTTCTCGATTTTCCCCCGGAAACCAGTGGAACTTTAATGAGCTAACACACCAACAACTGATGATGACCAAGCACAGTGGACTAATTACCCAAGAAGTGAAGATTGGGAAACATCTGCTTTGGAAAAAAGATTGGGTCTTTGGGTTACGAATCACTCACAATGGCTGCGTGAAGCAGCTGATGGGGACAGTGGCTCTGTGCCAGCTCCTGCCTGGTGGGCTTCACGTTCACCTCCCACGTCCAGACATATGTTTTTTATACACTTAAAGAGTGGCCTACTCTCTGTCCTCGGGGTCTTCACGCTCGCTGGCCTTCTTGTTGGGAACCGCTGGCCCAGATCATTCTTCTCACCAGCCCCAGCCCACGCCTGGGTCGTGGCACAGCACCACTTTGGCTGAGAGTGCCCACAGTGCGGGCCGGTCCTGGAGCCGCTGGCTGTCATCCCTCCACGGCTCCCCTTTGGTGGCAGCCCCAGGACACTGGGAGTCCACAGTGCGTCCACCAAAGTGATGCACGGAGCGCAACGTGCGATACCTGCCATAGGAGTGCTTGCTGGAGGGATCGAGTGCCGCTCAGCCAGAATTCCCCAGGAATGAGCAGTTGGGTTCACTGATTTGTTACAAGGAAGAACAGGCACACGGGGAGCAACCATGGGGTTGCTCAGAGAAAGGGGGTCACAAAGGGCGCACCGGGTTGGAGCTTCTGCTAGGTAGTTCTGGGAAGCGAAAAGAAATCAGGACGTTGCTCTGGACTGAATGACATTGGGATGGAAAACACACAGGTTCCTTAACCATATCTGGAAGGTTAAGAGTATGAACAGCACTAAAGCTGTCATTTTTAAAACACAGTCACTCCTATCAGCTGGGACTGGGGCCTCTGTGGTCCACCGTCCATGCTGCCACCCATGCTCAGACACGTCTATGGAACGGTCCTGCCCTTTCTGGCACCGTCATGCTCCCAGAGCAGCCTTCCCTGATGCTGCTCTTCAGGAGGGTCTGTACGTCCAGCAGGGGAATGCCCAGCACTGGCCGGCCCATCGGCCCCGTTTCAGAGGACTCGGCTGCTCTTCTCTTTCTCGGAGTAAAGTATGAGGCAGCTGCTCTCGCTTTCTTGTTCTGTCTGGCTTCTCCCCTTAGTATCAGTCCGCCCTGAGCCCCTCTGCGAAGCTCAGATCATTAATGCGACTCTGAGTTTCTGAATCTTCCTCCAGTAACAACTAACGCCCAACTCAAGCGCTTTGTGTAGAGGCTGATTCTATTTTCTGCTGTTTCAACCTTTCCCTCTTCTGTTACTGTCTTTTGCAGTGTGGAAACCTATGTCATTGAAATGAAAGTATCGTTTTTAGAAATGTTCTGTACAAACAGTCCTTCCACTTCTTGATTTGACACCATTCATGGATTTTCATACACCCCTTTTCAGTAACATGTTTTGGATAAAACTGGGCTTTCCTCCACCATCTAGGGGTATCTCTTCTAGTTTGGAACTAGCACAGCAGGAGCCCCCAACTGAACTGTAAGCCTGCCACTGTCTCATGGGATGTCACTGCAGTTATTTGCTGTTTATCTCTTTCAGAAGTTTATTGAATTACAGAAAGACAATTGTTTTTTTAAAATAAAGAGAAAAATAGTTCTCCCCAACTGGCTAATGCCGAATTGAGCAGCTTTCTCCACACCCTGGACCCCAGTCCTGCATGGGGACAGTGCGGGTGCTGGTGTCATCAACGTAAGCATACTCGCCTGAGCATACGCAGGGATCTCAGGAGCAGGGAAATTAGCAGAGAGTACAGGTTGCTTATGAGAATGTAATGCCAACAGGCCATGCACACGGTTTCCTCCACCATATACTTAAAAGCAGATGCAAGGGCCTGGCTAATACCTAGGAGAGGGCTCACAAGTCCCCACTAATCTACTGGTGCCAGGCAAATACATGCATGTCACTCGGGGTGGGCAGGAGAGGCATGCCCACAGCAGACACATGTCCCCACAAACCTGGGCCCCTGGGAGGGTCACTTCACAGCTCTACCCCCTCCTCTAACTTCTCATCACCAACAGCAGTGTCTCTCAAATGGGCAAAGGAGTTAGCAAAACTCACCTAATGGCTCACGGGACCGCTCGTCACCTCACCAGGGAGCGTTGTGAGGATTAGGAGACAGGACAGGTGGCCCGGGGAAGGAGGGGGCACTCACTGCGGGAAGCAAACTCAGTTGGATTTGCTGCCTGGAGCAAGCTCAGTTCTGGAAGTGGAGGCATGTGAAGGGCCCCCTGCTCTCCTCTGGACAAGTCTGATCTGAATCTCCCTCCTCTGTGAGCAGGAAGATGAACATGTGGGAGCATGCTGACTCGTCCCTCAGCCCTGCTTTCCGCTGCCCAGACATGGTGAAGCTGGAGAGAGGCGGAGGGGAGGCAGAACAGTGGGGAACAGGGCCCTGCGTGTGTCTCTAGGAAGGACCCTCTTCTCCCCAGCTCAAGTGCACAGCAATCCACTACAGACCGCAGGGACCACCCTCCCGAGGGACTCAGGGCCGCTGAACCCAAGCGGGTGTCCAGGAGGAGCGGAGCCCGACAGAGGAGGCCGTGACAGTGATCACTGCTCCTCAAAGGAAGTGTGACAGCTGCGTGGCCAACTCCGCCTCGGCTGGGAGGAGAGGCCCTGGGGGCCTTATGCCCCATCAGAATTGAAATGGGTTAAACAAATTCATCCGAGGTTGCCCTTTTCCAATTTCCTGAATTTAACATGCAAGGATGAATTATTTTTTAAAAAATCTGAACAACTTCATGATTTGTAAAAGAATAGAGTACATTGTCACTAACACTTTGAGACAGGGACTCTCTCCCCTTCACAGACTCATTAAGATGTAAAATGAGTTTCTTTGCACATTAACACCCTAAACATACCCTGCAACACAAAGATAAAATTAATTTATGGAGGTTGGTTCCCATTCTTGAAATTCAGAGCAGACTGTGTTTCTCTGCAAGGTTTCCAGAAGGTCTTTACTTATTTACTTATTTAAACATCTTTGATGTAGCTTTCTTGACCCAGAGGGGTATTGAAAGTGACTTGGCTGTAGAATCGTAGATGAAGCCAGGTATGTGGAGATAAAGCTCTACTCGAAGTCATGCATGCCGTACGTCATTTCTGCCGAAGCCCTTAAAGCCACTATCCATTTCAAACAGTAAGGATGGAATTTCCCGGCATGCTGAACTTGGTGCAATGCTTGTACTTCTGTTGAGTATAAACTGTTCGGTGCTGAACTTCACTGAGAAACAACCAGACTGCCTTTTGTAGTTAGATGGGCCTGGATCTGGGCGGCCACTTCTCCCCTGGGGGTTGGTTAGTTTCATCTGAATGTTGGTCCATCAAGTCTGCTTGGGCAAAATAGCTTGTAAAGCAGTAAGTTACACTGAGAAACGAGTGCATACAATATCCTTTTTTTATGATTACTTATTACTCAGTTTGCAGGGTGCTTAGGAAAGAGAAAATGAAGAGATCAACATTGTGTTACTATCATGACACTGAAGCATGATGGAACGTTTTAGGGGAGATGGACATTTCAGGAACTTAGAATGTAACCTCTAGTGCTTTGTTTGGGTTGTTTTCCTTAATTTGGAGAGGGGTCTTTGAATTCTCAAGGGGCTGCATAGCCCCCTGTGTCTACATCAGTGTGTGGTTGGCCTTGTATTCTTTACAGGAAAGACCTCGTCCTACATTATTCACAACCATCTTCATTAAACACATCAGCCTCTAGAGAGAAATTCATGCCATTTCTATAAAAACAAACCAAAGTGTCAAGACAGAAGGACTCTAGGTTTATGCCTTAGCTATCCACTTAAGTACAAACAGGGCTTCTCATTAAATAAATCCCTTTAGGTTATTAAGAAACCTTTAACACTAAAAGTCTATGATGTTAAGCAAAACCAAACAGAAAATGGACATTGTATAGTAAACTAAAGCCAAAGTCTGTTCATAAGCCTTGATTTATATATAATTATTGACACAACATACAGTAAATGTAATTAATGCACCATGGTTATCCTGTTAATTGGAGATACTCTCATTTTGAAATAAACATTGCCCAAAGACAGCTTTGAGTTTGTACCAAACAAGCCAGGAGCTCTGTCTCCCCTCTTAGATTCTCTGTGTTTGAACCTGCTCCTTGAAGAACACCCATTCGTAAATGCGTACGGTCCAGCCCCAACCCCCGGGCTTCTGACCTTTCCCAGGCCCAAGGGGGAGGAAATGTGCACCATCCTTGTCGTCCTCTGGTGCCTGGAGCCCAGCTTCCTGCTTCCATCTGTGCTTCTGCCCCCTAGCTTCCGGGAGACAGGACAGATGTGCCCTGGGCTCTGCTCAGGGTGGGGGCCTCGACGAGGCACTGCAGAAAGAGTGCAGTGGGTTGACTAGCTACTGACATGACCACATGTGGGGACAGCTCCAGAACATTCTCCATCCCATGGACTCTGGTCATCTCTACCTAAAGATTTAACCCAATGTGGATGAAAGAACTGAATGTCAATCCCCTTGGGGTCTTGTACCAATTAAAGGGGGCACCTTGAGGAGAATTTGGGGCTGTATACAGAAGAACTGGGGGCCTGAGAAGCACTGAGGGCCACAGGAAGGTGCATCTGGGGTGCAAGTAGGTGGTCGGAGGGCAGTGCTGTGTATCTGCCGAGAATGTTAAGTCATTTATGGGCTGGAGGGGCCCTGGATAGGAGTGTGTGTTTTAGGGAAAACGTAAGCCGAGGCCTGAAGGTGACATCCCCAAGGCAGCCAGGCAAGGGTGCTTCGTGATAAGTAATCAACTTCACCTTGTTTGTTGGGCTGTGGCACGTTTCCTCACCTCATTAAATCTAGCATTTATTTCATTTCTGGAATGAAACTCAGGTTGTTATAGGATTCGAGGGATGTGTTGTCAGATGGGTTTTTCCAGCCGCATGAACAACCAAGGGCACCCAGCCAAGCATGGGAACCCCACTAGAGACAACACAGTGCACACTCACAATAGACTCACACACACACACACACACACGCTTGTACACATATTCTTACACACATCTGCCAAATACTATTATCTGTAGAGTCCTAACCCTACACAAAAACCTAGATGGCCCTTGTCATGCTGAGATTGGAGAATTATCACCATGTCCGTTTCATAGTCCAACAAGCTGAGACAGAGAGGAGTCACCCACTTGAGGTCACGGAAGGTCTGGAACCAGTCCTCCCGCCAGCAGCAGATCCACAGCCCCGCCCCCACCAGGCCCGCCCTTCAGGCGCATTGAAGAGCAGTTATGACTGTATTGGGTGCATGCATACCTACTGTAAAATCGGGAAGACAGCAACCGAAATGGGACTCACCACCAAATAAAGAAACGCTTCCGTATGAATTGGCATGTGTTTGGTGCCAGCAGAGCCCCTGTTTTGCTCTTTGACTCTGCCTCTTAAACAGAGATTTCTGTGCCAGGGAACTGCATTCAAACAGAATTGGCAGTAGAGCCAACAGTGATGTCTGAGATCACATGCGGGCAGCAACTTCCCCAAAGAGAATCCAGATGGTCGGCTCGGAGGCATCCACACAACTCACACACGACCACTAGCTTCTGCAGGGCGGTCTCGCCTGCTCCCAAGCGCCCAGAATCCCCTTCCTCCAGGAGCTGGGGTGCGCCCCTCAGGTGCACCTCCCGGAGCAAGCCTGAGGCAGCCCCTGGTCCACCCACCCCATCCCCTGGTTTTCTGCCCTAGTTCATGGGTGGAGCCCCACATCCAAAACATCACTGCTGAAACCGTCCATCCTGGTCGCCTGCAATTAAGGATAAGCAGCTTAGGGGGTCTCTGCCCACAGCGACCTGCAGATCACTTTTGTTCCTCTGGATCTCATTATGGGAATATCACGCAGGATAAATCCGCAGTGATCAATAAATATAAGCCGAGGGCTACTTTTCTTACACCTATTAAGAGACGTTAACTTCAGAATTCTGAATCTCCTCATTCATCACTGCCGCCTCCATGATCATCTCTCACCGCTCATGGCTTGTTCGATGAGGGAAGAAAAGTCGTTTCTCCCTGCAGAGGATCCTTCTGGATCATTGGCTCAGCGACCTCGTGAACCATCCAAATGCATCAGCTCCAGAAGCTGACGGTCTCACTGACCAGCGAGTTCACGGCATGCCTTCTGATGTCTGATCTCCTTCTATCTAAGTCTCTGACTCACTGAACCTTTGGGAGCCACTCTGCTGTGGACAATGCCAGTAACAGAGCTTCCTGTGGGCGCTCCCCAAGGAGGAGTAAGACAAAGAGCCTGTATCAGCATCTAAAATTTGCTGGGTGCCTGGGACGTAGGGATCATGGCCCCCACCCAAGAGCAGACAGGGAGAGTGATTGCCCCAAGATCACACCGCTGATAATGGTGTGAGTTGGTGTGAGCTGACATCTGGTTTATATAACTGAAGTTCTGGGCTCTCCAATAGTGCTTCCTTGATCCAAATTTCTTCAGTGAAGCAAACTCAATGAATGTGACACCATTTCCCAAAGCAGCTGAGAGGAGGCATGCACATGCTGAGAGCCCAGGGCCTCATTGTCCAGGAGGCCACTTGCATTTATGATTTATGGTAAGCACATCAGAATGGGCAGGGATCTTAGAGCAAAGGTCCACCTCTCCTCCCACATCACGCCTATCGGGAAAACTACCCCCTTCTCCATCAGCTGTTCCTCTGTACGGGAGCAACATTTTGGGTATGATGAAAATCCTGGATCGAAAGTCACTGTGATATGCAGAAACACTGTCAATTTAATGACAACATCAGAAAAAGTGCACAATAAATATCTCTCTTTTCAAAATGTTAAAGTGGCATCCAATAAACACATGCACCTTCGAGTTAAGAGATGCTCTAGTTCAGTTTAGCAGGAGAAGACACCCCTTGTGAGAACCACAGGGTACTTCTGCTAACACTTGCAGAAGGTAAGTTTAGCTCAACAAAAGGAAGGTCAACCTGGCCCCGGGGGATGCAAGTTTATGAAGTCGTTCCAAGAGGCGGAAGGAAATGTGTCCATTTTTAATATGATTTGATATGCATGGAACAGCAAACAACCAGGGCAACCTCATCTCTCTGGGAGGAAGAGACAAATTCTGAAGCTCAGCTCATATGGCAATGTCTTGCGTGGTCCTCCCATCCTGGGGGCTGGGTGGCATGTTGCTCACAGCTGCCGAGACACAACAGGTGTGTGTGAGAGAAGCGTGTGCATGTGTGCGTGTGTCTGGGTGTTGCCTGTTGACTCGGCCTTCCATCAGACTGCTATTTATTAGGCAAATTCTACAGAGCCTCTTTCCTGGTGCCCTACTCAGCACCTTTTGTAGAACTAGATTGTTCTAAATGTGCCGCCATTTACTCAGTACCTACAATGTTCCAAGCAGCAGGCTAGGTTCTGGAGACACAGTGGGAAGGAAACTGGTCCTTTTTCTTCAGGAGGTCCAAAGAGCTCATGTTTGAAAATTGGATGTCTATAATTCTCTGAATTAGGGTCTTGACAAATCAAAGAGACATTTTCTCATACAAAGTTTCAGGGGGAAAAATCAGACACTGTTTTAATAGCTTCTAATGCAAGAGTTTGATAGAATAATTTTGTTAGGATTATTTTGTCCAAAACTTTCCCCTTTAGCCGTCATGGCCATACCCCCTCCACCCCATGCTGCTTGGGAAGACCTCCTTCTGGGGGCAAAGTAATATCCTGTCTGCCCCAGGTCACATTGGCCGATGCACATGGGGAATGCCCAACAAGTTTGTGGGTGGTACAAACTACCCTGAATTAATAGGCATTGTGGGGTGGTAGCTTCCTTAATGGTATTCCTCTTTATGGTTTTGATTTTGAATCATAGACATCTTTCAAGCTCCAGGCTTCCTTCCCTGATGCTTGACAGTGAAGCCTCCCCAGAACTCTCCCTGAATCCGTCTACACCCTTACCACATTCAGTTTACATGGTGAGTGTGTCTGGCTTAATCTTCTAGCACATTCAGAGTTCCCTAATGGTGGTTTTATTCTCCTTTGCATTTCTAGCAGATAGATTAGTACTCAGCACACAGTAGGTCCTAGATAAATACTGTCTTGAATGAAGTCACAGACGGCATCTGATTCCTTCCAAATAGGCAGACTTACTCTGGTATATGTTCACTAAGCCACAGTGTGAATGCAAGTAGAAGGACAAAGGGGACCATTACAGGACAAATAATGGCCTGCTCGTGGTGTGGGGAGAACTGGCAGGGTGGTCTACGGTGACTTCTGTGCCTCTTCTGGAATGTGGGTCATAGACTTGCACATTTTCCTCTTCCGGCATGGTTGACTAAAAGGACATCTTACAGAGACTGCAGGACAGGACGGACTCTCAGTCATTCTCCAGGGATTATGGAATCCCGCCAGCACCACAAATTCAGCAACTAACATTCCCATTAGTGTGTCCTTCCTGGTTAGTGGCATTTGCAAGATTAAAGCCACTCTCCCAGCTGACCAGGGCACACAATAAAGATTAGAGACAAATGGCATTTGGGATGTGAGGCAGTGGGGTTGAACCACAGGACACTATTATTTTCCGTCATAAGATCTGAAGAACTTTCCTGTAGCTGCTGGATTTAACCAAGGAGGTAAGACCTGGGCACTGAAGCCAATTGGGACAGGGGAGGCCGAAGAAGGCATAAGAAGTGGCAGAAGGAGTCCACGAAAGAATACTCAGGCCCACCAACGGGCGATTTGGTGCTGATGCATCAGAATCTCGTGGGGACCTTCTTGGTTTTCCCATTCAGTTAGAATGAGAGCCAGAAGTGGTTTCATTCATCGCTGCCTCCCAGCCTGCATTCTGACTTCATCATTGGTGCTCTGGGCCCTCAAGTCCCAGGTCTGTGTGCTTTCCTTCCCTCCCTGTTTCCCACCCTGGATGAGACATGCTTAATAGCCTGGAACATTCCACATGGGGCAGGGACACCTTTCTGAGACGTGAGTCACTCACAGGGTCTGTTAAAGAGGAATCTGGGGTGACCCTCCCTAGTGTGACTCCAGAGACAGGTGCTGAGGGCTGAGCACCCCGGGCACGCAGTCAGGCTGGGGAGCACCGGGCACACGCTGAGGAGATGCCCCAGGTTTACCGAATGGGTCTTCAACACAGATCCCTGGGCTGTGAAGACTCCAGCAGACTGACGGGCAGGCCAACGTGGCCTGGGTCCAGGAAGTGTAGTTGAGCCCAGCATGGGCTGATGAAGTCTCTTACCTCCTTGGAAATGGCGTCACAGCTCAGCTGAGCAGGAGAGCTGACCTGCCCGGTGCTGGACTCACCAACAAGAATGAGAAACCAAAATGTAAGTGGCAGTCGGACGTCAGCCATCCGCTTGGCAGCACACGGCAGAGGCCAGTCTGGAGGCCCACAGCCCCACTGCCCTCCCAGGGAGGCACCCGGAGCACACACGGATGTGGGCGTTGTCCCTCTGCAAAGGAGCCCTGAACACAACGCTCCTGTAGGTCTATGGCCCTGTGGGGGTGGGGGAGGGAAGGACAGGGAGTGAAAAGTTACCAAGTCCTGAGTTTGGGGGGTGGGGCAGCTTGGTGGGCAGGTAGTGGGTGGGTGCAGCCTGAGCTCCCTCCAGAGACCAACACACACTGGTGCTGAGTGGGGTGCTGCACACATATTCTCATTTCTGCTGGGTCCATTTATCACCGCTGTTCAGATGTTTCTGGGCCATGGGCGTGGGCAGGTGAATGCCCTGCCTACATTTGGAAGATGCAGTGAGAGAATCAGTGCTCAAAACTCCTGTAAAAATTTCCACTCGTACCACCTGTGTCTGAGGAAAGTTGTAGTTTCTCTACACCCTTGTCAATACTTAGTATTGTCTTACTGATTTATTTTTAATTTGGGCCATTTCAGGGACAATGTGGTATATCATATTATAGGTTAATGTTCCTTTTCCCTGATGAGCATATTATCAGCTTAATGGTCATTTAGATATTCCGCACCCCCTTTACAAAGTGCCTATTCAAGACTTGTGCTCAGTAACTTGAGTTATAGGTCTTTGGCTTATTAATTTGCAAGGTATCTTCATATAATTCTGGATATGGGGTTTGAAAATACCTTCTGCTTCTCCAAGGTTTTCTTTTCTACTTTATCATTAGTGTCTTTTGCTGAATAAAATTTCTTAATTTAATACAATTTACCGATCTTTTATGTAATAGTACTTTTAATATCCTGTTTACAAAACTTTGCCTGCCCTAAGGCCAAGAGAATATTTCCTTGTGTTATTTTATAAAGATTTGTTTTTTACCTTTCACATTTGGATTTCTGATGGTAATGTATCTTTTTTCCCATAGGGTTTGATTTAGGGGTCAAGTTTCATTTCTTCCCATACAGACGTCCAGTTGATCCACATGACCAGTTGAAAAGACCATGCTTCCCCCCCCATATTTCATGGTCACCATAGTCATAAAGCAAGTCTCTGTATACGTGAGTCTGTCTCTGCTCTCTCCAATCTGTCCACTGTACCACATTATCTACATTACTAGCTTTTAAATAACTCTTCTGATGTAGTACATGGTGATCAGTTCTTCCTGAACGTGGCCTTGGCTGGGACAGTCCTGTATGCTTGTTTCTCAAGAAGTATCAACAATTTAAAACACATACACACACACTCACTAATAAAATATGCATATTAGTTTTCAAGCGTACAGGAACATTTACCGAAATTGTCCATGTATTGCTTCATAGACTTGAAATGTTTCAAAATTTGAAAATTTAGATAAAATGGAAAAATTATTTGAAAATAAATTACCAAAGGCTACGTGAGATTGAGTAACTTAATAGTTACATATTTGGTAAAGGGATCTCCAAATTTACATAACTTTATCTGTTAAGTCTACCAAACATTAAAGAAGGAACTACCAACAATCATATACGCATCTTTTGTTTTAGAAAACCTGTATAAGTTTGATATGAAACCCTGACAAGGATGTGGCAAAAGTAAAGTTACAGGTCAATTCTTCTTCAACATAAACTCACAAGTCCTAAATAAGATAACAACAAACAAATGGTAAACAGCAAAGTTTGGTTTATTCTAGGAATACTGGATTAATGTAAACTAAAAAAAAATGTGTTTGGTGAATTTCACAAAATTAACAGAATAAAAGATAAATTAACAGAATATTATCACCTTAATGATGCAGAAAAATATTTGTTAAAATTCTAGAGCAGACATCTGTTCTTTATGGTAAAGTATTGTAAGCTTTCTTTTCAGTCAGAAACAGGATAATTGTGTTCAAACTATATCTATTAAACACTTTATTGCAATTCTAGCTATTAAGAAAACAAAAACATATATATGTTTCAAACAGGAAGAAATAAGCTGTCATTTCATTATTCAAAGATGACATGCATTTTAAATGTAGCAAATCTAGAAAAGTCTACAAAAGTATTAAAATTAGTACACAATTTTAGTAAGTTTGCTAGACACTATACCAGCAACAGATGATTTGAAAATAAAAAATGTAAAAGGTATTATTTAAAATTTTTAATTATTTAAAATAGTTTCAAAAACATAAAAACATAAGATCTTTGCACAGAAACAACAAAATTACTACTTAAATTTTTTTTTCAAAAAACTTAAATAAATTGTGGGCTATACCTTCTTTATGGATTAGAAGGCTAAATATAGTATGATGTTGTCACCCAAAAATAATCTAAGAATTCTATGTAATTTCAATTAAAATTAAGTAAGTATATCTTTTATTATTTTTTTATCTTGCTGACATTTTGACTGGGATTGTATAAACTTTATAGATCAGTTTGGAAAGAGTTAACATTCTAACAGTAATTTTCTACTCCGTGGATGTAGTTTATATCTCCATTTATTTTGGTCTTTTTTAATTTCGTCGAGCAAGCTTCTTAGGAGTTTTTAGTGTATGGTTTGTACACATATTTTTTTACACATAAAAATTATATAGATAAATATACATATCTTATGCCTCTATGCTGTTTTAAGTGGCATTGTGATTTTTTTCCTAGTCCTAACTAGAAAAATATGAAGAGTTGAATTAATAAGAAAATTACTGGTCAATCAAAAATTCTTCAATATGTGAGGGGAATTGCTAGTAATTTTCTTTTGTATTGGCAAAAATATACAACAAAATTAATTTCACCATAATTATAATTGCTATTATTGCTTTTGCCATTTCTACTTAGGAAAAAAAATGACAAAAGCTAAAATCTCTGTTTATAATTTATCAGTAAATAACTCACAAAAATAACAAAACTTCTTTGTAAAAATTAGATCTCTAAAATTAAACTTGATGGAATAGCCACAAACAACTCTTTTAGTAACAGAAGGACAATTGAGTAAATTTCAAATGTACAATAGGTATGGGGGGGATCGAACCTTCCTTATAAAATTTCCAAAGAATAAAATGTATCCCGGTATAAATATTTTTATTGAAAATACATACAGTTTAATGAAAAGAATATATAATTGGAAAAATTCATAAACAGGCACTAAGTTTAGATGCAAGCTCTAGGGAGCCCTTCATCAATAGGACTCTTCAGCGTTGGTGTGAACCTAGTAAGAATGTTTTCCTGAACATGAAGTCTGACATTATTAAGATTAAAGCCTTGGGCCAGAAATGCCTTACAATCCACTTCCTGCCGCATGGCTGGTTGTAGCCCAGGAGCTGCCTCCGCAGGCCAGAGCCAAGGGCAGCAGGGGTCCCTCACCCTAGTCCACAAGAGGGAAATCCCATCACAGCTCTGGGTCAAGGTGCCATTGTGATAGTCAAACACGTACAGGTGCAGAGAGGAAATCAGGAAGAGGCCACAAGGCTGAGGGAGCCCCGAGGTGGAGCCGGTGCAGGTGGGAGATGAACGGCCTCATCGGGGACCACCAGCCATACCTCCGGACTGTGGGCTGAGGACCCCCCTGGCTACCCGACACTGGCCGTCACCGCCACAGAGACGCAACTTCCTTGGTTAAATGAGTGTTCAGGGGAGCTCCTGAGGCCTGCCGACTTGTTCATTAGTTATTCCGGGGCCCAGACAAGGGCTGTCAACAGTTTACTCACACGGCAGGTAGAAACCACCTTGGCAACCTGTGTGCTAAGCTGTGTGCTAAAGCGGAGCAGAGGCTCGCAGGTGGTCACACGGACACGCAGAGCTCTTCTAGGGCCAGCACTCTGTTTTCCGGAGCAGGAAGGAGCGAGGGCTCAAAGGTCAGATCCTCCAAGTTGCCCACCCCACCAGCGAGGAGGAGCCGGGACAGGAGACCAGGCGGCCCACCCGCAGTGCCGAGGTCCCCTCCCCTCCCTTGTCACCAGCCCAGACCTCAGATGCTGGGGCAGCGCAGGAGCTCTGTACCAACTGGGCCTTTTCGTTGACTGAATAAAGACACACACAATATACTCAACTGTACAGATGCTACAGGGATTACTAAAATACAAAATCGTCTCAAGGTATTACATGAATGTTGAATTCATCTTTTATCACAATGTATTTCCTCAATCAGTGTTTATTAAAGTACAACCATCTCATGAATTGACCCCCAATTTATTACAAAATTATTACAAAAGGGGTTCTACTGGAAGCATTCAGAAACCACTGTTCTGTGCTACACTCCCCTGTACTACATTCCTAACTCACTCCTAACTTCCAGATCTGAAAGAAACAAGACAAAGTTAAGTGAAAAGCAAGAAATTTGAGAATATCTTTCTTTTCTCAGTCTTAGATGATAAGAATGTCTTTGGAGATTTTGTTCACTAGCCCATCTATATGTTAAACGCCCCACATTCCTTTGTGGAAGGTAGCAATTGCTGTACTGACTTGATACCCCTAGTATAGTGCCCAGGAATTACCATGTAAATGAGCAGACATGTTCAGGGAAAGCAGTTCTGTTAAGGATAAAATCTGAAACTCCAACCTATTAAAATCCTTTTTCAAATCACACATTACTTTAAATGCATCTTGAAAATAGAACAAATGAAGGAACAAAGTCATAGGTGTTTTAATTATTTGCACTTAGAATCTATTGTCTTCTATAGACAGAGGGAGTGCATGTGTCCAGATAGAATACCAGCTTTATTTTTAACCAACAATACTTAGTCCAATTACATCACCGAATATCCTTGGAGCGTGCAGTCTTAGATTGGTGGATCTGTACTCAAGCAGAGACCATCCCCAGACAGGTTTGCAATTAGGGATATACACTCAAATCAGCCAAGAAGCACAGCCTCAGAATCTGCTCTGTTTTTTAAATAGAATTTATAATGCTCCTGAAGTCTGGGCCAAGCAGACAAAGGATGCAGCAGCGTGTTCGCATTGCTGAGGGCGTGGGGCTAAGCCATTAGGTGAACTACTAATTATGCAAAATCTCAAGAAGTTCTGTAGACTTCTGTAGAAGATGTTCCCCCACTGACTTTATGCTTGTGCAAATATTGCTAAATGAGGCTCTGTATTTACTTTGGTGCATCAGATTCGCCAGGGAAGCAGGCTCTGAGATGGGTGTGCAGGCAGAGGTTTTCTGGAGACTGTACGGGGATGGGGGTGAGGGGTTCTGGACTGTGCAGAGGGAGAAGGCAAACAGATCGTCACTATCACAGCGGCATCAGCCGATCCCAGGTGAGCTGGGAGCTGGGCTGGCCCTTTGGAGGGCTCCCTCTGCTCACTGCTCAGTAAGGAGCCACCCACTGCTGACCCTCAAAGCATGCTCCTGCCACCAGGCTGGTCACTGGCTGAATCAAAGACCAAGAACAAGCCAAGCAGAGCCCACAAGAATGACCCATAGCAGTGAAATATAAGAACTTACATACGTCAGACCCTGAATGTGGCACTCTACCCTCATTACTGATTCCCCGCAAGCATTCCATGTGCAGGTGTACTCCCAGCACTGTAGTACGAAAGGACCACCGACTGGAGGCCTAAAACTGAGGGCTCTGAAGGAGGATAGGCCTCTCTCGTGCTTCCGGTGACAGCTGGCAACCTGGGTGCTCCTCAGCGCGCCCACACGTCACTCCAGTCTCTGCTCCCGCCACCATACCATGCTCTCCACCCACCTGTCTCTGTGCTAGTCTCTTCTTCGTCAAAGGACCCAGTCATGTTGGGTTAGGGACTCCCTCTACTCCAGTGTGACCTCCTCTTAACTAGTTACATCTGCAACAGCCCTATGTCCAAAGAAGTCTACAATCTGAGGTACTGGGGTTTGAGACTTCTACATATGAATTTGGAGGGGACACAATTCAACCCATTTATACATTCCATTTATATATGAAGAACTTGTCAGTATAAGCCAGGATCCACTCAGGAATATAGAAATCACATCAGTTATTTAAATGGAGAGAATTTAATATACAGAATTGTTTAAATAGGTCTCCAGCATTGAAAAGGCACAGAGAATCAGGGCAGGGAAGTAGAACATGCAGACAGCAGTTAGCTCCCCTGGTATTGGGGGACCGAGGAAAGACACTGGGACTATATATGAGTGTGGAAGCATGCATGGGGGCATGGAGAATGTGTACCCACTGGTGGGCACAGCTCTGGAGCTTTGAGGGTGGGAGGTCACGACACTGATACTAAGATGTGGGCACTGATCAGTCAGTGCGGCTGTCCCTGGGAGTGCATCGGGTCTGGTTTGGGGAATGTAGGTGGAACCTGGAGACTAGAATCAACAGACACGATTGCGGTGAAGCATGTGGCTAAGATGAGCAAACGGAGAGGATGGAGCCCCTTCTGCCCTCCGCCTGGCACCCCAGCACCTTGCTCGGCAGAGCTTCGCGGGGGACACCTGGCTGGGCCTGGTTTGCAGAGCAGGCCTCCGCAGCAAAAGGGCGAGACAATAGCTTAATCACCAACCCCCTGAGATGCATAACATCTCCGCATGCGCTGAGGCGCGGGGGTCTAGCCCAGGTCCACGCCACTCTAAACTCAGATCCTGGTCGTTTGGTTTACTTCCCCTTACAGATATTTAAGGATAGGTAAATGTGAACTGCTTTCATTCTTACAATCATAATCCAAGAACTAATACTTGAAGAAGGGCAATTTATTCAGCAACAGAAGCACAAGTATCCTCTTAATGACCAGTCTCCTTGGCCAACTCTGGGTCATAAGGAAGATGTGCTCCCTTACCAGGCTGTGCTCAGCGTCAGGGCTTTAGTAAGAGAAATGTACTCTCAGGGGATCGGCAGCTAGGAAGTGCTGACTCTCAGAAGCAGAAGAGAAACACGGGATGTAGAAGCCTGATAGAGTAAATTCGCTGTTCTGAGTCAAAGAAAAATCAGAAAAAATAGGATTGAGGATGGCAGCATGTGAAATTAAGTTAATAGTCTAGAAGGAGATGAAGTGCTCTTATGGTAGGAAGCCAACTAAGTCCTGGTAAAGAACGAGGGAGCCCCATTGTTCCAAACATCAGTGGGGCTTCTTAACGTTGGCAACACAGCTGTCTTTATAGGCCAAGTCATACCTTTGATCTGTTAACAGGTATTTTCTTGAAATATGTAAGCTCAGTATTTATAAATCAAATTGTATTTTGCTTACACTTCTGTTTTGTCTCCCAGGATCTCTAGGTCCTAATAAATGAACTAGTAATAAATTCATATTTAATGTCCTATGGAAGCATGAATTTAAAAAGTCCCAGAATTATTTATTCTTTCTTTGCCAAACAATCTTAAAGCAGGACATTTGTGTGACTTCCACCCTTTGCTATTGTTTTCTATAGTTCATAGCCTTAGAAACAGTCACCCCTTCTTTTCTGAATCTGCAGGATCATGACATAGTCTATCTGGGACCCTACTGTTCATGGCAATGAAACCACAACAGAGGAACAACCCTATTTTTGCACAAAGGAAGAAATGAGAAGCATTAACTGAGGTAGGTGAAGGACCCTTGGCTTGACGCCTTGCCTTCTGAGTATGGTGTAACCTTCCTAATGTTGGTCTCCTCCCACGGAATGTCCAGCTCCTGCTTGTTTCTATCCCAAGACATAAACGCTAACCATCGACCACTCAGGCACACCATCAGGGGCATCTCTGGCTCTGGCCCCCTGACTCCATCAGGCTCCTCCAGGAGCTGACTGCCACATCCTTCCTGTCCTCTGCACCCACGATTCAGTACTCAGAGCACAGCTGAGAAGAGGGGACACAGACTTCAGAGCTGGTGGGACAGGACTCAACTCTCACACCATCACCTTTTCCCCTGGGACCTTTCTCAGCTATGCTCATCTGAAGAGCAAGAATTTCATCATGCCAACATTGGAAGGTTTTATTAAGATTAAAGACTGTGTGAAGATGCCTAGCACATCCTAGGTGTTTAGCAGACATTCCCTTCACCTCCGCCACTGTCCTGTGTCAGGGACGGCCGATATGCGGTTTCCGGATGACAGAGGAAGAAGCCCTCCAGACAGCTTGGCTATTGTCTGTCTTCTGAGCTTCCTTGGAGATACTAGAGGAAATTTTATACTGGATAAAATCCAGATGTGTTTGTACAAGTCAGAGTGGTAAATGTAGATGCCTGAACTCTGATTCAACAGTGTTAATGTCCTGATCTGTAAACACTTGAAGGAAATGTGGGGACCGCCTGCACCAATATCCCATTTCCCAGATGACAACAGTAGTTCCCTAAGATTAAACTGTCACAGTGTTTCTCTGTCCATTTGGGCTTCCATGACAAATAGCCATAGGCTGGGTGGCTTATAAACAACAGACTTTCATTCCCCACAGCTCTGGAGGCTGCAAGTCTAAGATCAGGTCCCGGCTGGTTGGGCTCTGGTGAGGGTCCACTTCTCAGTTGCAGACCTCTCCTTGTGTCCCCTGTGGTGGGAGGAGCAGAGAGAAAGTTCACATGTCTTCTCTTAGAAGAGCACAAGCCCCATTCGTGAGGCTCCATCTTCATGACCCACTCACCTCCCAAAGGTCCCACCTCCAATACCATCACCTTAGGATTAGGGGTTCAACATATGAATTTGGGGGAGACAGATATTCAGTCCTTGTACCACGTGCTAGGCAAGTGTTGGACAGACCTTATCTGGTTTAGTCCTCTGAAACATAAGATTTATCCCATTTCACAGGGTAACACTTTGCCCAGGATCACCCAGCCACTCAGCAGCAAAGGCAGGACCGAGGGTCACCCAGGGCCCTTCGGCCTGTTGCGCACTGTGCATCTCAGGCCTGCTGTAAGTTCCAGGCTGAGCTGCCGTCATTGTTCTCCAGGGATGGAAGGAGCACCTAATCCTGCTTGTGTTCTGGTCAGTCTAAAAGATGACTGAGTGAGAGTATAAGGCCGATCCCATGCAGATCAGCTGCCTGACTGCAAAACAAACACAAACACATGCATACATGGACCCACAGGCATACAGACACACAGGCAGTCACATGTGTATACACACACACATGCACACAGGCACATACATGTACGCACAGACCCATAGACCTGTGTGTACATGCATATATGCACACGTGCTTGCACATGTGTATACATGCATGCACATGGTTGCATACATGTGTGAATCTGTATGCATGTATACACACATGTGGGTGAGCATATACAGAGAGAGATAAATTTGTGTCAGTTGTAAGCCTGTAGGGATAGCTGACAGTATGGAACACTCTCTTGGCAAGAAAGCCTTATAATGTGGTTCCTGGTGGGTTCAAGTATAAGCAGAGTCCCCATGGCAGCCACTGCCAGGGACCGGGGGTTGACATCCTCTCTGACAGTGAATGCAGCTGCAGGAAACAGAAGTCACCCAAGGAAGGGTGAGAGGGGAAGGAGATGTCACAAGCCTGCTTGGCCGAGCCAGCCTGGGGTCTGTGGGGTAAAAGATCATGAAGCTCCCCTCCTCAGCTAGAAAATGAGGCTTCAGAACATCCTGTCTGTCTGAGAACTAATGGGCTCAGGATAGCATTCTCCTAATGGCCTGGGAAATATAAGAGAATGAAGAGATGAGGAGAGGCACTGGGGAGAAACTCGACAGGCTGTGAAAACTCTGAGCCCCTTATTCCTTCCAGACTAATTAGGGAAAGTAGTTGATCATCAGCACAGACAAAAAGTGCACAGGCCAGCACACTGACCTTCTGGGAGGTCACCTATGGACTGGCTTCAGCAAAGGGGTCCGTGTGAACTAACGTATGAAAATTGCACTTCATGGTACATGTTCATTGCCTAGCATACATCCTGGAAATCAGTGGGCACTATACTCCATCACTGGATGCCTTTAAGCATAATTAATTAACCAGGACATTAAGCTACAGGAATGAAATCTGTTTTTCATTATTTGTGTTCTTCAAAAAAAAAATAATGGCCCAGTATTTAACAACTGTAAGAATTTTAAAGTAACTATGTATTTTAAAATATGAGAAAACCAATTTCATTTATTTGATGTTCTCATTTTTATGCTAATTTTCAAAAAAATGCTCAGATTTCATGATAAAACTGAAAAGTCAACATTCTTTTTAATTTCAGGAAAAATTCAGATTAAAATTGGGACCTTACAGGTCAGACTCATTCTTCAGAGTTTCCACCATGTTTATGGTCTCTAAAGAATTAATATTAGAAATCTCACACTGCTGGGTTCTCATTTTTAAAACTTTGTAGTAGGAATTCAGAAGAAAAGTAATTTACTCACATTTCATGCAGCCTCTGAGTCTCATTCAGGTGTGACCGTCATCGCCTCTGAATCCTCCCCACCATCACCACTGCTCATTTCCCAAGCATCTGGCCCTGACAGCATATTCCCATTTTCTACCTCTCTCTGCCACACCTTCTCAATCTTTGTGATAATTCTTTGTGATAATTTCCCATAATTCTCCCCAGTCTCACAGCTGTTTTGTCCTAATTTATCTAACTATTCAGGTTCAAAAGTGAAACCAATTTCAAGCAGGAAAAATAAAAATAAATCCACACAAAAGCAGATCATGATGAAACTTCAAAAACCCAAAGGAAGATATAATCCTAAAAGCAGACAGAAAAAACAGGGTTTTTTTCTATCTCTATACACAGAATGTGTGTGTGTATGTGTGTGTGTAGACAGAGAGCCATAGAGAGTCCTTCAAAGGAATAACAGGTGATGTCTTATGAACAACCATGGAAGTCAGAAAATCTGTCTGCAGTGAGTGAGGGAGAAATGATTCATAGTTACTGAGCATATCTTTCAAGAATAAGGGCTAATATGCACTCCTTATACAACACAAAAATGAGAGCACTTCCAAGAGGAGAGGAAATCCTTAAAGGAAATTCTTAAGACTATGGGGCAGGCAGCAAGAAAGTCAGTCCCAACAGAAGGTTTGAAATGCAAGAAGGAAATAAGAGCTAATATAGTAAAGTGGAAATACATGCACAAATTTAAGAAAAATTTACTATATAAACATAATGTCTCTCAAGGATTAAAGCAATAAAATCTTAGAATACAACAATAACAGTAAATAAAGCAGAAGATAAAAGAGTTTAAGTGTTGCAATTTCCTCTCATTGTTGAAAAAAGGGGTTAAAGTAATGAATTATTTTAGAAAAGGTAAGTTAAGTAGGCCTGATGCAAGTTCTCAGGTAAGTATTGGAATAACAGAAATGAAGTGCATGACTTTTAAACCAATGAAGAGGAAAAATTGATTAAAAACCACTTTATTAATATAAAAGAAGTCAAAAAGGAGAGAAAAATATACAGGATAGGTGGGAACAACCCAAACCATGAAGTAAGTGGTGCATTTGAACCCAAATACACCAGTAAATACATTAAATTAAGCATAGATTTTTCATGATAAAGACCTAAAAAATATCCTCACAAGCAAAATTCTAGGTTCAAGTGTGTTGCCTCACATTTTTTTCTCTAACACAAAAACATTCAAACTGTACATAAATTCATTTGGAGAACATCTAATGTCATTTTCTGGGACTAGTATAGTATTATTATAAAATCTGACAAGGACAGTTAACTGAGAGAAAATTACAGGCCATTCTCCTTCAAACATAGATGCAAAAAGTCTAAACACATATGAACAAATTGAATACAGTGCAGAGTATAATATAAAATATCATGAAATAACTTAGATTCAGCTCCACAATGCAAGGTTAGTTTGATTGCAGAAAACCAATTTCATCCAACATTTAACAAAACAAATGAGGAAAGTCACAGATGCAGAAACATCATTTGATAAAATTTTTTCATGATAAAATTGACAAATTGCCTAATACACTAGGAATAGAACTGATCTTTCTCAGTCTAATAAAGAACTATCAAAAAATTATAATAATAAATATTATTATAATGGCTAAAAAATTGATATCTTTTGTTTTGAGATCAGGAACAAAAACAGAGATGCCTTATATCACAAATTCCTTTCAACAGTGTACTAGAGGACCAGCTATCATGGTAATGCAAGAATAACAAAAAAAAGGAAAAACTTAAGAACTGGAAATGGAGAAATATAATTTTGGAGATACGCTTTTTTTATATAGAAAGGAATCCACAAAAATTCCTTAGAATTAAAAGCAAAATTGAGAGTTTACTAAAGCACAGCACAAAAAATAAATTTCATTCTACACACTAATGATAAAAGGCTACAAAACAAAGATCTAAAAATGACAATTATAATAACAAAAATGAAGTGAAACACCTAAAACAAAGCTAAGAAAACGTGTAAGGCTTTCATAGGGAAAATTATAAAACATCACTAAGGCGTTAAACAAAATCCAAATAAGTGGAAGTCGTTGTTTGATAAACTCAACTGTATAAAGATTTTAATGCTTCTCAAATGTATTTTCAGAGTCAATGAAATCTCAGCTAACATCACAACAAGATTTTGGGAAACTTGATGGCCTGATTCTAAAATTTAATTGGGAATTTACTTGAATACCCAAGTCATTTGAAGAATTAGGAAGTGGAAAAACTTGTCACCATAGCGGAATCATTCATATAAAGTACAGCAAGCAAAACAGAACGATATGGGCTCATGGGGAGTTGAGTGGGCTGCATGGGACCAACTAGGGCCTAGAAACAAAACTGTGCACACACGACCACGACTGCTCAACACTTAAGCCAGCAGAGGTGCCCTTTTGATAAATACTGTTGAGAAAGTTATCCGTATGGAAACACATATATGAAATCAGATCTCACCCACACACACCCGATACCAAAGACATGTTCAGGTAGATAAATGTCATAAATGTTAAAGGCAAATGATAAAGCATGTATACGGTTAGGTGGAACATTTTCATGATTTTGGAATAGAGAAGAGTTTCTTTAACAAGACAAAAAAAAACCCCACTAATCATAAGTTTGACTATATTACGTTAAGCACCTGTGTTTACTAAAAGACATGATAGAGTTAAAAGAAGGGCCCAGATGTTTCTCGGGTTTCCCAGCAAACAGTTTGAGTGTCTTGTGTTTGAGGTCGTCTTGTGGATCCCCTGTGCATCCACTGTCACCTCCGGAGGTCCATGCATACCTGGGTCAGCTTGGGCTTCCAGGGACTCCTTCCAGGTCAGGAATCGGCCACCTCTGAGGCCTCTGAGGGTTTGAGGGGAGGCTCCAAGAGCCCCGGGCAATCAGAGCGCCTCAAGATTCTTCTAGAATAATTCATATCCCCTAGGTTTCCCACCAGGGAAACCCCACATCCTACTCCAGACCAGCTCTACCCTTTTCACTAAGTAAAGAGCAGGCCAGTCAGCTTCTGAGAGGCGCAGGCTCACCTGACGCTCAAAGTGTGGGGTGGGCTTCGTGTGGCTTCTCTCAGGAGGCTCACTGCGGGCTGTGTACGTCCACTCATTTTCCAGCTATCCGGTGTCACCTGGGGCTGTGCTCTAGCATCTCCAGGGAGAAAACCACCACCCTCTCCTTGATGTTCTGGCGTCCTTAGAACATTCCCACCCCTTGGCTGTCCTGGGCTGTGGCTCAAGGGACTGTTGCCAGCTGGGACTGGCTAAGCATAAATGGGCACACCAGATCCCGTCCCGCTGAATGCAGACCCTCTAGTGCCCTGTCCCCGGTGGACACATCCGGAGGCATCTGGGTCTCTCTTAGCCCAGCTTCCTTCTGTGGTAGCTTCTTACTAAAGCCTCCCGATGGTCGTGAGCCACATGGTACATGAACGACAAGCTCCATCATCTGCTCCCACCAATCCTCCCGCCCACTCTCTTCCTACAAATGAAAAGCAAGTGAGACACTCAACAACAGGGACTATGGACGTTACTGGAGAGAAAGAGAGAAGGAGGAAAATACTGCACCGCTGAGGAAGATAAAGAGAGGCAACCGCATAAGCCCTTGAAGAATCCCCAGTCCCACAGCCCCAGGGACCAAGTCTACAAGAGTGGGTATGAGAAGTAAAGGGGCCCAGTGCTGCCTGTGATTTAAGTTCATAGACATTTTAGAAGTCAAAGCAAAGCCAATTTTTGTCATTATAGACACAAGCACTTTGGGGCCCCATATAGAATCACAGCATACAGTCTCGAGTTTATAGGTATCCATCAGCCTCTCTTTTAAAAAGTTTCCTGAGAATGCGAAAAAGACCTGGTTAAAGCAGAGCCCCTTTCCTCTTGGATCGCAGTGCACATTTAGGGGGAGTGTCTCCAGAGCAAGGTAGAGCACACTCCCAGGGCTGTGCACCACTTCTCACTTCTCATCACGCTCTACTGGTCAGTCGTCGAGTGGATTGCCCCTTCAAATCCCCCTGGATCACCTCCAATCAAACAGTCGCCAGGCTGGACTGTTCACTGCTTATTTAGGGCTGTTTACCATAGCCTGCCATACCCTGTGTACCCACCTCACGGTGGGCCTCATGGCCCCCCACCTGTTCGCAGCCTCCTGGGGACCCAGGTGTCTGATGCTGAATACACCTGGGTTGGTCCTGACCTCTGCCTCCCCTCCTGCCCCACCTCGAGCCACCTAGCACCTGGACAAGTGTGTTTTCCAAAGCCCTGGGAGAGCACTCGCTGTCCTGATTCCAGCCTAGGCACTCAGGGCCCTATCCCAAGCACCTGGCATCTTTGTCACCATTGTGTCAACCCAGCTCCCGACAGCAGGCAGCCCCGACTCCATGAATGCCAGCCATGCATGACAAGGGCCACGCAGCACTTTGAGGATCGAGGGACCACTGCCAGCTGGGATGTCTGAGCATGAATAGATATAAGCAGTTATTCTAACAAAGCACATGCATCATGTCTTTTTGGTGAAGAAAACACAAATGTTAGGGAGTAAGTATTAAATCCACACTAGGTGCAAAACGCCAAGCCCAGACTTGGCAAAGGAATAAAAAATGTCTTCAAGACATTGTGTCGGCATAAAATCAAGTTGGTGGTCTTGAGCACATAAGCAGGTTAACCCCCTCAAAGGGGAGCACGGACTCTTTCACAAACCCAAGTCATCTTCTGTATTGCAAAGCTTTCTGGTCCTTCAGAGCTCAGTGCTACTTGACGACCCTACTTCATCGAAACTAAAAACTCACGTATGTCAAAGAACACTTTCAAGGAAGTAAAAAGACAGTCGCAGGAAAGGGAGAAAATATTTACCAGTCACGTATCTGATATGTGTCTTGTATCCAAAATACATAAAGAAAACAATTATAAGATACAATAAAAAGACAAATAGCCCAACTAAAATATGGGCAAAGGATTTGGACAGACTTTTCTCCAAAGGAGATCTATCAATGGTCAACAAGTACAAAACAGATGTCCAACATCTTTGCTAGTGAAGGAAGCGCAAATCAACACCCCAATGAGATACTAGGATGGCTACAACCGGAAAAGGAGAAATAACAAGGGTGGCAAAGACATGGAGAAATGAGCCCCTCACAGCTGTTGCTGGGAGTGTAAAATGGGGCACCACTGTGGAAAGCAACTGTCAGTTCCTCTAAAATTGAACACAGAGTTACTATATGACCCAGCAATTCCACTCTTAAGCACATACCTAAGAGAATTGAAAACACAGGTTCACACAAAAATTTGTATTCATATGTTCAAAGCAACATTATTCATAACAAACAGAGGCAAAGAGTGGAAGCAATGCAAATATCCATCAACTGATGAATAATGGATAAACAAAGTAGTGTATCCATACAACACAATGTTATTTAGCCATAAAGAGGAACAAGACACCCAAACTCACAAGCGTGCTAATTGAAGATGCCAGACACAGAGGGTCATGATTACATGGCTGCACCTACATAAAATGTCCTGAATAGGTGAGTCTATACAGGCAGTGGATCTGTGGTTGCCACGGGCTGGGAGGGAGGGAATAGAGACTGACACCAAGGGTCCATGGTTTCTTTTCGGAATGGTGAAAATACTCTGGAATTAAATAGTGGTTATGGTTATACAACCTTGTGAATATATGAAAAACCACAGAAATAAAGCTTTTAAGTGGTGAATGTTATATGTAAATTTTGTCTAAATTTTTTTTAATTGACCAAGTCATTTTTTCTATAGCAGCTTGTAAGTGCGTACACCATCTCTAGGCTGCCGAGGGGGGAGTGGGGCCATGGTCTCGTCTTGGTTCTGGGGTAATTGAAGAGATGTCAGCCTGACCAGTCCATCTTTCCCCAGATGCCGCACCATCCTAGACCTTGCAACTTTTCCATTAAAACAAAGAAAATAATCCCAAGCAAAACAAGCATCTGGTGGCTAGGATGTTGTTTCTGTCATCTAATTGCACAAGGCTCGGTGACTAAGCTATTGATTGTTCCCATCTCCTCCATTAAGCAAACATGACCATGCCTGGTAACTGCTGAGATTAATCGCTGAGCAGGTTGGTGATATCAGGGATTAAATCAGAGGAGAAATGGACTCAGATTTATATGAGAATTAGGGGAGCAGAACAAGAGGTGGCTGTATTTTATCTCTGCCCATCCTCAGCAAAGGTCCAGTAAGTAAAGTTTCATCTTATATTATATTGCTCCAAAACAAGAAATATTAAGACAAGAAAAATGCCATCAGAAAGTGATAACCATCACGGCCCCAGGAGGAATCCTCTGCTAATCACAACCTCTCTAAGGCAGAGTCTGCGACATGACTTGACTAGGGTTTATTCTTAAACGATTAGAGATTATTGGTCTGTTCTTAAAAGATTAGAGAGAGATTATTGCTAAATGTGATCAGTAGTGATCACCTCTAGAATCAGAGAACTCTGCACTAGCTACTTCAAAAGTGATTCTGAAAATGGGTCTATGGCTCCATTTTTTTTCAGTATAATCATGGTATTTGCTTTATTTTACTGTGAACTGCTAACATTATTACAGAATTACTTGGACATCTATGCCTGGGAGGTTTGGCTGGTGGAAACAGGGAGGGTGAACTGAACGGGACCTTGTCCTCGAAGTGGGGTAGAAAGGAGGTAAAAATACAGGTGAAAACTCTCAGCGTTGCTGGTGGGCTTCATCTATAATGGGAAGTCTGGAGGTCTGTGCTATAAATCCAGGAACCACCCCTCCACCCCCACCCTAGCTATGTCAGCCCTGGGGGCTTGGGACAAGCACCCCTGAGGCTGTGCCCACTGACTGCAGTGCAGCCCTTAACCCCCATGGGATGCCCTGCCTTTGTGCCGCCCCAACATACACAAACACACACACACACACACAACTAGCTTCCCCAGAGAGGCCACCTGGAGGGTGGCTCCCACCCTTGTTTCCTAAGATCTGGGAGCAGGCTGCTCTGCAGGTGACTCAGAACAACCTCTGGCCTCAGGGCTTTGGTAGCTGGGGCCCTTCCCCCTCCTCGCAGCCCAAGCCTCCCCTCCTGCCGCCCTGCCCCTCACTCCCTTAGCTTTTGTCCCAGCCTCACGGGAAAGGAGGGACAGCTGGTAGCCATCCTCAGCATTACAGCCACTTTTATTCGTGAAAGGGTTATTACCTCACTTGACTAAATCATCCCATGCCATCTTTTCCTCAAGTCCGCACTTTTTCACGCCCTAAAGCATAGTGGCTGCTCTCTGCGGGACCCTCCCTCCCTAAATTGCCTGGTGCTCTCAATCTGTGGACTCTGGTGGGGCGCTTCTATTCATTGGTCTCTCATTCTGGGAATGAGTGTAATGATTTTGCTGAAGCCTTTCTGTCCTCATTTTAATACCCATTCATCACCAGTTCCCCTTGAAAGGGGCTACTACCCCCTTAGCGTCCCAGCAGTACCCCCCATGCCCCTAATGAGCTGGCTCTTCATGCTGATGAATCCCACCTGCTCCCCCTGCCATCTGACTCTTGGCCCAGAGATGCTGGCGGGTCCCTACCGAGGGCTTCACGTCCCGCCACACCCAAGGGAACCGGCTGGCTACCCTCCCAACGCCGAGACAGAGCCATCCTTAGAGGGGCCAGCAAGCTCTCAGCTTCAGAGCTCCTTCCCCCCAAGTCTCCTAAGACAGAAGAAAAGTGAAAATGCAGCAAGAACTATTCATTTACATTTCAACAATAGTTTAACAATAATAATAGATGTACAAGAGTTCTGAGGGGTAAAACATGCCTTGATTCTTTTCATAATCATTTTAATTATTTCCCCCGGTATTATCAAGAGAGTGTGTGCCACCTACTTGAGAAGCCCTTTCCCCATAGCAGACCGTGTGAGATGCTGCACCATCATCCCGCCCGTCCCCCATGCACTGAGGACTCACTTCCCTCTCTGAGCGCCCTGCACCTTGTGCAGAATGCTTTCCATCATGCATTCCTTACAAAAGCACACAAGGAGCCTTTTTACAGTTAATCTAAATTGATACTCTGCCTTTTGGACTAATGCTTTTCCCTGTGCTGTACTGGTCTATTTCAGGCTCAGTGACTTTTTTCTGAAGTCTATCTGAACCTATGTACAGGCAGACCTCTGAGACATGCCAGGTCTGGGTCCAGACCATGACAATAAAGTAAGTGTCACAATAAGTCAAATCAATATGTTGGCTTTCCAGTGCATATAAAAGTTGTGTTTATGCCATCCTGTAGTCTATTAGTGTGAAATAGTGTTATGTCTATAAAAACAGTGTATATACCTTAATTTAAAAATATCTTATTTCTTAAAAATGTTACTCATCATCTGAGCTTTCAGTGGGTCGTAATCACGGATCACAGACACTATATCAAATAATGAAAACATTTGAAATGTTGTAAGAATCACCTGAATGTGACACAGAGACAAAAAGTGAGCAGATGCTGCTGGAAAAATGGTGCTGATATTTGGCTCAATGCGGGATCGCCACTGTTAACCTTAAAAATGAAATCATCAGTTATCTTACCAACAACAACGGTATATTCGGTGACAGCAGAGAATTGCAGTTGGGGACATGCAAGCTATGGCCAAACCACAGGCAAGTCCAACAGCAAAGGAGAGGAATGCTACTTTGTGAGAATACGGAGGAAGGTGAGTGGGACTGTTTTGAGAAAAGCCATTGAAGTAAAGCTAGAGTTCAGAGTGATCATTTCCTTGACTGAGATACAGGAGGGGCCAATTTCCTATAGGAGGTACGAGGTACATCTTTCTCCATTCCTGCTGTAATCGATGATGACTCTTTCTTGTTAAAGATTCTTCTTTGGGGGTCTGTAATTGACATGGGGTGGCATGGCTCCCCCTTCTAACCTCCTGACTCCACTTTAATGAGGTTTCCCTTTATTAATTTTCACACCACAAACTAATTTGTAAAAAAACAAAATACCTGCAAAAATGCAATAAAGCCAAGTGCAATAAAATGAGGTGTGCCTGTAATGACAGAAGGGGAGTCTCTGGCTACCTCCTGGACTCCTGAGCCTTTGTTTTAACTCCCAAGTAAGAGCTGCAACCTGACGCATCTCTTTTCCAAAGCACCTGCTTTCCCAAAGACTCCAGTATCGCAGCTCTCCCTTCATAAAGTCTTCTGCTCAGGGCTTTCCTGTTTATACAGATGTGGTCATCAGAATGATGCATCCATCATTCACAAGAACACAGCCATGTGATAAGCTCTGCCCATGAAGGGTGGTTAGTTTGGATTGACTTTCATGCATCTTCTTGCTTTACCGAAACCAAAGGCATCAACTGGCAATAAACTGGCCAGGAATGAGATGCTTTCTTTGGACTAAATGCTAAAAGAGAGTGTAACTGATCCAATAAGGGACAGCCCTGGATGGCCCACACTCCAGTCAATTAGCAGAACTGTCATTCATCCTCGCTTTGTCTCAGATGCTGGAAAAGCCATCATAATTAGATTTTCCAGTCCTTGTGGCAAATAAGGGTCAATTGTCTTGTATCCCCAATCATGATCGCACCGCCCTCATGGCAGGTTTAATCCATATGCAGGAAAATTATATGAGGATCAAATGCACACTGGCATAAGAAAATGACTCCAGATTGTTCTCAATGGTAGGATTTCATCTGAAAAATAAGTGCTGATTTACATGAATTTACATCTAAAATGCAAATCACCGGGGTCCCCAGTGGAGAGCAGAAGGAAAAGCTGAAGGCAGCAGCTTCCTCCTTTATCTGAAATGCAGAGGCCCCATTGGTCTTTGGAGTGGAAAACCCTAAGGCAGCCCCATACACAAAATGTAAAGTGCTGGATTATGTGTACCCAGGCTCTTTCCTGCTCCCCAGTGGCAATGTGAAACCCCCCAGGCTTCCATCTGTGCTTGATTTATGTGGCCCACTGCCTGCAAACAACACGGGAGAGAGAGGCCCCTTGTGGGGGCATCTGTGCCACATGGGGGAGGGGACCTGCCGCCCTGGAGCACTCTAGCCACAGGCAAGGGGAGCACCATCCCTGTGGGTGGGCTTTGGTCCCCAGGATCCAGCACTGTCCTGTGGGCCCACCAGGGGCTGTAGGAACAGACAGGGCTGTCTTTCTTAGGGTGTGCCCTCTCTGGAGCGGGTCTGCCCAGGGGTCTCCAGGTGTGGGATGCTGAGAATTCTTTCCACTTTGCCCAAATTTCAGAGACAGCTGCCCTAAGAAAGGGAACCAGATGCTTGGAATGCTTGTGCAGAGAAAAAAGACAAGGTGACTCACAGAAAAATTTAATGTTTTATGAGTTATGTCATTTCTATAATTTTCTAGCTGGAGCTTAAACATATGGCTTTAAAAACTCTATAATGTGTGACTTTAAGCAATCGTAAGCATATCATACCCCTCTTCCCACAAGTTCTGGGACCCCACGTTGGCCCCAGCTCACCCCTGCATTCAGCCTTCAGCATCTCAGAGAACAGGCTCTTCCAGTCTGGTGCCTTTCTCTGGAGAGCTAGTCTCCACACTGTTCTGTCTGGTCCTGAGCCAGAGAGATCAAACAGCCCACCACAGCCTCCATCATCACAAAACTCCAGGGTGAGGCCAGGGGATGCCTGGGGATCGGGTCCACCTTGAGTGATCCAAGACCACCAGGAGACATTTGACTAGGGACGAAGGGACACGAGGGACATTTTATGGTGATTATTTTGAAGTGTGGGGCTTGACCTCTCTCTTTTCTTTTGAAATGTGTCTCTATCATCTTTGAAATTATAAAATGAAGTCGCCTGTTATTCGGAGTGGAATAAGACGATGAGAAGCCGGTTTTCTACCCTGCCTGCCCTCCCCTCACCCTGGGGGCACCCACCCCACAGCCTCTGTGCAAGCAGATGAACACACACGGGGAAAGGAGTTACCAAATGATGACCACATCAGGCACATTTGTCTGCACCTCGGTTTATTCATTTTTAGGGATTTCTCTTCCAGCCGGTGGGCAGAGAAGGAGGGTGAGGGAGATCTAACACTATGTCCATTCTCACATTTATCCACAGAGTCACAGGTTACATTTACCAAGCTGAATTACAATGTTAACTCTAAAATGCAGTCTTCTCCTTTTTCCTTGCTGCTTCCTCTTCTTTTCTGTCCTCCTCTTCCCGTTCCGCAGCCTGGAAGCCTTCCCTATCTCCCCCGGAGGGATCCCTGTTGCAACAACATTCTGCACATTCTGACTTAGTCACACAAACACATACAGATTATGCATCATTTGTTTTGCAGAAATAAAGATTATTTACATACTCCTCCGCAATTCACCCTCCTGCCCCAACAATATTTTGTAGAAATCCCATAGTCACCTGAGGTGGCATCTAATGCATTCTTCTCAACAGCTACACGCTAATTCGTGCAGATTGTGACATATTCAGTGATTCTTCAATTCCCCTATGGATGGGCAGTTAAATGCTTATGTTTTGTCCTCTAGAAATACTATATCTGTCGAGATGTGTCTGCAAAACTCTTGGGTTCCTATCAGCAAAATGCGTTCCTGAGAGGGAGATGGCTGGGGACACATCTTACCAACTAGAATAGCCACTGCCAAGGAAGATGGGCTCCCATCTCACATCCTTCCAGAAATGACGGTTTTCATGCTCTCTCTGCACCTCCCGGGCAGTGGGTCCTTGCCTCTGTTGGCCCTTGCCAGCCCAACATGGGTAATGATAGCTCCTTTTTACCTGAATCGGGGTTCCCCAGATGTTGGTGAATGTTATCTTTCATATATGTATGAATCATTTAAATTTGCTCTCCTCTGCATTTGCTATTCAAGTCTTTGCCCATTTATCTTTTGAATTGCTTTTTTTATTCAGCTTACAAAGCTCTTGATACTTTTTGCATGGTTTACTGGTTAGCTCCTGGGCTCGGGAGCCCCACTGGAAGGCTGTGCCTCTCGGCCCTGTTCTCCGCAGCTGGAGCAGCCACCTGCTCTCTGTGCCTCGGTTTCAGCAACCTGAGCATTGGGAGAGGTGGTCGGATCTCACAGGGATATGGAAAGACATGTTAGGCAAAAAAAATATTTACAACGCAGGTGCCTAAAAAGAAGACAGGATTAAAATGATCATTGTCTTTTTTTTTTTTTGCTTTATGATATCTTAGGATTTATAAAAGTTTTTAATTTTTCTGTAAAGAAATGTGTATTTATTTGTACTTTCAAAACTTCCATTTTTCCTGATGTGGTTACCGAAGTGCCCACCCCTTTTCAGTCTGTGACACACGTGTCCCAGCAGGGTCACAGGCCGCTCAACCCCAGAGATGTGGTTTCCCCGCTTCAGGCCTACAGCTGCCTATGGGTCCTGCCTGCCTGCGGTCCCATCAAAACGAGTTTCCTTATTTTGTGCAGAGCTGATGACAGCTTCCTGTGGCTGGATTAGTAGACTCCCATGCCGCCCCGCGGCAGCGAGGGTCCTGGGAGAGGAGGCGGGCCTGAGAGCCTCACGCGGTAGCTTTCCTCCTGCGAAGCGGGCAGGCTCACAGTATAAAGTGTGCACAATTAAAAGTAATTTAAATGAGAATTTTCGTTTCATTAATACTAACAACAGCTTCCTACTGGTTTAAATTTTTGCTTTTAAATACAATAAGTGGTTATTGATCATTTTCCAAGTGTTTAAATAGAAAATTGCATTTGTACAAGTGCTTTCACTTATTATTATTATTAGCTATTCTTTCCAGTATTGTCATGAGGTAAGCAGTATGACAGCCCCTTTTGCCATAAAATAGATGACTTCAACGTTCATATCAATAATTTGCCATTTGGCAATGACTTTGTGATCTCCTTCGTCACTGCCACTTATACTTTGATTTATATCAATTTCTGACTCATTATTCTACTTTGTAATTAACTGGTTTGGTAAGTTAAAGCAATACAAATTAATTGAATTTTCTGTGTTCAATTGTTGAGCTACTGTTTTCACCGAGATTGCAAATTATTTGGCAAATATACATTCTCATGCTCTTTATTGCCAATTCAAGAAATTAATGATTTAATTGATTAAGTCTAATTAATGACAGTAATTGATATGGCGGCCCCAGTCTGCAGGTGAAGGGAAGCGCATCTTTCCATGTCATTGGCTTTCATCATATTCTCTCCCATACTCAAAACGGAAAGAAAAAAAAACACCAGGGCCAAAACCAAGCCATTAACCCATCATCCTCCAGGGGTGGCACAGCCAAGTCTTTTGACTAGACATATATATACCTGTAATCCGCACTTACTTTGCATTTAATTCTTTATGACTTCAGAAGACTCAGTGGAAACACTATAAATCGGTTTCTGCTGTCAAGACCAGGGTCTGGGATCCGTTCGTTGATACCCTCCTGGCTCTCAAGCCCGGGCTTAGGAAGTATCTGTTGATCGATAACTGGAATTCTGCCAAAGCTTTATGACCATCTCGTTTTGACAGAAATCAGCCACCCCATGCCGTTTTCGGTCCTGCTCTTCTGCGGCCCTCTAGATTCAGAAATCTTTAATAGTTCTCCTTTGGTGCCAGATGAATTCCAAACCACTCAGTCTGGCCCTTGAGACCCTCTGACCTGTCACCCTCATCCATCTTTCCAATTCAGCCCAACTCTATCTGTACTTCTTACCTGGCTTTCTAGACCCACCAGTTCCCAGTCTGCCTGCCTCTCACCTCTCCAGAGGCTGAGGCCCCGCTAAGCTCACACCACCTCATTGGGTGTCAAGGAGACAACTATGGCTTTGAGAAAGAAGTCCACTGGGCCTGCCTCTCATGACTATCTGTCTTCCACTGCCTTCCCATCTCCACTTTCCAAACAGACAGAACTGTTCCTCGCTTTTATCCAAACTTGTCCCGTCTGCTTTCGAGGCTCTGACTTCTCCAGCTGACCACGCCCCGGAACATGGGATGTGCAAAGTGGTCTCCATGATCCTAGGCCCCCATCAGAATGCAGCCCTCATCAAGTATTTCCTGGAATAGTGCCTCCTGCAGGCCCTGTATAACTCATGCACACACTACACATCTACAGTGGGGCTGTCGTGAATTGCTCAGGCCTCATCCCTGTGATGTCGGCAGCTGGCAGCGCTCAGCTCAGTTCACTTTGGAATTTGCTCCTAGTTGAAGAAAGCTTCTCTCCCAAGGTCGTGCCCCATTCCCAGGGGTAGCCCATGAACAATGACTGGTTGATGGGGCAGTATGAAGGCTCAACCCCCTCACACACATACAGGACCACTCCAAAGGATCTTCTCAGCTCCAGGGCACCCCCCAAGAGCTGCTGGGGCCTTTGTTGTGTCTGTATAACAATACAGCTCCCCATTCACCCAGTCCTGCCACCTCCCCACCAACTCAGGTGTGAATCCTAAAAGCATACCCCAGTTTACTTTTTGCACACAAATATCCACCTCAGAGTTGCTTCCTAGGAAATTTGACCTGGGACATCAGACTCAGGGTAGCCCCTTGAGGTCAGGGAACATCTCATGGTCAAATTTGCATCCCATAGAGGAACTTTTTGCCTGAATTATTGAAGATTCTGTTGCTATCTGTCAAACTGAATGAACAAAGATGAGCTACTTTATGAAGCAATTGCAGGCTGTGCTCCATCTTCACTCAGATAAACCAAGAAGAATCATAAAAATGGTAGAAAGACCAAGCAATTGTAAGCAATGTTTCAACTTCCCACATGCCAGGTCTCAGTTTTCATAATTGTTACTGATGTCACTATAAAGCAACTTAGCTTCTTCAAAATACTCAGGTGAGCCAGAGACCCTCATTAAGAAAGGGAGCTCATGTATTGTCTGCTGTATGTTTATCTGCTCTTCCAATTTTATGTCTGAAAGACAGTAGACAGCCCATGGAATTTCATTTTTATTTCATCCTAAGATGCAGGGCTGGACCAGACCTCACTATTACCCAGGGCTGATTACGCTCCATGTAGCTGTGCGAGAAAACACACGTTGGCTCCAGACTCCTGTGATGAAATATTATAGGTGTAGGATTCAGAAGTAACGGTGGAATCCACCCACATGGACATGTGTCCTGGGGGTTCACTGGAGCATGCTATAGAGTTGGCAACACTCCAAACATTTGGGGGGTCACAATTCATTCACAACAAGGAAGTATAGACAAAAATACTTAGCCCTCTGCAACCTCAGCTACTCCTGGTGTCACAGTCTCCCTCTTCTACACAAAACGTGCAGGTGGACACCTTGAACCCGGGTCTCTTCTGCCAGTGGTACTCGCATGCTGTTGTAATTGTTTGCCAGCTGCCACACTGAGCACTTTCAAAGGGCCAGGAACGGTGCTGAGTGTTTTACATGCATCTACCTTGGTTCATTTAATTCTCACAAAAGCCCTGTAAGATAGTGTAATTATTGCTGTTTTACAGATGAGAAAATTAGGGCTTAGAGAAATCAAGTAATTGACTCAAGCCCCCACTGCCGGTAGGTGGAGCAGGGCCGTGCCTCTTTAATACCTGCGTGCTCTGCGGCTGCCTTCTTGCTTACTAAGTTCCTTCCATCCCCAGATCCCCACACCCAGCAAGACTGTATTTCTCAGGACAGGAAAATCACCACATGGGTCATTTTCATAATATCTCCTGCATGTCTAGCACCTAAGGCACTGAAAGAAAGAGAGGGGCGGACAGGGTACCAGGAGGGAGTGAAGGGAAAGAAGGCAATGAGGTATTCAAGTCTGGATCCCAGTATTTTTTTAAGAGGAAACCCCATTGTGAGTAGAAACGATTAGTCACCCATGGCCATGATAATACTGGCAACCAGCACCCCAATCTGAACTCCTATGACAATATCAGCTATTTAGCTTGCATAGCTGTGGGTAGCCTGGTCCCATCTGGGCTTGGTGCAGATCTCTGCTCCACGTGTCTGTCGTCCTCCTCCTGAGACCAGGGCGTTCTTCTCATGGCGATGACGGATGTGCCAGGGAACAAACCCCATTGTCCAGGCACTCTCCACGCCTTTGGCCAATATGCCACTGGCCAAGGGAAAAGTCAAAGGTTGTGCAAGGGTGGCCTGGGAGCGGTGGGGGTGGTTCTGCAGGATGCTCTGATCCCCAGGAGACTGGCCCTGTGCCTGAGCGTGACGGCCAGTGTTGCTGCCTGTCAGCCTGTACACACATCATTCACTCCGTTGATTATTCCCAGAACCCTCCTCTGGCCATCCTTACCCACAGCATCCTTCATCACAGTGGAGTCAATAAGCCACTTTAAATAAAGCAGCATGAGAAACACATACCAGGTGCAAATGCAAAATAAATATCTCAATCCAAAGCATAAAATCTTTTTTTATAATTCAGTGCTTTTGGATTGCCCATGCTTCTACTCCCCTTTTTTTACGTGATTAGTCAAAATCTGTTCTAGTTTTGAATCATACCTTTGTCACATTTAGAGTCAGTTCTCACACGAGCATTTTGGTTGCAGTCATTCCTGCCTGACCAAAACTAATAAAAGTTGATAGCACTTACTTATAGCATCATTTTTCCAACATCAAAAGTCTCCCATTTTGGCAAATCTAGAATGTTAGTGATAGGAAGGAGGTAAATATAGAGGAACGGATTATTAGATACATAGTAAATAGACAATGATATTTGTGTAGATTTGTTAGCATGGTTACATTTATAAATGTTTCAATGTTATAAATTTACGCAACAGAAATGTTCATGATGCTCCCAGAAAATAAGAAAGGATACAGTGAAACCAGGCTCCTTGGGGCCAGAGCCAGGGGAAGTAGCTTAGGGCTTCTGGCCCTTCTCCTGGAAATATTGTTGGGTCACCAGTAACATCAGCGCCAGGAAGAGAAAGGGAGCCCGTTTCACATAACACAGGGAGGCCGTGCGCAAGAAGCACAGAGCCGGCTGGCAGCACACACAGGGAAACACGAGCACTTGCCAGCACGGTGGCCGGGCGAACTTCTCCTAGGCTGGGATGGGGATAGGGGACCGCGGGGTCCACACCACAGAGCCTGGAGCGCCAGGAGCAGGCTGGCAGCAGCGCTGCGTGCTCTGGTCCCCTGACTGTCCACCCACCCCCAACCGCAGCCCAGATTCCCGGGCGAGGACAGACCAGCCACGGCTGGAACTTAGGGTGTGAACGTCTAGGCGCAGCAAGGAGTTCTGGGGTTCTCTAAGATGGAGCTGGGTCACCGCCTAGGCTCCGTTGTCCTCAGGGAACCCAGCCTCTTCCTGGGTGCTTCACCTGAGATGCACCATTTTGTGGGTTTGCTGCTATGTTTGTTTAGGGGCTTCACTTACAAGACATTACACAACATGGAAATCACCTACCATGCCCCACCCCATCCCAGGGCCCTCAGCCTTTAAGGACTCCTCGTGTAACTTTTCGCTATTTTATAATAAGGGCGGCTACTTTTCTGAAGCCACAGGGTCTCAGTCTGAGGGCAGAAAGTTGCAGACGTCCAAGGAGTATGACTGGGCACCTGATGGTAAGAACAGCAGAGAAGGGAAGGAAAAGCCTCTCCCTCCTCCAGGAGGTGGGTAGGTGATTCCACCACATCTACAGCTATGGGCACAGCAGGGGAAGTCTGGCAGACCCATTATTAGCAGAGGGACCCACGATGCCAAAAATATAAACATGGACAGAAACACAAATCCTTCCAATTGCCTGGAGGGTAAGAGAGGAGTCTGATAAGGAGAGAGGGTGGGAGCAGCAGCTGTGTTACTCTTCGGTCCCATTCCCTTCAACAGAAGAGGGTAAGGTGAAAACAGGTGCTGTAAGCACAGAACTGGGGCTCTACCCCAGGAGACCCCACAGCCACCACTCTGAAGGCACGCAGGGCTTGGCCGCATCCAATAATTTGTAACTCCTTCCCCCAAACTCATCCTAACAATGTTGATGAGGGCAATTTCTCATCCAGTAGCAAAACAGATAAATCTAAATTTCAGAAATAGATAGATGCAAAGGAGAGAAGATTTGATATAGAAAAATAGGTGGCAAAATAGCCAGAGGTAATGATCAGCCTTGATATAGAAAGAGGCGCTGCCATTTGGAAGCAAAAAATACAGAAAATGCTCAGGCAGGTAGGGAGGGTAATAAATTGTGTGGGATCACAGCCCAGCTCCCCTGCCAAGGATGATGAATGCCCTCCCGAGGCAGAGGAGGGAAGGTGTGTAGAATTAATGTGCAGTAATAGCCCTTATTGGGTCTTGGTAAGCCCATTTTGAAATGGTTTGTTCTCTTTTGAATCTCCTGTTATCAAAGGAAGCCTCAAACATGAGTGGAAAGTTCAGTGTCATAGGAGATTATGTGATCTTTGATTCCAGCTGGAACAGAGGTCCCCAGAAAAAGGCTTGATTGAGGGAGAAGACGGGGAGAAGGAGAGAACCAAATTGCTCTTTGGGGGCGGAGATCATGCGACGTGGCCATGGACCCTGCTCTGTCCATGAGCAGGGACCTCATCTTAGCTGTGACTGTACCACGCAGTCTGATTGTAAGGTTGGTGGTCTCTCATGCCATAAAAAATACCCAAAAAGGGGGTTAGCAGGTTCCAGGTTCCCAGAAAAACAGTCTTAACAGACACCTGAGTGTGTACCACTATGGCTCTTTGCTGAGCAAATCATCTAGCACACATGGGAATCCCTTGAGGAGCTCCAGACACCCCTCTTGTTTGAGTCCCTCCCCGGGGATTGCAATTTCATTGGTGTGGAAGTGGGTGGCTTTGGAGTTCTCAGAAGATTCCCAAGAGGTCCTGAGGCGCAGAAATTTTGGAAACCACTGCCCGAGATACTTCCTTTATTTTCTTTTCTTTTGCTTGCTTTCTTGTTCTGAATTTCCTGGGTGCAGGCAGTGGGACATCCCATGAGCCTGCATGGGGTAGCAGGCATGGCAGCGTGGTGATACTAACACTCCGGCTGGTCCCAGAGCCCAGGGACGGAAAGGCAGGGTTCAGATCCAAGCAGGAAGCTGGCCCAGGTGAGCCCACTCCCTCAGCGAGGCAACCTGGAGCAGCGCCGCTGCGTTCTCGAAGGCGGTTCCACGCCCGCCTCTCCGCTGAGCTCCACAGGCAGCCAGCATTGTCCTCCCAGTGTGACCCACCTCCTGTCCTGGCTTGGCTACCAAAGGGCTCCCTTCCTCTCCATCCTGAAGGAGGCGAGGGCAGCCTGGCTGTCAGGTGAGCTCCGGGGACGTGGCTCTGTGCAGCTCCTGCAGGGACCAGGCAGTTCCCAGCGGCACCTCTGTTGCTGGCTTCTCCTCCTGGGCCGTTCCGTGGCCCCTGTGGTCTCAGCTCCCTGACCTGCCGGCCAGTGCCTCCTGTCCCCACTTGTCTAAACCATCTCTGCCTCCGCCTCTGGGTCCCACATGGGCTGAATGGCTGACACCTCCCAGCCTGTGCCCGGTGGCATCTCTAGGCAGTGAATTGATCTCACCCAGCGTCCCAGGGCTGGGCCCCCAGTACTAGAGCTGGCAGGGCTCTGACGCTCTGGGCCTGCTTGTCCCCTGGGACTCGGCACCTGCCCTGGCAGGAGCCTCTTTGCTTGCCAGGCTCCCTTTGTTTAGGTGGATAGGAGCTTTTAGTCTTTCATTAATTAATATTCAAGGCAGGATTATGCCATTTTGCAGTTCGTACAGCCCATTAGAAAATTGAAACCTGGCACTTCTGTTTGGTGTGCTGTACTCTCTGCCAGAAGCAGTTTACTTTCTTGAAGCCCCATCAATTACTACAACCCTGAACCTTGAGATAGATTTGGGGCGTGGAGCCGCCAGGCTCCCCTCGGGAGCGGGACAGACAGAGCATGGCTGGGAGAGTCCGGAGCAGCTGGTAGGTGCGGCCCTGGCACGGAAGGTGCGATGATGTCCTAGGAGAAGCAGCCCACCCTGCCCCTGGGACTGGGGCCCCAACCTGGGATTCACCTACTAACAGACCAGAGTGTGCACCCTGCCACTTCCCGGGTCTTCCACGTGAGGGCCGGTCCGCTGGTTTTCTGAGGCTGCTGGGTTGTGTGGCCCACTGGTGACTGTGACCACTGCTGGAGTGAGGAGAAGGGTCATGAAATAGCCCTGGATGCCCACAAACTTTCCTGGCAAGAGCTGGAAAATCTGACCAAAGGCCCACACCCTGCTCAGCCAAAGCCACCTCCGCCCTGTAAGAAAGCCCAGCCCCGCTGCCTGGGCTCACAGGTCCCTCAGCTCCTCCCCCGGAGCCCTGCTGCCTCTCCCCGCATGGGCTGCCAGGGCTGCTGCAGGGGCCCCGGCTAACCTCTGGCCGCTGACGGCTGACCTCCTGGACCTTGGGCCAGGCTTAGGTGGCAGAGCAAGTCCATCCGGGCATGTGTCCCACATGGTGATGGGCGCGCATTTTTCAAAGCCTGGACAAAATGCTGAGCCTGCAGCTTCTTCTTTTCTTTCTGATAAATGACAAATTTCTGGTTCAGTGAATAGAAGTGCGTTTGGGGCCAACTCCAGTGGAAGACAGGGTGGGATCCAATCCTGCTGCCCTGGGGAGGCCTCACCCCTGCTTCAGTCTTCACACCCTGGGCCTGCCCCTCTGAGAGGAGAAAAGAGAAACGAAGCCCTGAGTTTCGGGGCCGCAGCTCACTGATCATTGAGATCTCATCCCTAAAAAAATAAAAATAGAGTGTTGCATGGAGTGGAAAATTCACTGGAACCAAGAACTATCATATGTCCTCCTAATCACTCTGTAAGTAAAATAAAACATATTAATAACTCTGTGTATGTGTATGTTTTGTTTTTCTACCATAAAAGATGACCAACAAATATTCATTGCTATTTCTTCTCCTTCTCAGTTTCCAGTCTGGGGCTGAAGCTCCTATTATCAGCCAGTTTCCACCACCTCCAATCCCGCTGCTTTGCCTGCAGCTGTGGGAGTGTGCCGTCACTGCCCCCAGGCAGGCAGCCCTGATGTCACCCTGGGGAGGAGCAGGGTGGCCACAGAGCCCCATGCTTATCCTTCTCTTCATCTCAAAGTGCAGACCAAGATATTAGTCCAAGATCATAAAAATATGAGCAGATAACAGTCCGGAAACCAATCCCCTGGCTGTTTCTTGTCAAGACAGGGCTCCAGTTAGCACCCCCTGAGCACAGCTCTGTGTTTGCTGTCTGGGAGGGAGGAGCTCCGCCGCAGAATGAGCCCCTCCTATTGGTTCCTAGGAGCAGAGGGTCCCAAGAATGAATAGCTTTGGCCAAGGGAAGATGTTCTCTCTCATCTGGAGAGCTGATTGAACATGTGATTGGAAACAGAAGCTTCCTACAAGATAGAATAAGGCACCCTGGGTCTCCAGGAAGGCCCCCGAAAAGGACATGCCCTTAGCCAGCAGCTGGAAGCTTGCAGGAAGGCAGCCTTTTGGAGTATACCCCTTAAGAACTGAGGGAGCTCAGCAGGTGAGGCAGCCCCTCACCCAAGGGGGTCCACTAGGCAGCGAGACCCAGCTCAAGTCCAGAGGCTGTTATCTCTGGCCCCTCACACTACTGAGTTCCCTCGTCAAGATCAGAGGCTTATTATATAACTCTGGGTACCTCTCTCGGCCTCTTCTGTGGGGTAGATTGAAAATGACCCGGGCACATCCCAGGGACCCAGCCTGCTGCAGAGGAGGCACCAAGTACCCACCAGCCATCGGTGGCCAGCCAGCATAAGTGTCACCTGTCCCCTGTCCTGCCTGGTCACGGAGGCCTGCTGCATCACCACCTCTCAGTCCACGTCAGAGGTGGGACTGCGGCGAGCCTTCTCCCTCTAGTATCCCTGCCCCCACCCAATACAGGCCTCCCTGCAACCCTGGAGCCGTCCTTCCTCTCCACCACCTCTCCCTCCTACTGGGCACAGAGCCTTGGAGGTTTCTAGAACCACCAGGCTGAGAGAGTGGGGCTACAAAGGGCTCCAGCTGCAGGCACTGTAAGTAGGTGGTCCTGACTCTACTTCCAAGCAAATTATAACCCTGGAGTCCATGCCTCGCCCCCCGTGGGCCCCTAGCTGAACCTTGCAGACAGATGACAACAGGTGTCCCTCCTGTGGAAGCACTTAGGGACACAGGCCATAGGACCAACTTTGCTGTTGTCAGAATCATTCATACACAGGGAGCAAGGGTAGTTTGTACCCTCAAGCCACCCATGCAAAGGGAGCCGTTTCTGGTCAGCACCTTCAGGGTGTCTGGATCAACCTAGAAGCCTTCTGCAGCACAGTCCTTACAAGGTGCGGAAACTCATGTCCAGGTGTGCATTCACACAGGTGCTTCTGCTCTCTCCTGGTATGCCTCCTGCTTTCTTCCCAGCTTTTGAGAACCAGTGTTCTCATCTCAATCTCAGAGAAGGGAAAGCTGAGCGCAATCCCTCGAGCTGCCTGAAGCCACCCCAAGAGTGTGTGACGCGGTGCAGGGACCCAGGTCACCTCTTGAGGCTGCTGGTTGGGAGCAGACATAGGACCAAGGCCTAGGCTGCTGCGGCCAACAGCAGGGAGGCACCTTTTTAAAGAAAACTTACCTTTAAAAAAAAAAGTGAGAAGATCATCATGTAAGTGGATTATATTTTCCAAAAATGACCACAGCAGTATCTCCAGTCCTGCATTCTCGTGGAACCTTCTGCGTCATCAAGAGTTGGGGTCTTCTCTCCTTTCTCTCTGTACCTGGGGTGTTTTCCCAAATGCCTCAGAATGTAAAATGAGGCAGAAAGGCACCGCGTGACTCCTGGGGCCAGCTCCTGGAAGGCAGTGTGGCCCCCCTGGGCTCTCTCTCTCTCTCTCTCTTGCAGGAAACGTGCCTTTGGAGCCCTGAGCCCCCGAGCAGGGAATCCGCTCTGCCACACCCGAAAGTCCCTATGGAGAGCTCAGCCTTCCCTGAGGGCCCCAGCTGTCAGGGTGTCCCCAGCCGAGGCCCCACAGATTTTGAGATGAGCCTACCACAGGGACAGGTGTGAGTTCATGAGGAACCCCGAGATGGGAAACCCCAGCTGAGTCACTCCTGAGCTCTTGACCACAGAGACAGAGGAGGTAAGATGAATGGTTGTTGTTTCATGCCACTCAGTGTTGGATAATTGTGTTGTTCAAGAATAGATAACAAACAGAGGTACTTTCTGCTGATTCATTTATTCATCTGTTTAAGGAAAGACTTTCAGCTCCCCAGCACTGCCTTTCACCATTAACCTTTTGACCGCAAGAAGAAGGCCATTCCCCCAAAATAAGTTTACCATTGTACAATGAAAGTTCTTGAAATAGAAATATGGTGCACAGGGAACCCAGAGGCAGCCGTGCACACGGGACCCTGCAGCTCAGACCTCCTGCTGGCGGCACACGGGACAAGCCCCTGACCTGGGGGACCACTGGCCTCACCACAGGGAAGGCTCAATGGGCCACGTCCCTCTGGGAGCCACGTGCAGGTGAGAGTCAGGGGCAGAGGCGTGGGCATGGAGAGCAACTGCGGAGATGACCGGGGCGGGCTTAGAAAGAGGCTCACCCATATCAGGGAGGAAAGTGAGTTTTATTCACATATTTTTATATCCAGTATGACTGTGGAATGATGCTGAGCGCCCACAGATCCTAACTTCCTTTTTTTTTCATGACACTTCACAAATATTCCTCAAATCAGTGGCAAAAATGGCTATTCCTCTTTTCAGGCAAAAGTCAGGGAGTAAGGAACCACCTGCAGCCACATGATTCTTCAACCTGAGAACGGGAATCGTGACGCACTGAGGAAATTATAACCTGTGACCTGGCATCCCTGTGAGTGCAGACATATTATCTGTGGAGGGTTAGTCGGTATTCTAATTTACCCTTCAGCTTAGTAATGAAAAGGTTATGCTGTATAAAACGCTTTGGGCTCCCCCAGAGAGACACGAAAATAAGTTGCAGTGATCTGTGGGCCCGGAAGAAAGAGCTGACGCAAGGCGACAGCTTTCATAAAACTCAGACACACAGAGTGAGGAGTGCTTACTGAGCTGTTGAGTAAGAAGTCTCGTTTTTTAAGAGCTCAATCTCTGCTCCATCACACCACTGAAGAAAAATTACTTTATCTGTTAAATAAATCAGACCCAAAACATCTTAGGTGATTTGGACCTCTCAAAATTAAGAAAACAAAAGGTGGTCAAGCACCTTCCTTTGTCTCTTCTCTTCCTTCTTAGATACCAATAAAATGAGAGTAAAATGATTATCAGGAAGAGAGAGACAGAGAGAGAGAAGAAAGGAGCAAAAGAGTAAGAGGAGTAAACTCACAATAGCAAAGAGAACAGAAAGAGACTCACCAAGTGAGAAATTTCAACAAATTCCAGGGAGCCTAGAAAGTAATAAATTAGAACAAAATATCATGGCCTGAAATTCGCTGAGGAGGGATAGGGCAGAGGATGAGAGTGAAGGCTGCACTAATGGCAGCAGCCGCAGTGACCCCAGGATCAGCCAACGAGCCTGAGTGAGCACCACGTGCCAAGCCCAGCCATGAAGCTTTGACACGTGTCATCACATCCAGTGCCCTCAGCAACCCTGGAAGATCAACGCAGTTACTATCTCTGTCTATAGGTGAGGAGATTAAAACACAGAGGGGTTACAGAACATGCCCGAGGTCATAAGGCTGGTAAGCATGGAAGGCAGGATGGGTATCCAAGACGTCTGGCTTTCAGTCTCGTGCTTTGCCCTGAAGAGGAAGATAAACTGCCATGTACAGAACCTAAGTGAAGCTCTAGACCCAGAGGTGGCAGACGTTGTGGGAGGGTGTGGGAGGGGACCAAAAGCAGGATTGGGGGTTGGAGGAACAGGAAGTGCAGCCATGTTATCTGCCTGAGCTGGCCCTCCAACTCCCTGCCTCACACCCTCAGATTTCAGTGAACACAGAGCTCCAACATTCCAGATTCCTCTAGGTAAAGTAGATAACATAGATGCATGGGCAGACAGATGGACAGATGGGTGGCTGGCTGGCTAGCTGGCTGGATTGATGGTTGGATGGATGGATGGATGGTTAGTTGGATGGATGGATGGATGGATGGTTGGATGGATGGATGGATGGATGGATGGATGGATGGATGGATGGATG
>JAQQAC010009165.1:87615608-87809451 GCA_029783875.1 Phataginus tricuspis | reverse complement strand
GGATGGACGGTTGGATGGACGGATGGATGGATGGATGGATGGATGGATGGATGGATGGATGGTTGGATGGATGGTTGGTTGGATGGATGGATGGATGGTTGGATGGATGGATGGATGGATGGATGGATGAATGGATGGATGGATAGATGGGTAGGTGAGAAGATGGATGCATGAATGATGGGTGAATGGATAAATGGGTGGATGAATAGACATAGATGAATTAAGCCTTTTCCCCAAACCAGTCATCCACTCATTTACCCTAATGTAAGCTCTGCAAGCCAACTTCCACACATACAACTCTGCAAAGTTTCATATTCAGGGTCCAGATTTTCACACACAGTATTAGAAGAAACTTGCACCAGCTCTCTGGATAAACTAACTCATCCTGCTGTACTTAAAATAACTAGACGGCAAGGATCATAAGACGTATGAAGAACACCATCAGAGTGAAAGAAAAGAACCAACAGGAGAAACTGATGATTCACCTGAGTTTGGGAGGAGTGTGATATTCTGGAGAAGAACACCCCCTAAATTATAAAATAACACTGACTAGATCCTCAGAGGGATTTGAAGAATCAATGCATACATCAAATACTATCCCAGCTTGCTGTTTCCCTCCCTCCTGCCTTTGTTGTAATGTTACCAATTCAGTGAGGCCTTTCTCACCTATGCTCCAGGAGACAGCAACCCTCTTCCCCACCCCCAGTCAACCCTGCCCCTCCAAAATACCATTTTTGCCCCCACAGAGCTCACCCCAGGAGGCACGCAAAGTATTGACTTCTTTGCTCATTTCTTATAGACCCGTCCACATATGATGTCAGCCCCATGAGAGCAGGGGATCTGTTGGGGCTACAAGTCTGAAATCTGCAGAGCAAGTCAGCAGGCTGGAGACCCAGAGAAGAGCTGATGTTGTAGCTTTACTCTGAAGCTTGCTGGAGGCAAAATCCGCTCTTCCTCAGGGGACCAGGCCTTCACCTGACTGTGGACGAGGCCCACCCACATTACGGAGAGCAATCTGCTTCATTCAGAGTCTACTGATTTAAATGTTAATCTCATCTAAAAATACCTTCAGCAACATCTAAGTTCGTTATTGATCAAATAGCTGGCCAAGCCAAGGTGAAACATAAAGTTAACCACTAACAATATTCTAGAATCCAGGAAAAGAGATAGACAAGGTCAACAGTATGAAATACAGGAAAGTTGTGGAATGAACTAATGTCCCAAAGGGCCATCTGTAACCAACAATGAGAAGGCTGAAGGTGACGCTCACAGGAACAGTTTCCAGAAGCTTTGATGCTCTACCACAAATGCAGACAAAATCTAACCCTAAAGGACAGCCTATTGACTCTTCCTTCAAAATGCTTGTCATCAGTCCTGTCTGCTCAAGTCCCCTGCCACCACTGTAATCCAGAACACTCACCTCTCCCTCCACAGATGACCTCTGGGTCTCCTGGGCTCCAAGCTGTCCTTTTCCAGCCTCCACCCCATTCCTCTGCCCATCTCCCTATTGCCAGAAGGAAGTCCCTGTTTCCTCCACAGCCCTGACCCTCCCTCCCCAAACAGTCACCACTCCCACTTCCTTCATGGTATCCTCAGGCTGAAATGTCCTCTCTCCTTCCTTCCCCTGTCCAGGTCTCCCCACTGGATGCCTTCAGCCCAGAAGGCTGAACCACAACACAGAGCATTTCCTCATGTGCTTTACCATGTTATTCACTAATTGCCTGTCCTGTTGCCTGACACTCACTAATGAAGATGAGATCTTCCACAGTGTGGTGTCTGTACTAGTAACCCAATTAACACTTGTTAACTAAAGGAGCAAAAGCAGCAGCAAAGAGTAAATATTTCATGTTCATGTTTAAGTTTAACTGTGCATCAGTATAGTAGATGAATGTATATTTTCTATTTTAATTGTAAGTTTCACCTCTAATTTCTGCAATTTTTTATAGCCATACTTAGAGGTATTTGGGTGTTAATATCTACACTCCCTAAAATGATACAATGTATTTACATATTTTAGGTGGTTAAAAAAATATATACCATACCTATGGGGAGGAAAATGGAAGGAAAAAATGGAGGCAGCCCAATTTAGAGTTTGCAGGCCTGGTTTGGCCACCAGATTGTACACAGACAAGTGTTGTGCAAAGAGATTGCAGAGTGGATCTGAAGATGCCAAATGTCAGCCTCATAATTGTCCCCATTAGTGTAAGCTGCAGGGACTCTCAGTGATCCCCGATTGTGTGTCTTACATCAAGGATGTTGACAGCGGTCCGTTGCTCCCAGCATCTCTAATGAGCAGCTCAGGGAGAGGCAGAGGGAAAGTCCTGGCTATTGTCACCATCACCTCCAGCGCTTTTAATCAGGGCTAAGAAGTTTCCTGCAAAAACTGGCACTAATTACACATCCCTTGAAAACAGGATCGGGTTTACTGCAGCCCTGCTCTCACAAGGCTATAACTTCCTTCTGCACAGAGGGTGTACCTGTCTTCATGGTGCAACAAAGCCAGGGAGCATGAGGAGTCCAAGAGGAGGAGGGGCACAGGGCCGAGAACTCTAGCACCACTGAGAGAAGCCAGAGCCCCCAAGCACCTGCAGGGCAGCATCATGGGGGCAATTCACAGACGAGCCTCCCCTCGTCACCAGAACCAAACCCAGCCCCTTGCTGGGGGTCCTTCCTGGGGGTCCAGCCCCACAAAGTGTTGTAGCTCTTTTCTGCCAAGAACCTTGTGTCGCAGAGGTAATCCCTGAGTCTTCCTGTGGCTCTGGCACCCGCTGGCCCGGCCTCACAGAGGCCCTGCCTTGCCCTGTAAAGCACGTGATTCCCCTCTTCCTGCCTGGATACCCCAGGGTCATCTTAGAGTTGACATGATTGCTAGACTCCATTCAGAGGCTTCTGTGGCTCCAGGAACAGGGAGGGCCAGTGAGAAAACAGGTCTGCTCCCCTAACCTGACCCTTTGTTATTTCCTGCTCAGCAGCCCTAAATGTAGCGCTAAACAGAGGCCTCTTTCAACCTGTCTCCCATCTCAGTAAAGCCATCTTCCTAATGGGTTTTATTTACAATTGACCCAGTAATTATCCTCGGGACTAAGTCTGATAGCAACTGTTTATTGAGATCAAGGACAAACTGCCCACTGGAATGTTCAGTGTCCTCTGAAAGGGGACCCCAGCAAACATCCAGTTCCCTCCTGTTAGGGGCTGACTGCTGTTCCTGAAAAAGCCCTAATCTTCATGAACTGAGAATGTGACTGTATTTGAAGATGGAGCCTTTAAAGGTAAAGTTTGTTAGTGTGAGCCCTAATCCCACAGGCCGGGCGTCCTCGTAGAAGAGAAGACTAGGATGCACAGAGAGACATGAGGGCGGGAGCTTACAGAGAGGGACCCTGTGAGGAGGAAGCCGGGGCACGGCCATCTGCACATCCAGAGAGGAGGCCTCAGGAGAGGCCAGCCCTGTGCATGCCTGGACCTTGCGCTTCCAGCCCCGGGGACTATGAGAAGCCAGTGTTTGGTGTCCAAGCCCCCCTGTCCAGGTCGGGTTTGCTCCGAGGGCCCCGCAGACCAGGCAGCTCATTTCTTCCTGGTGAGCCTCAGGCCTCCCTCCTTTCCTTTTCCTTTCTTAAAATCTTCTTTCCCATTGATGGGCCCTCCTCCCTACTGCCCTCACAACCCTGCCTGCTGGAACTTTTGTCCCCAGAAAGCGTCACGCTTGCCACTTGCCCTGTCTCTGATCACTCCCCGTGGGATGTCCACATTATCTGGAACCCTCCCACGGAGGCCTTCCTGGAACAAAGGCATTTTACTCATTCACTCCTGTGACAGGTGTTCGTAGTACCTGAATCGCAGGCTCCATTCGACGTCTGCGATTAGAGCTGCACGTTACTAGTTCACTGGGTCCGGGCCGTGCTCAGGTCCCCCACAGGCACCTGTGTCTCCCACCCCTTTCTGCACTTGCCCCTCAGCCCCGTGCTTTGCCCCAAGGTGGGTAGGCGCCCGATGGGCACCTATGACCTTCACCCTCCCAGGCCCCTTCTTCTGAGAGCACACCCCCCGGGGGAACCCCTGCTCACACCTCCCCAGACGGTTCTCACAGGCGTGCCCGTGGGGGTGGGTGCTCACGCCACTGCTGCGGCACCAAGAAGTCACCCCACGGGGTCCCCTAACCGGGGGCCAGAGGTCACGCCCAGGTAGAAACAGAAAGATGCGCCCTGCAGGTGCCCTCACCTGCCTCACCTGCCGGGTGAGCAGCGGCAGAGAGCTGAGGGCGAAGGATAAAGATAAGGAGGAGGAGCAGGTGGTGGGCAGACGAGCCCCCAGAGAGAGGCGCAGCGGGGGCTGGCAGGGAGTCTCCGAGGGGCCCGCGGCCCTGCTCCCCACCCGGAGCTCTGGTCCCCTTCCTGCTCCTCCCTTCTCTGCTGCTTCCGGGTCGTCTGGGCCCCCCAGCCCACATCCAGAGACTCACTACTGCAGACCAGCCACAGAGGGCTTCCATCACTTTCGACCTACTGAGGCCCTTCCTAAGGCAAGCTCTCAACATATTCCTCTGAACTGGAGGTTCTTGTAGTTGTTAGAGAAAGTGCAGCTGTGAATTTCAAAATGATAAAACGCGCTGGTGCTGTTTCCATGAACGGGCTTCTGCTACCTCCAAGGCCCAGCATGTGTGCAACACTAGCCGGCACCGGTGAAGGTCTGGTGCATCAACTCTTCATATTCAAATGGTGGCTCTACCTTGCTTGGCAGTCTATGACTAAACATCCCCACCCATTTGCTTCGCACCATCAAACTGTATAGCGGCACCACCCTGATGGATGATCCAAACGTGAGGTCTCTGCACCCAGGCTTCTACTGCAGGTGGAACCCATGAGCGTGGGAGCAGCATCCACGGAATGCAGTTTATTCCACAAACATTCTTCCTTTTCCTACTCAGTCTGGAACGGTCTTCCTTTCCAGCTCCCTCTGGTACAAAGGAGTGGGAAAAACTAATGAGTTCACATATGAAAAATAGATCAGAGCTTCTTAATGAAAGGTGGTGAATAAATACATGCTGTTTTGCATTTTGAATTGTTAAAGGAAAGATGGGTTCAGGAAAACAACTCTTATCCTTCCCTTAAGATCTGGGACAGTTGCCCCAAAGCCACCCAGGGTGCAGAGAGGGGAATGGAGGGGGTACGGAAGGCAGACTGGGGCAACTCCCGCACCCTCAGAGGAAGAAACAGCAGCCTGCAGCCTGCATCTGGCCGGAGGCCAATCTATTACGAGCAAAGAGTGAGGATTTATTCCTGTGCTCGTATTATAGCCACACATAAAACTTGGCCCTGTAACTACACACCAGGGCCAAAATCTGTTTAGCTCATTTAAATTTTTGTATTTATTTTAATTAAGCACTAGCAGAATGCCATTTGCAATGGCATATTGAATACCTTTGTAATTAACAGGACCAAACCAGAGAGATGGGCTTCCTCCGCATCCTCTTAATTAACCGAAATAGTTCAAGGACAGAGTCAGTGATGATTTCTTCACAGAAGCGGAATGTGGGGGTGAGGGAATATGCCATTCACTGGCAAAAACACCAGTTACTTCAAAAATTCAAATATCTGTCAGAATATATTTCTCATTTTATAGTCATCATCAGAAGTAAGAAAGCTTAGCAGGTGTGCTACATTAAATACTTGGAGTAAAAAAAAATTAAATATTTTGAGTTAAAAAAAGTTCCTCACTCAATGGAGAAAAGGTAGACATTCTAATTTGCTTGAACGGGTGAATGACGATCAGGATCGCACCTGTCATGAGTCACCTGAAACCACAAGTGCTGGTCCCGTCCCAATGGGACATTAGCTTCCGCTAATGGGACAAGATGTGTGTAGAGCCCCATCTCCCTTTTTGCCATTATTCCTTTTTCTCTAACACCCTTCAAAACCTCCCAACGTTTTGAACTATTTAAATGAAATATACATATTTCTTTTGCCAATCTGTTGAGCTGAGATTCATACCCCCCCGACCGTACATCAGATGCCGTTCCCTGTTCGTCCAAAGTGCAGCTCAGTCCCTTTGGAGAACTAACGCGGCCTCCCACTCCACCGGCACTTGGCGCATCTCCTGCACGGAGCCTCCGCCGAGGGGGCCTTGCCTCCCCTCAGGCGCTGCACTCCCAGCCCGGACCCGCTCTGCTGGCTGCATCTCCGTTTAGTTTGAAAGATGGTAGTTACAGCTTCATGGAATATCATCAGCTGCAGCTAAACACAAAGAAATCAACCGGCTCATCTGCCCAGTGCCTCCTCCCCGTGGAAACTGCCAGAGCGCACGTGTGTCGGTGCCCACCGCGTGAGGCGCCCCGAGAGCTGGGGCGGGGGCGGGGCGCACATTCATGTTCTCTGGGCTCCAAGGAGACTCCTGAGCGTCAGCACAATTTCCTTTTTCATTTGCCAAGTTGAACAACCTCGCCTTCTTCTCCCTCTTATGCACCCACCTCTGAACTGAATTCTCACAGATGCAAACTGCCAAGGGAAACCCCTCCCGTATTAAATTCTTCAGCCATCAACAGAAAAGGGAATCATGTGTGTGCTAAGGAAAGGAAAGGTGTTTTACATTGAATCGACTCATGAATATCAAGCCCCAAATTTAAAAACAACAGATCTTGTCTTCATGGGGCTCCTTTCTTCCAGTAAAGGTGCCAACGCCTGGGGAGGGAGGTGGAGAACAGGGGGGCCTGTTTATAAGCGAGCGGAGTAAGAGCACCCTCCGTGTGATGCGCTGTGAGCGCCCCTGGCTCTCAGAGAGGCAGGCCCGAGCCCTTGCCCTGCTCAGGAAGCGCCTGCAGGGCCTCCCTCCCTTGCTCCTGTGCTCCAAGCCCAAGGAAGGCCGCTCCAGGACGGCCTGCCTGTCAGCGGGGGCCAGCCCGGTGGGGAGGTGCCGGCACCGTGTCTCCCACTTCTCCTGCCAGGGATGGGACTGGGTCTCGGCTCAGCTCAGCGGCCAGAGCGGAGACTCCTCCTCCTCCCAGGGAAGACAGCACCCCAGCGTCCTCCACGGGTCTCCCCGTCCACCCCCTGGGGGTGGGGACATTCGTGGGCCTGCGCTGGTGGGAAGCGGAGCTGGCGGAAGCCAGCAGGACTGAGGCACAGAGCCACAGGCAGGGAGGCAGAAACTCGGTGAGTTCTAAAGAAAGGGGCGGGGCTGACCCAAACCGCAGGCACATTTTGGCTTCTCCTGAGCCTTGTTCCAGCGTGAACTCAGAGATGAGGGCTGTGGAGGGGCTGGGGCTGAAGCTGACCACCTGGGCACTAACGACCCCACCGCGCCTTCAGAGCCCAGGGGAAGCAGTCCTGGGCTACCACCCGGGATGTGGGCTATGGTCTCTCTTAGATGGAAAAGTGCAGAATGAATGAGTGCAGTGCAGCAGTTTGGGTGGAGAGCCTCTCTGTAGCTCATCTCCTCACTGAAGTGTGCAGTGCCCCCAGCCTCTGGTTCACAGTGCAGGAACTCCTGTCATTCCTGAGGAGACCCACCGCTCTGCTAACTCCTTGAGTGCCCTTGCTAATGGACTCAGCTCTGTCGACTCCACCTCCTCCCTGGGCTCCGCCTGTCAAGACCTAGTCCTCTCCCTCCCACATTCCCCGGCTGGCAGAAACCCTCAGGAGAGATGGCGGAACTCACAAAGAAACCACCAGAGTCCTGGAAGTAATTTGGCAGCAGATCAGTTTAATTTTCAATTTGGGAAAAGAAGAGAAAACCAGTTAAGGAAGGCTGCAAGCACCAGAGGAGACACTGGCGTATGACCTGTAAGAAATTCAGAGATAGAGGTGGAGAGACAGACAAAGACAGAGGGCGCTCACATATCCTTGGCGTTTCTTACTGCAGAGCTGTGTAGGTCCAAAACCTGCCTGCCGTCTGTGAGAGTGGAAAGAGGGAGTGTGGGTCCTGCTCCTGCGGTGGCGGGATGGTCCTTTCTGGGGGCAGGAATCGGCTTGCCCTCAGCCCTCTCTGCTCCAGGGACTGCCCGCCTGCTCCTTTGCAGATGTCCACAGCCCAGGAGATGAATCCGTGAAAGCCGAACCCGGCTCTTCCCATGACATGTCACGGTGAGGGATAAGGCCAGCCTCTGGGCACTCACTTCTTGCTCCCCGCGTAGTCCGGGAGGCTGGTCCATTCTGCGAGGTGGAGCAGGTCACTCCAGCCCGACCTGAGGGAGCAGCCTTCCCACTGGCCTCCGGGGGGAGCCTACTCGGGAGCTGGGCCCACCGTGGCAAAGAAGGGACGTGGATGAATGGCTTCCCCTGAGCAGTGAGGGTGTGCCAGGCATCTGGTGGGCCTGGCACATGTAGGAGCCCTCCCAATACCCCACACCAGGCCATTCAGGCCCCAGAAGGCAGCCTGAGTGATTAATGAGGCAAGCGCCTCCTCTCCAGTCACAGCACACCCCCATTAGATGCACCTCATTAGGTCTGTCCTGGGGTCACCGTTAGCACACTGGCAGGGCCACGCTGGGTCGCTGGGACAGCAGACAGAGAGCAAACGAGACCCAGCCCCAGGAAGGGGCAGCTGTGCGGGCTGCGTGGGTCCCAGACATCTGTTTGGTATTGCGTTATGAGGTATTCTTTGGAACCAAGAAGCAGGTACCCCTAGCCTTTCTGCTTGAAAAATAAAATCATTTACACTTCACATCTCATCCAAATGACTTCGGAAGTCTTACATTTTAAAAGATGAGATGCATTTAGAAGACCAGATACCTTCATTTCTAAGAGGCAGTTATCACTGTGGCATTCCAGGGCTGCAGAGGACTCCAAAAAGGGGACAGCTCTCGGGGCCACTAGCTGCCTTTCCTCCATGAGCCCTCAATGTGCCATGGCCTATGAAATCATTTTGACCTTGGACCTCAGAACACCAGGTCCACTGGCAAGGTTACTGTGTGATGACTCTGCGGGCTGACTGATCCATCTGTAAAAAGCAGATAAGAATGCCTCCTAACTCATGCTCTGGGTGTGACATGAAGGTTAACAAGCTACTTGCCCAGCCCAGAGAGATGCCCAGATGGCACACCGCTCTTGGGCTTCACACAAAACAGCTTTCCACTGTTGCCATGAGCTGCCGAGATCTCTGGGCGGAAGAAGGTGCCATCGTGACTCATGCTTCCTGGGCTTTCAAAAAATGACAGGTTTAAGGAAATATCACCATACTGTTCCAGGTTTCGCAGTTCTTTCATCTAGATTTTTTTACTCCACTGCAGTTTGTGACAAAGGTTAGGAAGACATCTATGAATTTTATTCTTACACAAGCAGATCTCTCTTTTATTCAGTAGCTGCCTGTTAAGTGTTCAGGTTTGACTGTTATCAATAGCCACTCCTCATATTAGCATTTTCTTACACAGAAGCAGAGTTTGCTTCAGTATTGACAGGAGTCGCTTCTTTCATTTCATCTCCTTTGCATCAAAACATTTTATCTAAATTTATGTCTCAGCCAGAAGCCGCTGGGGATGGATACCAGCTCCAGGTTCAGATCTGAGCTTTCTTACCCAGACCCTGACAGAGCCACAGCCCTGCGCCTGTGGGGACTGTGACCAGCATGGGTCTCTCCTGACCTGGCCTCCCCTGACATGGCCCCAGCTCATGTTAACGGCAAGCTGTGACATAGGGATGGAGTCCAGAGAAGCGACAAGTAGTTTTGGGGAAGCCATCCGGCCACAGGCTTAACAATCAAGTTTTGAACCAAGAAAGTAAAATCTACCACATGTCAAATTCTGCAGAGTTGATAAAAAACATTCTCAAAAACTCTCTCGGATCCTGCTGCTGACGACCCTCAACGCGCGTGTGACGTACTTACCTCACTTCACAGAGGAGAAAACAGTCTCTTAGCAGGTCAGGCAACTTTCTCACAGTGAGAAAAGCGCAGAACCTGGGACCACACCCACCTCCTTCACCTGCAGACTGAGCATTCCTTTGGGAAGGGAGGGATGGCCCCGTTCCCGTCCCAGGAGCCCAGAGCACTAGGGGAAGCTGAGGAGCAGGGACGTGGGGCAGACACAGCGATCGCGAGATGGCCAAGAGCTTCTACAGGGGAAGGGAGGGATCGCGACGAGACATTTTAACAGTGGTGTGTTTGATTTGGCGAAGTCTCTTGGCACGACAAGGCTGCTTCCATGTGTTAACCCAGCCACACCACTTGTTAAGTCCAAACCACTGCTCTCCCCACCGTGAGCTGCTCGCTTATCCTCCCACACCTGCACCCACCGGCCATCGAGAGTTGAAAGCACTGGCTCTCTGAACTGTTCTTTGGTGATTAAGAAGACAACTCTTCTTAAGAGCTTTCTTTCAACCTTCCAGCTAAACAGTGTGGGAAATGTAGTCACCAAAAAATTAAAATTATAATTCTTTCATTCTCATGAGGATTTAAAATCTTTTTGTAAATGACTCCACATGAGTTGGCCGAGAGTTGCAATCTGCAGAAGAGCACTTTTTTATTCTGCAATGACCGTTTCTTTCTCTGAATGTCCCAGGCTGTCACAATGCCCTTCATGCCAACACTGAGAATCACAGCCATACTGCTGCCAAAAGGTTGGAATCGTTGGCATCTTTGTCTCTCACTCATTTACTTTTATCAAAAGGGAGCAGGTATCTGAAACTGTCTTCCTTTGCCATGACTGGTTCCTCCAAAAGCTCACCAGCCCTTCCAACCCATATTCCACCTGAAAAGGAAAGTCCACATACCTGTTCACCCCTGGATCTTGCGGCACTTCCTCTGTGGAGGCCGTCCACTCTCCCAAAGCCACCTTGATTGCCTGGCACAGCTCTTCTACTTGGGCGTCCCTGAACCCTGGATCACGTTAGCATCCATAAGCCCAACACCTCTTCCCTCTAAAACAAACCAGAATCCTTGGGTCCCAGTCGTCTCAAGGGTTTTCTGTTTTGACCATCGATGCCCTAGATCCTCGCCCTGCTCCCAGGAGAGGGGTGGCTCATCAGGCAGACCTGTTGTGCTGAGGTTCCTGTTACCTGCTAAGCAGCACCCCTTGCGGCTCTGTGGCTAGTGAGCAGCCCTCAGCTCTCCCCACCTCTTGTTTGTGTCCTTCTACCCGGGGCCCTGACAGCCTCACACAGACAGGGCAGTTTTCACAGTGTTAATGGTGCTTGTCAGCTTGCAGCCCGGGCCTGTTCAGCACCCTGGAGTGAGGGAATGCGGGGGTCATGTTACCCTCGCCCTAGCCACCTGGGACACTCACCCTTCCACCCTCTTGGGCTCAGAGCCCCATGAGAAAAAAGGGCAGGGCTTACTGGTCCCGCTGTTCCTAGCCCAGAGTAGGCTCCCAGAAGACATTTCCTGGGCGGCCCCTGAATCAGGCAGCCCCATTGGAAACCATTTTGAAAATCCAAAGGGCTACCGAGGCCTCTAGAGGACCAGCCGTGTGACCACACAGAGGATATCAGAAGCACAAGGGAGTCCTTGTGCAACCCCCTGCAGTGCAGCCCTGGGGGTCCCACTGCTGCTGGCCAGGCAGTCCGGGCAGCTGTGGCCTGCCGCCCCGGCTGGGGAGGGCCGGGGACAGGCACCCCAGGAGTGGCCTCCGGACCAGCAGCTTCAGAATGGGAAACTTGTCATTATTCTCCGACGGTTCAGACCATTTGGATTTCAGAGACACTGGACGACTTGTGGGACCAAGCCACTGCAGGTACACGTGAGAGACGTGATGAGAAGAATGTGGTGGTTTTATGTGAAGACAAGGAAAGCTCAGGTGTGGAGGAAACCTGCAATAAATGCCTTTAAGACATTTTTCCTTGACCTGTAATTGCAATCTCACATTAGATTTTTAAAAAGAAGTGTTTGTTTTCTTGAACCTCACTCCTGGGACAACAAGACTGGTCATCTAAAAAAGGAGAAAAAAAGGGCTGAAAAAGAGATATAACACGGAGTGAGTCCCACCAACCTCCTAGGCTGTCACACCCATATGAGTCACAAAATCCCCACCAGCCAGGGGCCCTGCTGGCCTCAGGTTTCTTTCGAACAAGCTGGGCGCTGACCCTGATCTCCCCACAGGACACTCATGAGGATCAGACAAGAGAGCAGGTGAATAAGGCATTGATGACAATAAGGAGCAAAAATACGATCTCCTTGTGCACTTGCCCACAACCATGTCAGCTCTGGGTGTTATGCATCTGTGGCAGCATTCGGCTGTCTCCAAGCTGCCGCGTACCTGGGACAGGAAGGGATGGCTGGTGACCACAGTACCCTTCCAGTTTTTATAAGGAGAGCCAGACTTAGCAGCGATCACGTGTCCCTTCATATTTATTGATGTCTTAACCTGTGAGCAATTAGGGAACAGATCATCCTTACATAACTTGCTGAGTACAGCACTGAGGGTAATTAAATTGGCGTTCATTACTTGTAAGAGGGCTGGGGACTGGATTCGTAAAGTAGAACCCAGGCTCTGCTCACTGGGAAAACACTGTTTCCTAAAATAATAACAGTAATGCACGTGGCTGATTGAGTACCTCTTGCAGACCATCAGACGACGTGCATCACACCAAGATTTTTGCTACAATGGATGCATTGGTCATGGTGGCCACTGTGATGTGTGATTTTTAAAGTAGCCAAACCACAGTAGATGTTGGTTAAGGTTTCCATTTTTCTTCTTTAAATGTACATAAGTACATGTTACTGTATCAGTAAATCTAATTAATGCACGAATTATATTAATAATTCACTCTTGGGCGAAAACCATACACTTACAGAGTTTCCTGCTTTCATCTCAGAAAGGGGGCCCGGGGCCTCCACTCGAGCCCCACTAATCCGTTCACACATACACACTGTTGTTTCTTCACCTGGCCCTCTTCCCCACAGTCCCCTCTCAGACGGCCCCTTCTCCAGCCTCCTAAGGCCACCATGAAGGTCCTGCAATCACAGCTTCGACGTCACGGAATGATGCTCACAAACCCCCCGCTGCCAGGACGCTCCCAGCATGCACTAGAGCCCCCTCAGCTTGAGTGCCTGTGAACTCATTCTAGGGGGCAAATATTTGCTAGGTCCATGGAACACTCTGAAGAGGCTCACTCTGGCCGGGTAGGAGAGTTCGGAGCCTGACAGGGAAGCAGAGGCGACGTTGGGGTGCTGAGACCTGCTAGCACCTCTCAGTGAAGTGCAGGGCACCGCCCTATGTGCAGCCCTGTGTTGCCGAACGGGAGTCGTGGTGGAGGGCTGGAATAGGAGGGCTCCCCACAAGGGACTTGACCGGTAGTGCTGGGCCCTGGAGGTGCACACTGGCCTGACGGCCCTGGTGGGACTCTGCCGCTGGGTGGAAGCTTTACCCTAGAGTAAAGACAGGCCCTCCACTCCTGCCCTGCTGAGGCAGCACCATGTGGACCCTCCCCCCCACCATCAGCCTAAAATATCCAAACAGAGACAAAGGAGTGGGAAGAACTGTCACTAGGTCCCCAGTGGGTGGCAGGCCAGGGACTCGAGCCCGCGTCCTCCAAGTCATCACCATGTCATTTGATTATGACTTATGCTACATAGGACTGGGTGACATTTGATAAAAGGAAATCTGTCTTCATCTTCACCCAGCGATCCAGTTGACAAGGTCCTGGAGTCATTTGGTTATAAGTGGGTTTCCTTAGAAAATTTTATATGACAATGATTTGAAGGTAACAAAATAGCAGTCATCCAAGTTTTTATTGAAGTGAAAAATCCTTTTTCAAGGTAAAAGTCATTTGTAAAAGTCAGGTAAAAAGTCACTTTCTTTTGTGTTTGAGAAAACTACAAAATAAATGACATGAAATTTTTTAAGCTATAAGAACAAAAGAAATATTCTAAATGCCCAAATTGGGGATGGAGAGAAGAAAACTTCAGAAATTCAAGTAAATGTGGAATTGACAAAATTAATACACACCTTTATGGTATATCTGTTTTAGACAACAGGATAAATGTGAATAATATAGAAATATTGGCCAGGCATAGCTTATTTAAATTGATAAAGCTTACAGCTTACAGCCACATAATGAAAACTATATTTAGACTAGTCAGGAATTTTCTAAGCCTTTCAGCAAAGCTGTGAGGTGAATACCATGGTGCCTTCTTTGGGGCCAAAACACCTCATTGCCCCATTGCTGGGGTGTCCCCTGCCCAGCTGTGACCTTCCTGGGTATTAAGGGTAGAACTGAGTCCTCTGCAAAATGTGTTTGTTGAGGTCCTAACCCATTAGTACCTCCAAATGTCACCATATTTATAAATAGGATCACTGCAGATGTAATTATTTAAGTTACAATGAGGTCGTTAGGGTAGACCCTACAATTCTAACTCCAGTGCCCGTGCGTGGTTTTTGCCCCCACACATCCACACAATTCTGGCACACAAGCTGGGTGTCCTACAATTTGACTCAATTCTGACATTGTCTACCTGCCGATGGCCTCAGATCCCACAGACTAAGTGCTCAGTCCTGAGACCGTGCCCCACCCTGCCCTGCCTCAGACGCCACACAGAAGTCCGGGCTGTCCCTTGTGCCTCTGGCCAGCTGACTACAGCTCAGAGGCTCAGATGGCCCTGTCCTTGGGTTTGATCAGTTTGCTAGAATGGCTCACAGAACCCAGGAGATCAGTTTACTTATCAGATCACCAGCTGATTATAGAAGGACAGAACTCAGGAGCAGCCAGATGGAAGAGATACAGAGGGCAGCGTGCGAGTAAAAGGCATGGGGCCTCCATGCTCTGAGAGGCCGCTTTCCCAGGTGCTTACCCCCCGAAAGCTGTCCAAACCTTGTGCCCTTCTGAGTGTTTATGGAGGCTTCATTAAATATGCATGGTTGATTAAGTCATTGGCCATTGATGACTGATTCAACCTCCAGCCCTTCTCCCCACTCCAGGGGTCGGGTATGGGACTGAAAGTCCCGGCCTCTATTGGCATGATCGGTTCTCTTGGCCACTACTCCCTGTCTTTAGGCTCTTATCACTTAGGAAATTCCAAGGGTTTTAGGAGCTCTGTGTCAGAAACGGGAGGAAGACCAAATATGAATCTCTCATTATAAATCACAGTATCACAGTCCCGGTCCAGTAGGACTGGTACCTATATTAAAAGGAGAAACTTGGATACAGAGACCTACACACACAGTAGGAAGACTGAAGACATGGGGAAATGGCTGTCTGCGAGCAAGGAGAGAGCCTGGGGCCGATTACCCCTCAGGGCCTCACAAGGAAACCACCTTGCTTTCACCTTGACCTTGGACTTCAGCCTCCACCCTGAGGCAATATATGTCTGTTGTTTGCGCCCCCTGCTCTGTTAGCAATGCAGTATGCGGGACGTTGCCCTTGGACAGAGAGCAGCTGCTCCACCCAGGTCACCACCCAGACAACCCAGGCTGAGAGCTCCCAGTGGGCTCAGCAGAGCCCATCCTGTGGGTTGCCAGCCAGCCCTGCATCCTCGCTCACTGGGAGCCTTGCTCTCCAGACAGTTCTCCCCCACGGTCTGCCTCCCAGGAACCCGCTCCATGACAGCTGTGAAACCAAGCCTTGATCATTATGGATATTTGTCTCTGTTGGGAGTTGGTTTTATTAGATTTATGTAGATACAACTGCCCTGGAGGGAAACTACCAGATAATGGAACTGAACCAACAGGGGATAAGTCCAGGGCTGCCTGGACACCCTCCCTTGTCTGAGCCCTGGAGGGCTTGGCAGTGACTGGCTGGAAGGACAGCCATGAATCAACTGCTCAAGGAGCTGGAACACAAACACCAGTGTTTCTGGCATCTAATGGGGAGGGAGTGCCTCTGTGCTGCAGCCCCAGAGGATCTCTGCCCAGAAGTGGAGGGTCTGCTGGGGAATGAGGGTCACTCTCGCTTAGTATCAGGATGCAGGTGGAACGTAACAGCCAGCATCAGTGCCCAAGGGCCCTGGGGAGGGCACAGTCTCTGTGGAGCCCCCATCATGAGTGCCTCTTATCTCGGGGCTTCACCAACTGGACAGAGGCAGCCTCTGCAGCCCTTTGCTCACCAGCACCCTGCTCAGAACGCCCCCTTATGAAGAAACATCAGGTCCTGTCTGTGAAATCACCTACTGAGGATCCGCTCAGGTCTCAGGGAAGGGGTCAGGAGGACAAGGAGGGACTGACAGACAGCGTGTCACCCGACTCAAGCCCAAGGACCAGCCTCCTCATGCTCTTCTTTCCGCACTGGACCCCTGAACAAAGTTTGCTGGTCCCCAGTTCCAAGACCAGTGCAGACAGAAGAGATGATCATAGAGAGCACTGTGGAAGAGACATCACCTTCATGTCAGTGAGGGTTGTCGGGGGCAACATTTCAAATGATTCTACTTTTGTAAGCGATGTTTATTAAAACTACTGCTTACGTTTTTCACAAGGAGTATGAGTCAATTATATGCCCGGAAAAGCAAAAGAAAGCTACATTTTGAGGGGGTAGAAGAATGTATTTAAGGAGCTACAATGTCACCCTCTGGTCACTGCACAAAACCATCCATCGGATACCCCCATGCCCTACTCAGGTATGTGGGTTTTGCCTCCAGAGCTTGCCTCACGCTCATTGAGTGGGTTTGGGAGGGCTGGATTAAAGGATGAGGGTGCTGATCAGATGCTTTAGGGGGGCAGCCACAGCAGAAATTTCTTCCGAGCAGGAGAGACCTTCAGCACCAGGTACAAGGCAGACCACCATTGCTCCGTGCACTCCCTGAGATCTGACAGCAGACCCCAGACCTCCAAGCAGGGCCGCATGCACAGTACGGCACACCTCCGGGGGCTCGGCAAGCACGCAGCATCTGTTACCCACCATCAGGAGTAGATACCTGAGCCTTCCTTCCCTCTGTATCTCAGCCTCGAGCTGCCAAGGAGAACAACGTAGCCAAGCCCTGGAGGGAGCAGCGCTCTGCTCACAGGCTCACATGGGGAAAAGACAGAGCCAGATGGGCCTCATCGGCCCCCGAAGGAGCAGCTCCTCCTCCTACAGGGGACACGGGGCACCTGGCCTGCTCTGCCTGCCCTGTGCTGCAGCAGAAGGACCATCGCCTCTCCTTGGGGAACAGTTACAGCAGTGGGGTTGGCCGAGTGCCCCATGGCGCACATGCTCGAGCAGCACAACGGAGAATCCTCCAGGTCTGAAGCAGGGCTCAAGCAGACAAGTTCAGCAGAGCTGTGAGGACTCCAACTCGTGATGAGGAAAATTTCCAGGCCCAGGGCCCATCCTCATGTGGCCAACAGGGTGTCAAAAGACTGAGGGCATGAGATTCTCGCAACAGGGGTGTCATTCAGGTGGGGTCTTCCTAACCTGTCCCCCAAGTAAATGCTCTTTCTTGGCAGGGAAGAACCATCCGTGGTCCCTGTGGGTAGGCACCCAGTGGTGCTGTACGGCTAGCAGGCTGGTCCTCAGGACACGGGGCACAGGTCTTGCACAGAGTCTGCTCGGCAGCTGATAGAGGAGGTGAACGCCCTCATCCCGCGCCTGCTTGCTGAGAGGAGGGGAGGAACAGTCCTGTCGGACCCGAGTGCCCAGGAAGGCACCCGATTCACAGGGGCCCAAACATCTCACACTGGTGAGGACATTGGCTGGGAGAGGACAGGATGGCAGCAGAACTTAAGAGGCATGAAATGAAGCTCCCACCCAGGCCCTTGGAGATTTCTCTGGCTCTGGACACACCTGTCCACATGCACCACCTGGCTGCCAGAGGCTGGGTGCCTCTGAGCACACGTCTGTCAGTAGAGGGGCAGTGCCACCTGCCCCAGGGCTGCTGGGGGCCACCTGTCTGTCCAGTTTCCTAGCCCTGGCCCTGGATGCCTGGCTTGGCAACTGCAGGTGAGACTGACCCCTGCCTTTCTTGGCCCCTCTGGCCATCTGAGGCCTGAGCTGCATATCACTGGAAGGCATCTCCCTGTTTTACTTTTGCTGAGTGCTGGCAGGAAGCCAGGTTCCTCCATTCTCAGCCAGCTGGGTGTTTGGGAGAAAGAGAACACTGACCCGGCTTCAAGGCAGGGCTTGTGCACTGACACCCCCACGGTGATACTTGGTCATCGGCGTCTCTGAGGCCCATGAGCCTGGCTTGCGGGCCACATGCTGGCAGCCCATAGCGTTTCCCCACATCTCCCATCCTCGCTGTGGTTGAGGGCAGCCCTGCCATCTGCTGCCTGAAGCCCTTCCTGGCCGCACAGAGGGAAATAACACTGAGGAAAGGAACGAGTCAGCTCTGACACCAAGGAGATGGATGATAAATTGAAATGAGGAATTTCTGATGCCAGTGCAAAATCAGGTGGGAACGATCATTTATCAAATTTCCAGCACAGCCCACAATGGGAAAATCTCTGAGGTTTTCTGTTGGTTGATGGGGAAATTGAAACCTTAAGGAAGGGTTTAGATGAAAATCTCATGTGAGATGTTAATTGGGTAACCCGTGCTTAGGCACCGGTTGAGCTGACTTACTTTAACCGAGTGGTATCCCTTTACGCTCGTGGTGCCGCATAAACGATTTGTCACATTTCCTGGTACAGGCTGACATGTCATTTAGCACAGCACATCCTGGCCCCTAAGAAGTGGAATTCATTGTAAGATTAAAAAGCAATGCCTGCCCCCATGTGATTCTATGTCCACTGCAGTCTGAGTCCGAGGTGAGATACCGGAAGCAAGGTGCTTCGGCATGCCGTGCGACCCACCTGTCCCACTGCTGGAGACCAGTCCTCCTCCCCCCGGCACCTGTCACCGGGCTCTGTGATTATGCACCCAGGCTGCAGGACTCAGGTTTGGGAACAGCTGATGCCCCGTGACGGGGCTTCTCCCAGGGGTACTCCAGCGTGAGTCATCGTAACCACTGCCTGCTATGACTGGACGACAGCCAGCGAGCCCCCATGCCTCTATGCTGGTTAATAACCCCTCCCCAGGGCAGGATTCATTTGGTCTTTTGTTCACTTTAATTTGCATCAGAGGATACAGAGATGTGTCTCTTGGTTGTGCCTAAATCCCACTCTTGAAGACCATCTTACAAAACCTGGAAATGTTAGAAGGGAAATGTATCTCATTGTGCAGTTGAGTAAACAAGGCCACGTGAGGCATGTGATGCTTTCAAAGTTCCCGGAAGCTCGTGGGCTGACATCCAGGCCCCAGACTTCCCATCTGGGGCCCCTCTCCACAGCTGGTTGATATCCCCATTCCTAAATGCCTCAGGACCCCTGCTTGTATGTTGGTGCCCAGCATGGACAAACTCAGCTCGGTGGTGGCAGAAACCTCCCTGCTGAGCTCAGCACCTTCTGTGTACATCTCTGCAGAAAGAGAGAAAGTACATAATCTATATTTTTTGCAAGTTACCTCAGTCTGTTTGCTGTGGGCTCTTGCAAATATGTGTCTGAAAACATGTGGCTGGAAGGTGCCCCCGCTCCCAGTTCCCCTTAGGCCTGGGGGTCCCATGGATGCCATATGTGTGCATGTACAGCACGTCGTCACCCAGAGGACTCTGCCACAAGGCCCTGAGTCCCTGAGGCTGTGTGTTAAGCAGGAGCTATGTTATGGCTTCCAGGGCCAATCCGAACAGCCACTGAGCCACTGTGTCTTCCCTCCTCCATGGGCCCACGCCTCACCCATGATCTGCCTCCAGGCACAAGTGGATGCATTCCTCCCCGTCTGCACCCCTCAGGTCAGCTTGGGCTCCTAACACAGCACCACAACTTGGGGGCTCACATGGCATTTAGCGTCTCTCTGTTCTGGAGGCGAGAAGTCTGAGGTCAAGGTGCGAGCAGGGCTGGTTCCTTCTCACATGAGATTTTCATCTAAACCCTTCCTTAAGGTTTCAGTTTCCCTATCAACCAACAGAGTTTGGGAAGGAGTGTCTGCTCCAGGCTCTCTCCTGGCTCCTGCCGGCGATCCTTGGCTGGGAGACAATCACCCCACCATCTCTGCCTTCATGTTCATGTGGCATTTTCCACAAGTGCACATCTGTGTCAAAGCTTTCCCTTTTCCTAAGGACACCTGTTGTATTGGATTAGGGCCGTCCGGTAGACCTCATTTTACCTGGGTTTCCTTTGTAAAGACCCCATCTCCAGTGTCACCTTCAGAGGCACTGCAGCTACGGCTTCAACATGCCTCACAGTCAGTGTCGGGGCGAGGTGATGAAGGCCCCGCTCCCAGGGTGGGGCCCAGCCCAGGTCAGCCCCGAGGGGCTGCTGCCTCTTACCATGGGGCCTCGCTCACCTCACTCTGGTCTTGTTCTAATAAAGGAGCTCTTACTCACAAAGCAGCCCCCATCCACTCTGCGCCTGTACGTGGGGAGCCAGCCAGGGATTTCTCGGAGGGACAAACCCAAGCTGGACTCAGAGGCTGAGGCCTTCCTCCCAGAGCCCTCAAGCTGCTGCATCTCCCTTCTCTCTTAGGAGGCCCCCAGGCCCGGGGCAGAGCCTGGGGACCACCCACTGGCTGGGTCAGCAGTCACGTGGGCCGCTCTGAGTCCAGGCTGCAGGGCACGGGCAAGACTGAAAGACAAGTGTGAGGCTGACCGTGGGCTGGCAGAAGCCCACCAGGCTCTGCTCTTTGATGTGGCATGTGGAGGAGGGACGTCTCACCCAGAAAACAGAGAAAACACCATCCTTCCAAGCAGCTGTGAGGAGGCTTCACAGTGGCGCATCATAGTGCACACGCCCAAGAGAAGAAAAGAGAGAAAGAAAGCTGAGGACAAAGCAGTGAGCATGTTTCCGCTGACACTTTTCTAGAAACCTCCATAAAAGGAATGATAGGGAAACGTACCCGAGAAGGAAGATGAGGTGGGCGTTCCCCTGGGGTTCAGTGAGGATGCCCGCCTCGCCCACCAGTGGCACAGACGGGCATCGTGGCCGCAGTCATGGGGTGTCAAGGAGCAGGGGCCGCAGTCCCGGAACTCCAGCGATGCCTGTTACTCATCACGTGGTCTTGTTCACATTCTTTTGCTTCTTTGTGTGTCAATTTCCTTATCTGTAAAATCTGGGTAATGTGACCTCCTACCTCATAGATTTGTTGTAAGGTTCAAATGAGGTGACATAAATGTGAACATGGCTCTTGGCCATGATTGCTACTGTCAACTCTTCTTTAGACCTCAAAGAATTTAAAGTGAGTAGATGTTTCTGTTTTATTTTATTTTTAATGTCAAATACTCTATAACCAACATTCAAAAATCCTTGTGGAAAGAGAATCCACACAGAGCCACCTGTGGCGACACAGCAGAAGAATTCTGAGAATGTTCCTCCTGCAGAGCTTAGAATGAATGCAGCCCAGGGGCCCTCCCGGCTTCGATGTCCTCCACTGACGTGCCCCCGTTCATCAGGAGAGCAGGCCTGGGAAACACAGCCCAGCCTTTCCCAAGGGCCGGGGAGCTGGTGTCTTCTCCCAACACATTCAAATACCCATTTTTCCTCAATCCATTCACCTGGGTTGTTTTTCCTTAATGCAAATCCACAAAGGCAGCACTTCTCATGAGAAGGCCACGAGGATTTAGCACCTTGTCTTCAGTTTCGTGTCCGTTTTCTTTCATGGATGCCCAAGAAAACTTTGCAGCACCCTTTTCCCTTTCATTTCATCCAGTTCAATCCCCGGCAGTCCAGTTCAGTCCGTCCCAGAGCTCGGGCCGTGATCTTGACCCCTTTCGGTCTGACCATTCTCATGGGGCAAACTGGTGAGCTTCTGTTCATTTTGAGAAAGAGGCTTTTTAATCCACCTCGAGTCTGCATCTATCTACACTGCTGTCAACTACATGCCCCACAGCCTTCACAGGGCACTCTTAGAATGGAAATTATATTGCCTAGAAAAGAACTATATCCAGAAAAAGAAGTACAAATAGTGGAAGGTTGGGATTGTCCCTTTCTGAGACAGATGTAGGAAATAGATTGAAGAAGGGCAGGCTGAGCCAGGGAGGAGCAGGGAGAGGGTGTGATGGAAGTCATGGTCGCACAGTACACACGAGAGATCAGGACCCCGGACGTCCTTGACAAGGCAAATGGCTCCATGTGCCCAGGGAGCCTCCCGAGTGAAAACAGGAGCTCGCGCCGAGCACACAGGGCTCAGGTGTTGTGTCAGTCTGCTCAGGCTGCTGTAACGAAACGCCATAGACTGGGCTGCTTCCACAGCCGAACTCCACTTCCTCACCGTGCTGGAGGCTGGCTGTCCAAGATGGGGCATCAGCATCGTTGGTGTCTTGTGAGGTCCCTCTTCCTGGTCTGCAGACGGCCACGTTCTCACTGTGTCCTCACAAGGCCCCTTCTCTATATATGACCTCATTAAACTTTACTCCTTCAGGGGCCCAGTCTCCAAACATGGTCACACTGGGGACCAGGGCTTCAACATGAATTTGGGAGGGACATTTCAGTCCATAATATGCTTGAAAAAGAAAGGGGGGTGATTCAAGAAAGAAAAAAATGAGATGTATATATGTGTGTATGTGTGTATATATATGTATATATATAATTAGTAAGTACCCAGGATAATAAGCTATTACGGGCCCACTGAAATGTTTCTGTTTCAATTTGTTTTATTGGAAGAAACTTGTAAACATGAACTTATACAAAAACACCCTTTCTAAAAACGTCGTGAAACTCCTTTTCCTAGACATTTAAAAGAGAAGATAAGCTTTCTGGTGACATATGTGTGCATAACTTTGGCTGAGACTGAGCTCTGAAATATATCAAACATTTTAGAACATAATTATGAAAAAGAACACACTTCATTTGCTGCACACCTGCGATCAGCCTGGGGTCTCCACGCAGCCCCTTCCCCTCATGGTCAGCTCAGCAGGCTGGCTGAGAGGAGGGGAAGCCTCCCTCGTTTTCCCAAAACAGATAAGAACTCTCTGCCGTGTGCCTGGAGCCAACGTTTAAGGGTGAACACCCCAGACCAATCTTATGACCCAAATCAACCCATCCGGAAAATGCTGGAGACCCAACGTCACGGAGCACGCGGTGGCCCATGGGGAGTTTTCCCTCGATAAATACATTGATTTAGACAAAAGCACGGAGCGTCTGCTGACGGAGCTCCTCCCTGACCTTCACTGTCCCGCCTCCCACCTGGACTACTCATGCCTGGTATTACGTTTCACTCTTTCCTGACTCAGGGACCCAGGGCGGCTCTTCACTCTGTGCTGGCTACCACCAATAACACTGCTACGGCCCCCTGGTTTCCAGCACAGGCGGGAACCAGGGGAACCTGGGGGAGCCACAGGGCGCTCAGCATCTCCGCCCCTGGTTTGCCTTTTTCAGCATCCTCCGCACAGGGCCCAGCCTCCTACCGCGGAAGCATGTCCTTTTCCATGAAAAGATGAGCTCAGAGTGCTTTCGCTTTTTAAACGTGTGATGGCTGTCCCTTCCCCCAGGGCAATTTAGGTCCCCAACATGCCCTGTTTGTCATTTCTTACCCTGAACTAGCAAAATTTTAATGATGTCATCAAATCAAATTGTGCCTTTTCCATCATAATTATATTTGTCAGGCAGAAGAGGGTCATGATGTACTCTTTTTGGATCAAACAACTGTGGGTTCCTGTAACGGCGGGGCGTTTACATCAAGTGATGGTTCGGTCTAGTCTAAGCTGAGTCACACTGGGCCATTTTCCCCTGTGATATTTTTTCTGTTATTAAAAACCCATTTGTTTTTGTCTGGAAATTGGCTAGGTAACTTGACAAATATGCCAGACTCTCTGAACACCTTGTCCACGTGCACGAAGGGGACACTCTGTTTTTCTCCTTCTCCAGCCCCGTTTTTGTTGCTGGCTTTCTTGGGGTTTTGCGTTTGCCTCTGTCACCTGGCACTGTCCTGTCAGGCACGTTAGCCATATACTGCTTCCCACACTCCTCCAGGAAGACAGATTCCTAAAGTCTCATCGCCAAATTTCACCCAGGGTGTCTTCCACTCCGAGGAAACATTCAGGACCCCGGACAAGGTGTCCTTGACCACAGAGAAGTATAGCACAGCACAATTTCTCAGTGTCCTCAAGAAAGAAAAATGGAATTTATTTACTTCCTGAATTATCCATTTTTTAAAAAAATAATTCTAACCAACCAGCTAAAAGTTAGTTGAATAATGACTCCAAACAGAACAAAGGTGTTAGCTTTTGAGATGATTTCCTGAGCCTGCCTTTCTGGGGAATAAAGTTCAAAATATTTCCAAATTATCTTTTTCAGTTGAAACACAATTTCTTAGGCAGGTGTAATGAATGTCTACACTCACAGTTAAATATTGTGAACAAATAACAACTGACTTATGGTTTTGAAAAACAAAATGGAGAAAAAAATTATGACTGTGAATTTAGTCTGTGCTTGGACAGAGGCCAGCCCTCACTCACTTCCATTCATTTATTCACTGACTCTTTCTCTAAGCCACACACAAATGCATACTTGGAAACTAGATGCTACCAAAACATTGATTTTGCATTTAGAGATATTTTTTAAGTAAAATGAGTGGATACTCAATTACGTTAAAAGACTATGACGCGTGGTTCTGTCGACATCGGTTCCCAGCTACAGGTTTTTGTCTGGTAGGAGTGACCCAGCCATGAGCCCCTGTCATCCCCACGGTGTCTTCCAGGGCATGGCTCTGGCTTCTGCAGCCTCAGGAGCCCTGTGCGCCTTCCTTTTTGAAGGTACTGTCACTGCAGAAATGGCTGTTCTTAGATGCGAGGCTGGAAACAGCATCTGCACCAGAGTCTGGGCTCAGAGCGCGAGTGGGGTGGGTGAGTCCAGGTCACCAGCAGCCTTGTGGCCCATCATCCCCATGAATGATAAGGACGTCCCCATGAACTCCCTCCCAAGGCTGTGCACCTCATGGTCCCTGCCCCAGCAAGGGCCTTGCTAAGACCCTCCCTGCATGGAATCAAGCATTTTCTCCCCTGAACTACTGCCCAGTGACACTTCTCTGTACCCACTGCCTGCCTAAGGAACATGGTAGCATCCATGCACATGGATGAAGGGATTAACTGCTGAGCAGACACAGAAATGTCATCTGGAGACCAGAGGATAGCCCCCACCCCTTCTTTCAGGCCTTACGATGGTTTTCCAGAAACTTCTTTACGAGCCCAATTTTAACCAGATATTCTGTCAAGCTCTTATCGAGTCAGTGAAACACAGAGTCAGACACAAAACAAGCATCAGAATTTCCTGGTGGAGAACAAGTGATGTTCGGGGGCAAGTACACAGTATTGGGAAAGCCAGTGGCTGTGATGTTTATTCTGCCAGCCCGCCACCCTCTGCAGACCCCTCCTCTGCCCAGCCCCACCCAGCTCTGTGCCCTGGGGGTGAGGTCCTCTCCCCACTTATTCAGGCTGCTCGACCTCCGGCTTGAGAGCGGGTTCAGCCAAGGAGTCACTGACAGATTTGGGGTTAGGAAGAGAGAGTGGTTGAAGCATTTCTCCCTCGCTTTCTCCCTGCTCCAGGCACATTGTTCTGACTGTGTGTCCCCGTCACCTTCCGCCCCACCAGTGCCCCTTCCGTGTCTCCTGCCCTCACTGGAACGGCGCTCTGGCCGGGGATGGCTCCAGGGGCCCGCCTCCGCAGGGGCCGAACACCACATGCTGGTCTCCTAACCCTGGCTACAATTCTGCAGTCTGTTTACTAAGGGATCGCGGTGGGCATAGTTCCCTATCTCTCACTTTGTATCCAAACACAAGATTTAAACATAAAAATTTAGACCACATATCAACACTTAAATAAAATGTGAGCACTGTTTGGGGATCTTAGGTGTTGGGAAGACTCCGAGCCCAGCAGAAGAACTGGAAACCGTGGAGGAAGACAGGAGAACTCTGTCTCAAAAACTAACTCCTATTTTCTAAAAATATCATAAATGATGAAAATCACAGTGTGCAGCTGGCAGACCCTTCTGCCTTTCCACCAACGTCACCGTCCCACCTCCCCACCCCCTGTTCTTGAGTCCTGAGAGAATGTGACTTTCCAGGAGATGTCTGGTCAGGTGTTTCTGGGGAGATGGTGGCCCCCAGGCCCTGGCCAGGTATTGGTGAGTCCACACCCATTACCCTGGCCTAGGGCTCTCTCCTCACTGTCACAGTTAGGCTCCCCTGTGTCTTTTCACTCAAAACGATACCGATCCATCCTTCACCCTCACTTGATCATTTATTGATTCCACCCATCCATACCTTGAATACTACAATAAAGGCTGCAGCATCTACATCCCAGATGACGTTTATTTGTAACTGTTTGAAAGCAGACTTGAGCTGAGACAAAGTCCTTCTCCACCAGTAGAGATCAGTCCTCTGAAAGGAAAGCAGCCTGCAGAATCAGCGAGACCCCCAGCATCTCCCTTGACTGTGGTCATCTGGGGCTGCTCAAAATTGTTTAACAAGATCAAAATATAAAGCAGAAAAAGCAAACAAAGAGAAGTTCATATTTTAGGGAACTCTGTGATACCTGCTCAATATGATAAGAAAAAAGAAGAGAGATGTTTTCTATTATTTATCAGCACACCTCGGGCAGCTGAATCAAAGCTCCAGCTCCCTTTAACAAGAGCAGACGTGTTACCAGCAAACTCCCTGACCCGCAGACGCGGAGGTGTCCTTGGCTGCCAAGAGGCTTCTCGACTGTGGTCAGAATAGAGGCCTTGGGAATGCCTGCTCTTCCCACATTGGTGGAAACACACAATTCATTAGGTTTCAGATCATCCCAGCTTTCAAGCAACAGAAACAACAAAACAACAAAAATCAGAGCGCCTTGTTGATGTCAGATGATGGTAACTCACATTCACGTGCTGGCCACAGGCGAGGATGACTGCTGCTAACTGGACACCATGTGTCCTCCAAGGAAACACGGGGGGCCCCATTCCTTTCCTTAGGTCCAACCTTGAACTCCACAGTTACCCACACCCTGCCCTGCTCTGCTTCGAGTTTGCATCTGAGAGCGGGCACCTCACCCAGCCCCTCACCACTGCCTCCCCTTCCACTGCCTTACCCAACTCCTGTTTTCAACCTGGGCAACTTGAGTATCTACGGCACAAAACTTGGACAAAGAGTTAAGAATAGTTCCTGTGTAGTAGACAGTTTTTAAAGGTCATCGATGATTAAAATAGGTATATTTGCATAAAGTATGTATATGTGTGTGTGTGTGTGTGTGTTCCTTTAACCATAATAATTATTACTCATTTATCTTTATGTTTTTAACATGTCTAGGCATCAAAATGTCCTTTTTAGATGATTTCATTTCTCAAAAAATTGGTATCTGTGGCATTTAGCAGACGTCTACTGCTTTGTTCTCTCTTCCCCAGAACAGTATCCTCTTCTTTTGGCAACTGATTCCCCCTCCATGTGGTTCTATGAGACAGTTAGTCAGAGAGAACAGACCATGCATGATGGTGAAGTGGGTGGGCTCTGGAGGCAATCCTACAAGGTTGGTGCTATTATCAGTCTCACTAAACAGATGAGGAAATTGAGACATAGAGAAATTCTTTATGCCCTTAAGGTCATACAGGGTTGTCATGTAGTCACAAGAAACTAAAATACACCCTGCTCCTCCCAGTTCTCAAACCATACTTCTCCAACGTCAATCAGAGAGGGGGAAATACCTTACATTCTGAAGGCTTAATTCTTTTCCTAGGGCTGCTATAAAGGATTACTCCAAAATAGGTGGGTTAAGACAATAGATCTTTATTCTCTCCAAGTCTGGGGGACAGAAGCCAGAATCTAGGGGTCAGCAGGGATGTTCTCCCTGCAGAGGGTTGGGGGGGAATCCATTGCTTGCCCCTTCCAGTTTCTGGGGTCTCTGGGGTCTCCCAGAAACCTGTGACATCTCTGGGCTGGCAGACCTGTTGCTGTGACCCCGGCCTCCATCACCCCTCCCCTTCTCCTCTGCCTCTCTGTGTTTCCCCTCCAGTCATGGGATTTAGGACCCACCTGACATCCAGGACCAGCTGATCTCACGGTCCCTAACTTACTGACATCTGCAGACCCTATTTCCAGTCAGGTCATATTCTGATGCTCCAGGTGGACATGAATTCTAGGGACACTATTCATCCCACTACAAATGCCCTCATGTTCCCTCTATTTGTACCAACTCACCAAACCCAAATGCAATGATGGGACCTTCCTGAGCTCAGGCCCATTCTGGGGTCCTTCTCTGACCAGCTGTGCCTCACATTCATTCCCATAAGTGTCTGATCTCCTTAGACTGTGCTTAACAGTAGCTTCCCACAGGGGCTACGGGTCCTCTTCAGCAGTGTAGACTCTGTGGGTCCCTCCAATTACAAACTGAGTTGAATTTTATATGTCTTTGCACCTCAGTGTGATATGCAGAATTCTCTCTCTGGTTAAGAATCAAACTATAGGTGAAAAATCCAGTGGATATTGGAAAGACCGTATGGTCTCTCAGTCCACCTGTATGCTGTCTGCCTATCTATTCTATTATATCCCTATTTATCTATGTGTTTATCTACCCATGATTCTATCCATTTATACATACATACATACATTTACCTACCTAACTATGCATCTAAGCTACCTATTAATTATCTTCTGGTACAATAAATGAATGTTTTATTTTGTAGGAAAAAATATATATTAGCTCTATATGAGCAAGGGATTTCTGTTTATAGCAGTGCCTGGAACATCGGAGTCTCAGTAAATAATGTCAAATGAATGAGCATATCTCAGACTTGTGAATTTTATAAACTTTTCTTTTTTACCTTCTTTCTCTAAACCACACACACAAAAGATAAAGGTCTTTTAAAATTCGGATGAAAAACTGTCCTAAATATAGATAAAAATCACAATTGTGTGTCAAAGTTAATGACCTCTGTTATAAAAAAAAAAATTTTAAAGACCTGTAAGTAGATCATAAAAAACTTGGAGTGGTTGTTTAAGAAATTATTTTAAAAGGAACAAATACATCCAAAAACATTATTCATTTGGAAGAATTCCTTTGAAAGTAGATTGGCTTCAGATGCCATGTAATTTCATGGGAAAGAGACTGAAGCGAATAAACCAACTCAGTTTATTCTATTTTTAATATTCAGTTGAGAGTCAAATGGGGTCCTGATTAACAATAAGCAATCAAAATCTATGAGTCTGGGTGGAACTAAATAACATATTTGTTTAAAAGTTACTGACTGGTAGGAAACCTGAAAATATGTGAAGATAGTATGATCAGAACCGCCAGTGCTCCCAGGGACCAACCCTCCTCTGTGCAGAGCCATCGCCTCTCTTAACCTGTGGGTTTCACGAGGCTTGTCTCTTCCTACAAGGAAGGACGGCATCCTCCAGTGATGAGATGATGACGTCACGTCGTCTGTGTATCTGCCCCGTTGCCTGGGAAACTATAACCTAGGACTTCCTCCCCTTAAGCTCCTCTTCCCTCGCCTTCACTTTGTCCCAGAACCTGCAGAATCCCAAAGTCACAGTCCTCCTGCCACCTACCTGTAGGCAGGAACCGCCTGGCCCGCGGCCCCATGGGCCGGCTCTGCCAGGCCGTCTCGCACATTCCAGGAGTCCGTGCCTTCTCAGGGTGCCTCGCACGTCTGCAGCAGGCGGCTCCCGGATGCCCCTCCTCACCCAGGCAAAGCCCCTTCTCCCATCCCTCTGGGTCCGTGTTTGTGCCCTTCCCCTTCACAGCAGACACCCCACCTGCCCTTATGTGCAGGTGAGTCTGCTCGTCTCCCCAGGTCTGATCTCACCTGGGGTCCGCAGAGCTGAGAGCAGGGACAGGCACAAAAGCAGAGGCGCCTTTGTCCTGTGGTAGCTCAGTGTGGACAGAGGTGGGAGCCCAGAAGTACACAGGTTGGCGAGGCCTAGGGAGGGGCTCAGCTTATTTCCCATCTCGTAAGCCATGGCTGCAAATTTAGATTTCCTCCTGACGGTGTAGAGAAGGCATTGGAGACCTTGAGCAAGGAGTGACTAGGGTGGCTACATTTCAGAAAGACCACTTTGGCCATTGTGGAAAGGCGTTATGGGAAAGTATGGGTGGACGAGGCAGATGAGGTGGGAGCTTATCATGGAGACTCAGTAAGAGATGCTAGGGGTCATGTCAGGCCAGACAGGCTCATAGGAGCAGGACAGGTTCAGATTTGTGTGTATTTTGAAGCCAAGGCTGGAAGACCTGGGGGTGGGAGATGGACTGTGGAGGAAGGGAACCTGGGAGGACCCCAGGGCCTGGGGTCTGAGCTTCTGGCCACAGGGGCAAGGAGCTGGTTTGCAGCGGTGGTTAACTGTGCCCCTCTGGGCAGATCACACCAAAACATATCTCAGGCCTGCAAGTGGCAATGGCAGATAGACAGTCACGTCCAGGCATCTGCAGTTCAGGGGGAAATTGGGAAATGGGGAGAACTGAGATGGAGGGAGACTGGGCTGGCCAGGAGGGTCCAGTGCAAAGGACTGGAAGGAAGCACAGGCAAGGGGGCGTCCTGTGGCGGGGAGGGGTCCTTTGTTGTAACAGGAGGCGAAGCCACACAGAGGAAAGGTAAGCAGAGCCCCAGGAGGTCATTTGTCTTTGGTTTTCCTTTAAGGTGACATAGAGCACAGTCAGTCTGGAGTGATGGGAAGGAGGCAGAGATGCTGGCAAAGAGAAAGGGTGAGCCAAAGTCAGCCGCTGGAACCGGTGCCCGAGGTATCATGGTGAAGAGGAAGCAGGTCCTCCCTACCTCGGGCTGGGGCAGCTCACATAGAGGACCTGCTGAAAGGACTGACAGATAAGAAAGAATGTATCAGTGACTGAAGAGAGCGATAAATCTGAAAATGCACTGCCCATAAGCACCCACTTTTTTCTCAGGAACAATTAAGTGCTTCTCCAGAAAGTGTGTGTCCTACAGAATTGTTTCTTAGGTACAAAGCCAAGCGACCCTCCCTCCCCTTTGCATAAGCGCCATGCATTATTTGGTGTGCATGTGCGTCCGAGAGTCTGAATGTCTGGCTCATGCCACAGGAAATGTCCAGACAAGTACATCGGTGACTGGACAGCCCCAAGGTCCTTCTCTGTTAGGGGTCGTAAAGTGTCTGGCTGTGGGCAGGACATATATTTTGTATGAACTACATTTTACCAATTGTTTACAGTTTGTGTTTTAGGAAGATATTGGCCTGGTGGCGGAACAATGCTATTACGATGTTTTATGATGGGTTTCTTTACATCTCCTGGAATTAATATTCTTCTGTTTCTGGCAGGTAAGATACACTCTTGGAAAACCTGGCCTTGGAAAAGGCTTATTCATTCACTAGCTCTGTGCCCTTTCTCAGCCTCCTTGTTTCTCTATGAATAGGTGCGATAACACCTGCATCTTAAAGTTGTCGTTTAGATTAAGTGAGACAAAGCATAGGAAAACACCTCATGGAGTGCAAAACAAACATGCAAGTCACCAAATGAAGGAAATAATTCATTTCTGAGAAGAGCTGTCAAGCTGTAGCAGGCTGAGATGTGCGCTGCTCTTCCGGGCCACTCCTGAATTATTTCCCAAATCATCCACAAGATAGTTCATTTGGGAATGCAGTCTTTTTTCTGGCACATGCACATAACTTCATAGCACCAAGACTCTGACCACACTCTGCCTTTCATATAGTACATCTCCTGTCTCAATATTTTGCACCTGGATGGCCCATTACGTTTGGCTTATTGAAGTTCCTCCAACAGCTGGGAGGTTGAGTCCCTTTGTTTTTGATTTTCGATTAAACAACTTACTTAATATTAGCCTAAAGGTCTTAAAACCCAAATAAAAATGTACCAAGGAGGAATATGGATTTTGGAAACTATTTGTTTTGTTTGGGGGACATTTCCCTCTTCACGCAGAAGGAATTCTGAACCCAGGGAACAGCTCAGGGAATGACACAGGAACATGTGGGACAAGAAGTCTGGGTCTGTGGCTGGACCCTGAGGAGATGCATGAGAAGGAGCAGAGTATAGCCACTGGGGACCTGGGCCCTAGAAACCCCAACAAGGTGAATTCCCAGTCCTCCCATTTGGCTGATTCTGTCATGTTCCAGCATGAAATAAATGGCACACAGGAATTTGGGGCATTTGAGGAGAATTTCTTTACCAGAGTATTATTTAGAAATCTTCAGTATAGGAGAACCACAAGATAGGGCTCAGTAAACTGGGGTTTGCAGCAAAAGGGCTGTTGCCAAGAAGAGGACTGAAAAAAAGAGAGGAGGAGGTGGGTGCCAGGCTGTGGGAGGCGAAGCTTGTAGATCTGCTCACCTTGATAGAAGCCAGCCCAACGGGATCTCCCAGAGACAACTCCCAGATGAATGCCTTCATCTCCTGCCAAAGCTTCACCTGGGAAGGCCCACATGGAAGCCAAGGGCAGGAAGCCAGGGAGGGGTGAGGATATGGAGGAGCACACAGGAGACCAGCACATGCCCTGCAGGAAATCGGCTATTCCGAGCTTCAGTTCCTCTGCTGTAAAATGCAAATGATGAAAATGCCTACCCTATGGGGTTAAGAATAAATGATATAAAACACCTTTAAACACAGGCCTTAGAACAAAAAAACTATCATTACATGTTTGTTGTTATGCTATTGTCAGCTACCTCTTCAGAGAGAGAAGACAATACCTTCGGTCCAGTGCTGCAGAACAAGATTGGAAAAGCAGGATGATAAAGCAGGGAAGTGGATCCTATTCGTGTAAGCTTCTGCAGGTCATGACCAACATTCTTTTCTGCTGCTTCTGACTGTAGACTTCTTAAAGGAAGCAACAGAAACATGAATTCTCAAGGAACTAAAGCAAAGAAGGGGAAATGTGGAGGAAATGGTGTGTTAAAGGCTCAGGATAGGAGAACACATAGGGCTTTTGAACTGCATTTCCAGAAGGTTGCAAAGGCAAGGGAGGCAACGAGAGGTCAGCGCATGCGTGAGAGTTTTATTACTCAGGTAATGGAAATCTGTTGCATTATTTTAAGCAGGATTATGACTTGAGAACTTTATCATAGGGAATTTAATCAATAATATTAGGAATAAAATGGAGGATATCACAATACATACTGCAGCCATTAAAAATATAACAAGGGAATACTACAAACAATTTTATGCTAATAAATTCAACAACTTAGAATAAATAGACTGATTCTTCAAAATTACAAACTACTAAAACTCAGTCAAGATGAAATGAATAAGCTAAAATGCCCTATAGGCATTAAACACATTTAAACTTCCACCCACTTCTAGGGCTTTATCCTCCCCTGCATTCATTGGGTGATGGGGAAAAGTGAGCACATGGAGAAGGCACACCCACATGTAATGGCCTGGAGCTCAATAGTTCGCATCTCACCTGGTCTCCCACTCCACTGATGAGACTAGGTCACCTGGCCCCACTTAGATGCAAGTGCTGGAATATAGAGTCTAGCTGTGGATCTAGAAAGAGAACATAACTGCTGGTGAGTGCTCAAGGAGAACTGTAAGGAGTGTCTCCTCCTAGTGTGAGAGCTGATTAACAGAGCTAATCACCACCACCACCATCATGCTCATTATCACTATCATCACCACCATCACCACCACCAGCACCACCATCACCCACATCATGGTCATTATCACTATCATCACCATCACCACCATCACCATCATCATTATTGTTGTCATTGTCATCATCATCCTCAACATCACCACAATCACCATCACCATCACCATCACCATCACTTGCTAACATTTGTTGAGCATCAATGTCAAAGCATTGTTCTAAGTTCAAAGGTATATTATTTGAACCTCACAATACACTATAAGGTAGATATCTTTTAATTTCAATTTCCAAATTAAGAAACTCAGTCCCAGAAGGACTGAGACGTTTGCTGGGCATCGCATGGCCAGAGAGTGGTGAGGCTAGAGGAGGAAGACAGACAGCATTCTTACCATGTCATTTTGCAGAATGACCTTTGGTTCTGCCATGAGCTTCCTCTGAAATTCTCAATAATATGCATTTTACTCAATTTCCTGTTCATCGGCTGCTACCAGGAGATAACACCTGTGTTAACTTAAGGAGATGGAAAAAGAAAAATGGAAATATAAATACACAGGAAGATAAGAATAAAGATAAAAATGTCTTTAAAAAGAGTAAGTTATCAAAAGCTCATACATTAAAAGATCATGAGGATTTGTCAGACCATAGTGGAAAAGTAAATGATGCAAAAACAAAGCATGGGGATATAATATGAAAATATAATTAAAACAACTAATCCTGGAAGAGCAACAGGAAAGAGGACTGCGCCAGACTGCATACACCTGGAGAAAAGAGCAGACCTCACAGAGCAGGGTAACGTACCAAAGCTGTAGCCCGGTGGGACCCAAGCCCTTGCCCCACCCCAGCTCACCAGCAGAAGGAAGAGAAACCGAGCAGGGAGAGAGTGGAGGCCTGGGACTGCTGAATACCTAACTCCAGAGATCTGCTCTGGGAGCACAAACCTACATTTCATGGTGGTTGCATGATACTCTCGTCATTATGGGATTGGAAAGCTAAGACAGGCAGAATTCCTGGAGAGACTAAAATTCCAGCTGCTTGTGGAAAGCAGGGATCCATATCTGGCTGCTCTGGGACAAAAGAAAGGCAGGCAGTCTGAGAGACATGGTAATAAGGAAGCCCTTAGCAAGAGGGCTGCTAAAGGGGCAAGGATTGCACAGAGCTTACTGCTCAGGAAAGAGGACACATAGACAACTGTCTGGGTGCACTCTGCTCAGCAGGTTGGGAGCTTTGCCATATAGACTCTCATATTTAAGGAGGAAAAAGAAATCTTACTAGTTAGACGATCTTCAGGTGCTCCAGCTCCCTAGCTGGCTACACAGCTCCAAGGAAGCCCTCCATGATATGCAGCCTACTGCAACTTTCTCCTGGCTAGCCCCACCTGGCTCATAAACCAGCAAACCTTACCCTGGCATTAGGCCAGCCAGAGGGAAGCTCTGTCTACAGCAACTACAAATGCAAAGCATAGAGGCTTATACCTGTGTGCTCAGCCCACTGGTGCAGGCAGTGGAGACAGGCATAGCAGCCGGGTAGCAGGAAACAGCTCTTTCCTCCCCCCAGGCACCAATACCACTCCCCTGTGACCCCCAACATAGCTTCAGGGGCTGAGCAGCTCCACGGAGTAGAGCTTCTGGCACTAGAGGGTGCCATATACAAATATGAAATGCCAAAGGAACCTGGTTCAGAGTAAAATTATTAATACCACTCCTGAGAAAGAGTTAAATGACATCAACCTCATGACTCTTACTGAAAGAGAGTTCGAAATAAAAATCATTAACATGCTCATGGAGGTATGGAAAGACATTCAAGAACTCAGGAATTAATTCCGGTTGGAGATCCAATTGTTGAAGAGCAAAATGGACTGTATTAAAAGCAGATTGCATATGGTGGAGGAGACAATAAATGAAATAGAAACTAGAGAACAGGAATACAAAGAAGCTGAGGCACAGAGAGAAAAAAGGATCTCTAAGAATGAAAGAATATTGAGAGAACTGTGTGACCAAGCCAAACGGAATAATATTTGCATTATAAGGGTACCAGAAGAAGACAGAGAAAAACTGATAGAAAGTGTCTTTGAGGAAGTAATTGCTGAAAACTTCCCCAATCTGGGGAAGGAGATAGTCTCTCAGGCCATGGAGATGCACAGATCTCCCAACGCAAGGGACCCAAGGAAGACAACACCAAGACATATAGTAATTAAAATGGCAAAGATCAAGGATAAGGACAGACTATTAAAAGAAGCCAGAGAGAGAAATAAGATCACATACAAAGGAAAGCCCATCAAGCTATCATCAGACTTATCAACAGAAACCTTACAGGCCAGAAGGGAGTGGCATGATGTATTTAATGCAATGAAGCAGAAGGGCTTTGAACCAAGAATACTTTATCTGGCAAGATTATCAATTAAATTTGAAGGAGAGATTAAACAATTTGAAGATAAAATCTGAGAGAATCTTCCTTTCACAAACCATCTCTACAGTGTATTTTGGAGGGAATGCTATAGATGGAAGTGTTCCTAAGGTTTAATAGCTGTCACCAAAGGTAATAAAACCACAGCAAATAAAGTAGAACACTTAATTACTAAGCAAATGCAAAAATTAAAATAACTATCTCCAAAGTCAATCAAGGGATAGACAAAGAGTACAGAATATGATACCTAATATATAAAGAGTGGAGGAGGAAGAAAAAGGAGGAAGAAAAAAAACCTTTAGATTGTGTGTGCAATAGCAAATTAAGTGAGTTAAGGTAGACTCTTAGATAGTAAGGAAGTTAACCTTGAACCCTTGGTATCCATGAATCTAGAGCCTGAAATGGCAATAAGTACATACCTATCGATAATCACCCTAAATGTAAATGGACTGAATGCACCAATCAAAAGACATAGAGTCGCTGAATGGATAAAAAAACAAGACCCATCTATACGCTGCCTACAAGAGACTCACTTTAAATCCAAATACATACACAGACTAAAAGTGAAGGGATGGAAAAAGATATTTCATGCAACTAATAGTGAGAAAAAAGCAGGAGTTGCAGTACTTGTATCAGACAAAATAGACTTCAAAACAAAGAAAGTCACAAGAGACAAGGAAGGACATTACATAATGATAAAAGGGTCAATCCAACAAGAAGATATAACCATTATAAATATCTATGTACCCAACACAGGAGCACCTACATATGTGAAACAAATACTAACAGAATTAAAAGGAGAAATAGAATGCAATGAATTCATTCTAGGAGACTTAAACACTCCACTCACTCTGAAGGATAGATCAACCAGACAGAAAATAAGTAAGGAGACAGAAGCACTGAACAACACAATAGAACAGATGGACCTAACAGACATCTACAGAGCTCTACACCCAAAAGCAGCAGAATACACATTCTTCTCAAGTGCACATGGAACATTTTCAAGAATAGATCATATACTAGGCCACAAAAAGAGCCTCGGTAAATTCAGTAAGACTGAAATTGTACCCACCAGCTTCTCAGACAACAAAAGTATGAAATTAGAAGTAAATTATGCAAAGAAAATAAAAAATCCCACAAACACATGGAGGCTTCACAACATGCTCCTAAATAACCAATGGATCAATGACCAAATAAAAACAGAGATCGAGCAATATATGGAGACAAATGACAACATTAATTCAACACCACAAAATCTGTGGGATGCAGCAAAGGCCATGTTAAGAGCAAAGTATACTGCAATACAGGCCTACCTCAGGAAAGAAGAACAATCCCATATGAGCAGTCTAAACTCACAATTAATGAAACTAGACAAAGAAGAACAAATGAGGCCCAAAGTCAGTAGAAGGAGGGAAATAATAAAGATTAGAGCAGAAATAAATAAAATCGAGAAGAATAAAACAATAGAAAGAATCAATGAAAGCAGGAGCTGGTTCTTCAAGAAAATAAACAAAATAGATAAACCCCTAGCCAGACTTATCAAGAAAAAAAAGAGTCTACTCACATAAACAGAATCATAAATAATGAACAAAAAATCACGATGGACACCACAGAAATACAAAGAATTATTAGAGAACACTATGAAAAATTATATGCTAACAAATGGAATAACCTAGAAGAAATGGACAACTTTCTTGAAAAATACAACCCTCCAGGGCTGACCCAGAAAGAAACAAAATCTGAACAGACCAATTACCAGCAACAAAACTGAACTGGTAATCAAAAACGTACCTAAGACCAAAATGCCTGGACCAGATGACTTCACTACTGAATTTTATCAAATATTTAGTGAAGACTTAATACCCATCCTCCTTAAAGTTTTCCAAAGAGTAGAAGAAGAGGGAATACTTCCAAACTCATTCTATGAGGCCAGCATCACTCTAATACCAAAACCAGGCAAAGACACCACAAAAAAAGAAAATTACAGACCAATATCCCTGATCAACATAGATGCAAAAATACTCAACAAAATATTAGCAAACCAAATTCAAAAATACATCAAAAAGATCATCCATCATGATCAAGTAGGATTTATTCCAGGGATGCAAGGATGATAAAACATTCGAAAATGCATCAACAAAAAGAAGGACAAAAACCACATGATCATCTCCATAGATGCTGAAAAAGCATTTGACAAAATTAAACATCCATTCATAAAAACTCTCAACAAAATGGGTATAGAGGGCAAGTACCTCAACATAATAAATGCCATATATGACAAACCCACAGCCAACATTATACTTAACAGTGGGAAGCTGAAAGCTTTTCCTTTAAGATTGGGAACAAGACAAGGATGCCCACTCTCCCCACTTCTATTCAACATAGTACAGGAGGTCCTAGCCACGGCAATCAGACAACACAAAGAAATAAAAGGCATCCAGATTAGCACGGAAGAAGTTAAACTGTCCCTGTTTGCAGATGACATGATATTGTACATAAAAAACCTTAAAGAATCCACTCCAAAACTACTAGATCTAATATCTGAATTCAGCAAAGTTGCAAGATACAAAATTAATACGCAGAAATCTGTGGCATTCCTATACACTAACAATGAACTAGCAGAGAGAGAAATCAGGAAAACAATTCCATTCACAGTTGCATTAAAAAGAATAAAATACCTAGTATTCAACCTAACCAAGGAAGTGAAAGACCTATACTCTGAAAACTACAGGACACTCATGAGAGAAATTAAAGAAGATATCAATAAATGTAAAAACATCCCGTGCTCATGGATAGGAAGAATTAATATTGTCAAAATGGCCATCCTGCCTAAAGCAATCTACAGATTCAATGCAATCCCTATCAAAACACCAACAGCATTCTTCAAGGAACTAGAGAAAATCATTCTAAAATTCATATGGAACCAAAAAGGATCCTGAATAGCCAAAGCAATCCTGAGAAGGAAGAATAAAGCTGGGGGATTATGCTCCCCAACTTCAAGCTCTACTACAAAGCCACAGTAATCAAGACAATTTGGTACTGGCACAAGAACAGACCCATAGACCAATGGAACAGACTAGAGAGCCCTGATATAAACCCAACAATATATGGTCAAATAATATATGATGAAGGAGCCATGGACATACAATGGGGAAATGACAGCCTCTTCAACATCTGGTGTTGGCAAAACTGGACAGCTACATGTAAGAGAATGAAACTGGATTACTGTTTAACCCCATACACAAAAGTAAACTCGAAATGGATCAAGGACCTGAATATAAGTCATGAACCCATAAAACTCTTAGAAGAAAACATAGGCAAAAATTTCCTGAATATAAGCATGAGCAACTTCTTCCTGAATGTATCTCCTCGAGCAAGGGAAACAAAGCAAAAATGAACTCATGGGACTACATCAAACTAAAAAGTTTCTGTACAGCAAAGGACACCATCAAGAGAATAAAAAGGCATCCTACAGTATGGGAGAATATATTTGTAAATGACGTAGCCAACAAGAGGTTAACATCCAAAATATATAAAGAACTTATATGCCTCATCACCCCAAAAGCAAATAACCCAATTAAAAAATGGGCAGAGGATATGAAGAGAGAGCTCTCCAAAGAAGAAATTCAGATGGCCAACAGACACATGAAAATATGCTCCACATCACTAATCATTAGGGAAATGCAGATTAAAACCACAATGAGATATCACCTCATACCAGTGAGGATGGCCAGCATCCAAAAGACTAAGAACAACAAATGTTGGCGAGGATGCGGAGAAAGGGGAACCCTCCTACACTGCTGGTGGGAATGTAAGCTAGTTCAACCATTGTGGAAAGCAATATGGAGGTTCCTCAAAAAACTAAAAATAGAAATACCATTTGACACGGGAATCCCAGTCATTGGAATTTACCCAAACAATACAACTTCTCAGATTCAAAAAGACATATGCACTCCTATGTTTATCAGAGCACTTTTTACAATAGCTAAGATATGGAAGCAACCTAAGTGTCCATCAGTAGATGAATGGATAAAGAAGAGGTGGTACATATACACAATGGAATACTATTCAGCCATAAGAAAGAAACAAATCCTACCATTTGCAACAACATGGATGGAGCTGGAGGATATTATGCTCAGTGAAATAAGCCAGTGGGAGAAAGACAAGTGCCAAATGATTTCCCTCAGTTGTGGTGTATAACAACGAAGCAAAACTGAAGGAAAAAAATAGCAGCAGACTCAGAGACTCCAAGAAGGAACTGGTGGTCACCAAAGCAGAGGGGTGTGGGAGGGCAGGTGGGGAGGGTGGGAGAAGGAGATTGAGGGGTATTATGTTTCGTTTACATGGTGTTGGGGGTCACGGGGAAAACAGTGTAGCACAGAGAAGGCAAATGGTGAATCTGTGGCATCTTACTACACCCAAGGACAGTGACTGCATTGGGGTATGGGTGGGGACTTGATAATATGAGTAGATGTGGTAACTACATTGTTTTTTCATGTGAAACTTCATAAGAGTGTATACCAATAATACCTTAATAAAAAAAAGCATGGGGAAAAAGGAGGCATAATCACAGACACAAAGGGACTTAAAATAGTTATAACTTGAGAATATTATCACTAATTATGTTGTCATGAACCTGAAAACTTAGTTGAAATAAATACATTCCTACGAATATATAAAATGCTAAATTGATGTGAGAACAGATAACTTGTATAAATCCAGAAATATTAAATAAATTGACCTCTACTTATAAAAAAAAAAAAAGCACAGCACAACAAAACAAAACTGGCATCGCTTGTTTTCTAGGTGTGTTCTGCCAAACTGTCAAGGAGCACTTAATTCCCTCCGTATACAAGTTATTTCAGAAATATAAAACTTGAAGCATGCATCTGATTTCACAAGACTACTAAAATGCTCATTTCAAAATAGGGAGGCTACTATAAGTAATAAAATTATAGCCTCATTTCCTTAGGTATGAAGATCCCTAAACAGAATAGTGGCTAACCAAATTCAACACTATATTAATGAAAATAAAGCATCATTAGCAAGAATTGTTCCTAGGAGTGCAAAGATGGTTCACTATTTTAAAACCTGCTAATTCCTAGTATCGATAGACAAAAAGAGAAATAATCATATAGATATCCCAATTCCCGCAACAAATATGACCAGGTGTTGAAATTTATCAAATAAAAATATCTAATAAAAAAACAAGGATAGAAGAGAAACACCTACAAGCATCACCTTTAAGATAAGGAAAGGATTCCACTGTCTCCTTAGTAGTTGAACATACTTTATGATAAGGAAGAAAAGTAAATAACAGATATAAGGATGAAAAAAGAAGAGATATAATTGACATAATTAGCAATCGACTAGGACTAATAAGAGTGTTTAGGATGGTTGCAAGATACAGGGTCAATCTAAAAAATTATGAAATTCATATCCAAAAATATAATTAAAAACAAGATACCCTTCATAAGCAACAAATTTATAGAGTGGCTAAGAATTTTCTTTGATCAATTGTTAAGGCATTCAAAAAGACCTAGTAATAAAAACCAGGAGGTGATGGTGCAATCCAAGGCAAAAAAGGCCAAGGAAAGAGAACAGAGAGCTCAGACACAGACTCATCTCTGTGGGAACCTATGTGATAATGGTGGCCTCAGGTATCATGGAGAAAGATTGTTCAATAGGATTGGACAGAAATCTGGCTCAATGTGTTTGAAAAAATAAAACCTGATCCCTACCTCACACCTTATGTGGACTGAAGACGTAAATGTGCTGGGTGAAACTAGCAAGTCAAGAAAACACTGATGGGGATACTGCTGCTCTAGGGGTGGGAAAGGCAGCTGGAACAAACCCTCACCATCATCTCTTTGTCCTTTCTTCTATGTTGTGAACAATTTCCTTGATTTTAACTAGTCATTCTACTGGAATTTTTATTTGAACAATCATATTTTAGAAGGAAAGAGAATTAAATGAAGACTGCAAAGCTACTTACTATGGACAGATAATGACGGTGACTTAATTTCCTCGTCTTTAAACATGAGAGAAAATCTGTTCACTTCAGAAGGTTGTCATGGGGATTAAGTGAGGATGGATAGAGAGATGGAGAGAGGAGAGATGAGGTCATAGTGGATTAGACTAGCATATAATGTGCTTGGAACAATGACTGGCACATAGTAAGCAATATGAAAATATGAGCTATTGTTATATGTATTAATATTTTATACTTTGAAAGTTCCTTACTATTCTGAGTATTTCTACTGCAAAATTTTTTTATAGATAAAATATTTCTAGTAGAATTTAATGAATGTCAACCTTTCTTCCTCACCCACATTCTAAACCATCTCAAAGAAAACATCAGGAGAAATGATTGATATGAAAATAGTGACTCTATTATCATTGAGTTGACACTGAAGACCATGGCTTTAGTCAGCTTGCCAAGTGGACTTAATGCCTGGCCTCTGAACGAGCCTGATTCACCTAGTTACTGTCTCTAGCAGGGCTGGACCACACAGAGCTCCCCAGAAAGGACAGAGTCTTCACTCTGAGCTTGGCCCCTGGCTGAGAGAAGAGAAGACATAGAAGGAAGGGGTGGGCCATACCTGCTCTCTAAAAGCCTCTAATTAATCAACCTACGGAGTTGCTCCTCTGCCCCTGGGTGGCTCAACACAGCAGGGATTTGTTTTTACTCATCTTCACAATGTCCAATGCAAGTCCAGGCAACCATCCAGAGCAACTGTCTTTTGCACAGAAGCTCAGGGATCCCCACGGAGGGAGATTCACTCATAGAAGCAGAGAGTAGAATGGTGGTCATTAGGGGCTTCAGAGAGGGAAATGGGGAATTGTTGTTCAACAGGCATTAGGTTTCAGTTATGTAGGAGGAGTATGTTGTACAGGTCTGTCGCATAACATGGCATGTATAGTTAACAACACTGTATTGAACACTTAAACACTTGTTAAGAGGGTCGATCTCATATTAACTACTCTTTCCACAAAACAGTGGGGACACAGGAAAATTCTGGAAGGGCTTGATATGTATGTCTATTTATTATCTTGATTTGTGTGATGTTAGCATGAGTGTTTAGATATGTCCAAACTCATCAAATTGTGTACATCATATATGTGGAGTTTTTTATATTAATTTTATCCCAAGAAAGCTGTTAAAATGTTTTAGAGTCTTAAAATTTCAGCTTATAACATGGATAGAAGCAGAGGATGGTGGGAGATGTTTTAATGGTAGGGGACGGTCATTGTATCAAGTTAAGATGAGGTCATAGTGTATTAGAGTAGACCCCAACTCAACGACTATTGTTCTTGTAACAGGGAAACTTAGACAAACACACACACACACACACACACCACCATGTGAAGAACTCAGGCAGAGATTGGAGTTATGCTACCACACGGAAGGGTGCCAAGGATTACCAAGAACCACCAGTAACCACCAGTTGTGTTACTTTGTATGGCAGCCAGAGGAAACTGATCCAGGGCTCTGTCCAACTTCAAGGGGCTTGGATGGGCCACATGCATGGAAGAGCTTAACTAGTCATTTCCAGCCCTACCCTTCTGCTACACCGCTGGGGTTATCCTTGCAATCTGCCATACTCCTTCTTTCTGGGCTCACTGAGGTTCACAAAAACTTTCATGGGTGCACATTTGTGAAGCTTGGATGTGTGTGCTAGAGATCAGACTAGTGACAGTAGCAAATGCAGGTCATCTCCTCAGAGACAAAGGCATCACAAGGGTGCCTTGGAAACTACAGTCAAATCAAATACAAATCACAGGCCCGTCACACACAGCACATGGGCACATGCACAGATTCGCCCACCCCCACCGCCTGCATTACATACAACGTGGCCATTACTTGGGCTCCCAGCCCCTTGGAGCCAGGTTCAGCCAGTAGGTTATGGGCTAGTGGCCTGGCTGAAAGGCTGCAGTCAACAGGTTGTCTGCAACTCTGGGCTTTGGGATTGCTGGGTCCATCCATACTGTAGCCACCCACTGATTCATGCCTTGCTGCAGCAAACGATTTTGAATTGATGTTTAGTATAAAGGCTTTTATGACTGCAATCCATATTTCATCTCTTGCCATAAAATAATAATTTGAGAAATGCAGAGAAATAGACTGTGAACAATTCAACATGTACTTTCAATAAATAGGAAGTATTTTACAGGGAACTGCAGCCCATTATGTAAATCATAACTCATGCTTGGTGCCAGGAAAATGTATTCTCAATTTCTTTGCACCCTGTACCCAGCTACAAAATGTGAAACTCCCCTTGCATTATAGGCTCTCATTATGATAGATTAACAAATCTAGGGTAAAAAGTCCTCTTGAATACAGCATGCACATTTTAAATGAAGACACCAAGAGATGTCAGCCTTTCTTGCAGAGTTGAAATTCTCCCTCATTTATATGAGGCAACTATAAAGGCTGAATTAGAGATTATCATATATTCAAAATGATCCTGCCTGTGTACTTTCCCTGCTAATATATGCATTCTGCAGTTCCCACTGCAGCAAGCTCCTTATCTTCTGAAATTTTCAGAAAATACGTATTTGAATCTTGAAATTAAATTGCATTTAAACACCACCACAAATTCTGCACCTGTGAAGATCTTTTCCAGTGCACTTACAACTGTGTTTATGATAATCTGATTCAATCTGTCAACTATTCTGGAGTTCAGACCGAATAAGACATAGGCTTCCGTGGTACAAAGGCAACAGTCTAATTCATCATATAGTTAAAACAGTAATAAAAAGATGTCAGGTGATACAAACACCAGTATTTCAATTAATTAGACTTAGAGGTAAAGAATGAGTCAGCTGTTCATTTTGCTGATTAAATAAAGAGCTTTATTCCTACATCCAAATAAGAAGTAGCATTCAAGATACCAGTCATCAGCAGAAAAAAATATGAATTAAACCTTTAAGTATATATTGCACCTACAAAGAAACCCCCAGATCAAGTCACAGAAATTCTATATTAATGAAGGATCTAAAGATGGCATTTTCTTCCCCATCTTCCAGAGCATGCTTTGAGAAATGAAAGAAAAGTATTCTTTAAAAAATACAATGAATTCTCCATAAAGGAAAATAGTTATTTCATATTTCTTCACAGTTTAGAGATAAAGAGGGTAGGGTGGGAGAAAATGGGGAAGTTTAATTTATGTAATTCCTGAGGCAGTATACACAAAGCATTTCTGTGCCTTGATATTATAGTGGAAGCACCACTTGATTCGTCAAATTCCCTTAAAAATGTGAAATTGAGGGTGAGGTATTTTGTCCTTTCTTGCTAATGTCTACATGAGTCCTATCAGTCCATACGCTTACATCCTATCAAGATTGAGACAGTGAAATGTTCCCTAGTGGGAGGCAAAGGGAGTGGGTGTGGAACTCAGGGAGGGTCTGGGCTAAGGGATGGGCCAGCATGGGGGTGAGAGAGGCTGGGAGAGACCCCTCATTTCTTGGTTTAAGGATGACCTTGAGCTTGCTCTCCTGTCCATACACCCACCAGCACCCTCCCACCTTATACACCCTGTAAATTAAAATGATGGGACTCCAAGCAAAGTGTGTTCAGTGCACCTAACCTCATCCATGTGCCCCCAAATCGAGTTCTTAATTCAGGACACAGTCAGAACTGCTGCTCAGTTCACCTCAGCACATGAGAAATAGCAGAGGAAGCCTAAGGAAGGGTCTTCAACCCTGTCACCAAAAATCTATCCAACTGCAACGGGGAGTAGTGTTATTCTGGGTGATTGCAAGAGCAGAATAGCTGTCCACAAGAGGACACACAGAGAGGAAAGTTTAAGCTGACCATATAGAAAGAGCTGACTCACACGCAGAGCTGCTGGACATAGAGGGGCTGTTGGCAGAGGGATTCAGTTTTCCAGCTCCGGGAGAGTGGTGGAGTCCCCGTACTTGGTGTGATGGGAGTCCCAGATCTAGCACTCTGGGGGGAGAACCTCTGCGCTATGGGGATTGCTAGGAGTCCCAGAATGTCCTGAATTGCACATTGGTTTACAAAGTTGGATTTACCAAGAAATGGAGAAGAAATATCCACTGGCGACCATGGTGTCTCTTAGCAGAAGGAGAGAGAGACTTGACTCCAACATTTGACTCCATTCCCACTTCACAACCACATAGACTTCTAACAGCCAAGCAGCCCTTCTGGAATACGCCCAGTGGCATCAACCAGGTGGCCTAAAGAATGCGGGGCAGCTGAGCTGGAATTCCCCCGTGCTGAGTCAGAAAGGGAAGGAAGGTCAGGAGGCTCACTGACCATAACATCAGCCTTGGATTGAGCCAGAGGAGAGCGGGAATCCCGTCTCATTCATATTCCCTATGTGTGGGACCTTCAGGAAGTCACTTAACCTCTCTAGCCCCCCTCTTTTTTTTCAAGAGTGAGGACAATACTTTCCCACAGAGTTGTTATAAATATTAAATATCCCTGGCACATATGAGGCATGCAGTAAATTATAGCCATTATAATAAAGTTAATTGAGAATGCTACATATTGAATGCAATCGAACTCTGCACCGAAAAAGCTTCCTAAGCACTTTCTAGTGTCACTTGGTTTAATGTCAGCCCTGCACACCAGTCCCAGAAGGAAGCACTCACTACCCACAGGCAGAAGACTCCCCAGAGGCCATGGGGAAAGGGCACCCCCTCCTCAGAGTCTGGAATGTTCACAGTAATCTTTCTTCAAAGTCTTGCTGACCCACAGAACCCAAGAACGCCTGAAGAGTCTGTCATAATCCAGCCAAAGCACTCAGCCGACATTCTGATTTTCCCAGCAGCCTCACAGGAAGATTAAAAAGCTGGGCTCCCAACTCACCTGTCACTGTGAACACATCCATCATACACAATTAGTCAAAGCCTTGGTCAGCTTTACACAAAGAGCCCCAAATACACAGATGCACATGATCCCAGGGATGATTCTCCAGTAATCTGGGTGTGTCCGTTGCAGTTCCGCTCAATTACACGCCTTTGCTGCAATGTATTATTATTTTAATTAATAAGCTTAATTTTTAAGAGCAGTTTCAGATTCAAGCAAAATTGAGAGGAAGATACAGAAAGTTCCCATATATCCCTGCCCCTATACATGCAAAACCTTCCCACTATCAACACCCCGCACTAGAGGGGACATTTATTACAACTGATGAACCTACAATTACTAATTATTACCACCCAGAGTCCACAGTTTACATTACGGTTTACTCTTGATAGTGTACATTCTATGGGCTTGAACAAACATATAATGACATGCATTCATCAATATGGTATCATACAGAGTATTTTCACTGCCCTAAATATCCTTTTTATTCCACTTAATCATCTCCACTCCCCAAACCCCTGTACCACTGATCTCTTTATTGTGCCCACATTTCTGCCTTTTCCAGAATGTTATAGAGCTGAAATCATACAGTATGTAGCCTTTTCAGATTGGTTTCCTTCACATAGTAAGATGCATTTAAGTTTCCTCCAAGTCTTTTCATGGCTCAATAGTTCATTTCTTTTTAGTGCTGGATAATATTCCATTGTCTGGATGCACCACAGTTCAGTTATCCACTCACTTACTGAAGGACATCTGGCTTGCTTCCAACTTTTGGCAATTATAAATAAAAGTGCTATAAATATTTGTGTGCAAGTTTTTGTGTGGACATACACTTTTAACTTGTTTGGGTGGATACTAAGGACCCCCACTGCTTGAGCATATGGGAAGAGTATGTTCAATTGTGTAAAAAAAAAAACACCAAACTTGTCTTCCAAAGTGGCTGTAGCATTTTGTGTTCCCACAACAGTGAATGAGTTTCAGTTGATCCACATCTTTGCCTGTATTTGGTGCTGTCTGCGTTCTGGATTTTGACCATTCTAACAACTGTGTAATGGTATCTCATGGTTCTTTCAGTTTGCATTTTCCTGATGACATCTGATATGGGCCATATTTTCACAAGTCTTTTTGTCATCTGCATGTCTTCTTTGGTGAGGAGTCTGTTCGGGTCTTCCACTCATTTTTTACTTGAGCTGTTCATTTTCTTATTATTGAATTTTCAGAGTTCTTTGTATATTTTGGATTGAGGTCCTTTATTAGATGTGTCCTTTGCAAATATTTTTTTCCCCATGTGTCGCTTGTCTTAGTCTCCTGACAATATCTTTTTCAGAATGGACATTTTAAAATTTATCAGCCCTCCCTTCCAAGTAACACTGGCCCATTGGAAATTTTAAAATGTGGCTTTGGTTTCCTACCTCCTGTAGCTTTGACCAGTTGGAGGTTTCAACTGTGACATTCACAGATGTTCCCGTGCTATACAACCAGGGACACTAGTGCAGATGGCACCAAGACCGGCAGTGTCCCCCCGTGATGCAGATGCACCCTGAGTGGCTCCCTGCAAGTGCCCTGCCAGTACCCAGCCTGCATTCATCTGATGTGGGCATGCAATCACTGGTGAGCAAGTGGCCTCCAGCTGTTAGACCAAGAGGAGGAATGGTAGCATGTCGTTACCAGCACAGAACCTTAGTGATTATGCATGTCCTCTAAGTGACAGCACTGATTAAATAGTAATTAATTCCTCAACAGGCTGAATTAAATAATCAAGTAAGCTGCAGGTAATGCGATTACAATAGTTGTTTAACGCTTAATGAACTACTCTCACAAATACCAATGTGGTGGTCTTCCCTCCAGCGTGAAGCAGCCCCGTTACTGTGGGATGACTTCCCTACGAGGATGGAAGGATCCCATTGGCACTTTGTGGTTCCCTCATGGGACTACACCATTAGGTGAGCAGAAGCCCACTTTCTCACTCTGGTCAGACTGTGTTCTGGGTTGGCACCAGCCTTGCCCTGCCATCCAGGCACCTGGCTGGCCTCCAGGAATCCAATACCCAAGTGACCAAAAAGGGAGAAAGGGGCCAAAATCAGCATAGGGCTCCCCTCCACAGAACCCAGGCCAGCAGGTGACACCCAGGCCCTGATGAGGACACACCTCAGGCTCAGTCAAGGTGGTCAAAAGAGACAAAGAAATGAAAGGTGAGCCCCAGAGAGAGGTGGTATCTTTAACATCCACCTTGCTGGCATCCTGGTCCCAGGCTTCTGCGGTCAAGCTCCTGGGACAGAGTGCTCAAGGCCAGCATGTTCAAGGTTTTACCTGAATCTGCCTGTTTCTTTTCTGGAACTCTCTGAAGGATGGCTATCAGCAGTGCCTCAGAAGGGCAATCATGGGCATAGCATCAACCCTGAGACATGCTCCTCCTGACAGTCCTCACAGGAAGGCATAAACGTGCTCATAAGACCAGGGTGCAGATACTACTCAGAAGAATGTTAATTACAGGTTGACTGGATCTCAGGTTTTTAATCACATTCCCTACGACCCAGTATTATTAAACAAAAAGGTTGGGCAAGACAGTATTATGGCAATATTACCTGTTAATGAGGATAATCTTATAGTCTTTCCACCTCCTTGCAATGATTTGATGTAAATGAAGTCAAAATGCAAGGTTGGGGAGTGTCTGTACTTCCTGGACAATTTGGGAGGAGCTGGTACTGAAAATTGGCTGTGTTTTAGCTCTAAGATAAACAAGCTTCCTTTCCCCACCGCCCCCACCCCCCGGCACAGCATAATGCTGACCCTGAATAATGAAACTCATTAACAATGCAGTTTTTAACCTCGTGGTCTTATCATGAATATTTACTGTCTGGCTGGAAGTTGGCACCAGGCTGCCTGCCTCTCTGTTTCCTTCTCTGCCGCAGCTAATCCATTGTTGGGCGAGTGTTGCCATGGCGACCGAGGGCCACAGAAGGCAAAGAAACTGACAGTCACCCACACAAAGCAAGCTGGATCTGTGGGCTAATTAAAAGATTCCACGCTCAGGGTCACCTTGTAAACGAGATGTGTCAGTCAGAAACCCGTGGTCACGAACAGCTCCACCAAGAAGCCCCAAGAACTCCCGCCACACCACAGGTGCCAGGTGTCCCCGAAGCCCGGTCTGTTGCTCCCTGGGTGAGGAAATGACAGGTCGTCGGACCTCTTTGGCTGGACCATCTTATTAAATGGACTGAAATCATTTTTGCCACTAGGTGCATAACAAAGTGAACTAGGGTGATTGATTAGATCTGATGTCATTTGTAACCGAAAGGGCTTTCAAAAGCCTCTGGGATGAAAGGTAGTATGTGAAGTAGGGAGCAGTTTTGGGTTAGCCCTCAGAGTCTGGGAACATGGAAAATACCATCAGTGTTAAGTACGCCTGGACAAGCTGTTTCCTTGGACCATAATCAGTAGATGTCACCCTAACAGTGGGTTCTTGGGACAGGTTGACTCTAAGCATCTCCAGTATACAAGTAGCTCCAAGAGCTTACAGTCAGGATCCCGCCCAGGAAAGGCCCTAGATGCCTGCTGCACTCAAACTTGTGCACACCCCACTTGCCTGCAGTCCCTATGATCTGGAGCAAGTTACCTGGTATTTCTGCAGCTGTGAAGGAACAGCAATAGTGCTCCTTGTAAAGTGTGCAATGAAACAAGGTGATCTCTGTAAATGCCCGGGAAGATGCCCTCAGTCAAGACCAGAGTGCGTTAGGGGTTGAATTGTGTCTCCCAAAAAGATATGTTGACGTCCCAACCCCCAATACCTCACAGTGTGACCTTATTTGGAAATAAGTCTTTACAGAGGTAATCAAGTTCAGATGAAGTCATCAGGGTGGGCCCTCAAACCAATATGACTGACAGGTGTCCTTATGAAAAAGCGAAATTCAGGCACTGAGGCAGACATGACAATGTGAAGACAACGGGAGAGCACCCTGTGACTATGCAGGACTGGAAGATGCCTCTACAAGTGCCAAGGAAGGCCAAAGACTGCTGAGCAGAGGCAAGGAAGACTGCCCTACAGGTCTCAGAAAGTCATGGCAGTGCTGGCACCTCCAGAACTATGAGATGGTAAATTTCTGTTGTTTCAGTGGTGCAGTTTATGGTACTTTGTTACCAAAGCTCTAGGAACTAATACAGTGTGCTCATTAGAGCGCATGTTAACAAACTCAAATCCAAGAAGCCCAAAAATGCACCTTTAAAAAGCAGCTTCTCACTAACCAGTCACATTGTATTCAGTCCTGGTGGAGCCACTCTGCTCCACAAGCTCATGCAGGGACCCAGGTTCTTTGCATCTTGTGGCTCCATCACCTTAATGTAAGTAGGTGGGAAGGGACTGGAGAACATCTGTGATATGATGTTGGGGCTTCAGAGTTGAGGGAATAATACGGAGGTGCAGGCATGACTCCCACCCACTTCCCACTAGTGCAGGCTAAGTCACCAAGGCACACCTGGCTGCATGGGGTCAGAAAATGGTGTCTCCAGGGTTCCCTGTTGTGATTTTATTATTATTATTATCATTTAATAAATGAAAAGCCTGATGCTACTTTTGATAAGAAAACAATGTGGAGATTAGTTCATGTCAAAGCCAAGACCATAGGCATGTACGCATAATGGTTAAGGTTTGCCAGGATCAGTCCACTCAGAAAAGGAGGCCTCACTGAAGGGACTGGGCAGAATCTTCCAAGAGATACCCACCGGGGATGCTCCCAGCTGAGCTGGCTGTAGCTGCCCCGGACGTCGGGGCTCTCTGTTAGAGAATTAGGCCTCCGAGAGACCAGTTTAATTGTTCCCCAAGGCCCCTACCAGCTAAATGGTCATTTCTTTAGCTGCTATAAGGTTTGGGTCATCTGTCTGTCTTGTGGGTTTATTAGTATCTATTTTTACTCATAACTAATAAATAGGCAAGGATTTCATGATTGATCTAATATCTTTGTTAAAAATAGCCATTCATCACTCACTGCCTTAGAAATTGCAGCCAGACCGTGTACCTTCTGAAATGATTTGAAGCACAAAGATGCAACTATTTAGTAATTAATTTAAACTCCAGTAAGAGTTTTGCATACACAGGGGCTTTATGATGTAGTCTAACGGATTGAATTTAGACTACTCCACAAATGAATCCCAAGATCTTGGTTATATATACTCACAAAGCTGAGACTTGGTGAAGTTTTCTTGGCAAAGTGGAAGAATATATTAAAATCTGGACTCCTTATGTGTTTTCCAGAAGAAATCAGCAGTCAGTTTCTTCTACTATAAAATTAATCCAGAAAATAAATGAACATAATGTAATAAATAATTCTGTTGGGCATGCAGGTATTTTAATGGTAATAATATCTCACAAATTGTTGGCCCTATCATTCTGAGGACCTTTGAAGAATATGTCAAATCTTACCAAATAGAACTTAAAGCAGATCATAAAATATTTCCTGGAAGCTCTTGTGAGAATCAGAGTGAAGATTTATAGCAATGGAAATAAATTTGATTTCTCTGACTTTTGATAACAGTGTGGTCATGACCTTTAGGGAAATTCATCTTGGGACAAGTATTAGGTCATGAGGTATTCAGTCAGTGAAACAATATCAAAGTAAGGAACTTACAAATTAAAGATAACACCATTTGTCTTAAATCGATAAGAGGCAAGACCACAGGAACAAAGTCCCCAAAATATGAAGCAGAAAATCAAGACTGATTGGATTTGATTCATGTCACCCAGCCTCATGGAGAAATACATGCCATGAGACCTTATTCCAAAGATTCTGCAGGCGAGTTAGTGAACAGAGAAAAGAGGCAAATGATCGTACAAAAGGAGAATGAGGAGAAGAGGGAGGAAGGGGAGAAGATTCTCACATCAAAACATGGTGAAATGCCTGAATTTATCCCCCCGAAAACTGTTTTAAAAGAGTCTTAATGACTTAGAAAGTGGGCATGGGTCAGGACTGGAAACCGGCAGAAATACCCCCATCTGTCCCTGGTTTGTACAGAACAAGCCTCAGACCAGAAGCTACAGGGGGGCCCTGGACCACTGGGCCCAAGTGGGGTTAGAGCCTTTCTCCCTCATCTTCAATGGCCTTGGGCTGCTGGATGCCCACACTACAGACCAGAGCCGGGGGGGCTTCACCCGGGGGCTATCAGAGACCACTCAGCCCAGAGCGTCACTGCTGCAGGCTTCTCAAGCGTGAGGCACCAGGGCCTAACCTCGGGGCCCACGCTGCCGGGCAGCCCCAGAGTCCCTGTGCAGCCCACACCTGAGCGATGGGGCCCTCGTCCCGGCCACACAAGGAAGCCTCCCGTATGTCAGTGTCAGGCCCCTGGCTCACTGCTCCAGGTCCCATTCTTTTTGAAGGGACACATTGAATCTGGGCTCATCCACCTGGCAAGGTATGGAAATGGAAATCAACATTTGCTGGGGACAAGCGCAATTTAGTACGTGTTCATGGATTGTCGCAAAAACCCAGCTCGGCTCCCTGCTGGAGGGTCAATGCAGTCGTGCTCCGGGAAGGTTACATCATGACTCCAGAGGAATCAGAAACCTATCCAATTAAAATTCAGACAACAGCTGACCGGGAGATCACAGACTACCCGTGCCATCTCTCCGTCTCGATTATCATGAGAACTAAGAGATATTTTACGAGTGTGGGTCACCATCTTACAAGTGACTACATTTGTGCCCAGCACAGACAAGCCTCCATCCAGAAAGGAACCTGAGGTGAAGCATGTGCATCGAGACTATGGAAACAGAAGAGAAACAGCTTAGGCAACAGGCTTGCTGCCTCTCTGAATTTTCCCCAGCACCTCCTGCTTTCTCTCCCGGATCATGGCAGTGAAATCCAGGGTTCTCGGACAGAATCAGGCTGTTAGCACTGTATGCATGGGGCAGTGAGGCGGTCCATTGGGAGAGTATGATATTTCCTGAGAAGTGGCAGAGAGGCTCTTTGGGAAAGCAGGGGGCATGGCAGCCACCAGGCAGAATAGTAAAGGCATGGGCTGGCCTCACCCAGTTCAGGGGCTTCCCCAGCATTAAACGGCCCCCCCACGGCAGTTACAAGGCCATGTGGGTGGCCGGCTGGGCATGGAGCTCTAGCAGGAGGTGCCCACCCCCTCCTGTACAGATGTTTAGGGCAAGGCCAGCCTCCCTCATTCCTGAAACCCCCATTTAGAAGGCAAAGGACATGTGAACTTAACAGGATTAAGGGAAATTTTTGAGTTTCCTTGGCATTCATTTCAACCTCAGTTTCCCCGAATAATCATGTGTGCCTGGAGCCGGGGAGGACCAGAGTGGAGCTGCAACCTGAGACCGGCCCCCTCCTCTCCTGTCCCGAAGACGCCATCTCAGCGTGGACAGCAGGGCCTTCCGCAAGAATGACCCCACCTGGTGGCACCCTCTCCTTTATTCAGATGTCCTTCTGTGTCCTGCGCTGCCTAGGGAGTCCACCCTTCATCTCCAGCCATGGACGCCAGTGGCCAGCCCGCTCCTTGACATCTGCATCGGATGCGGACGTGAGCATCGCGCTCCGGGGGGGCTCCCCTCCTCTGTGCATTGGAGCAGTGAGTCCCAGTGACCCAGACAAAATATCTAAGAATTACTCTGGATTGTTATCTTCCCACATCTGACATCCAGCCCTTCAGCAAATCTTATCCAGTCCCTATGCAAACATGACCCAAAGCCTCTCTCTTCTCACTGTCGCCGGGAGTCCCAGCCTACAACGTCTCTCACCAGGTCACCAGAACAGTGCCCTAGCGGCCCCCTGCCTCCCTGGCGCCCCTCCAATCCACTCACCTCATAGTTGGACTGATCTTTAAGGAACACAAATCGATTGTATCATTCACCTCCTTACACCCTCATCCACAGAACTTCTGGGTGCAATAGGGCTGGTAACTAAGAAAATGAACATGTTGGTGATAAAGCGGTACAGGTTCCCTAGGCGACTTCATGCATGGCAGAGATGCCCCCAGGCCCCTGTGACTCTTCCGGGCTCACACCTCCCTACAGAGCTCTGGACCCTCCTATCTAAGTGGGTGTCTCAACACAGCTCAACACCTCAGACCCTGAGCTCAGCATCTCCCTCCACACCCCTGCCACCACAAACACAGTCCCTAAATGTTGTCCTCCTCAGTGAATGGCACCGTGTCCCCCACAACAGCACGAGTCATCTCCTGGGCGGAGTCCTTGGCATCCCCCTCTCCCCCAGCCCAGTGGCAGTTCAGTACCTCCTCTGTCTGTCTCCCCTCCCAAATACCTCTTGAACCGACCCGCTCCTCACTTTCGCCACACACCCCCCCACACGCCGTGTCTTTCACCTAATTGCTGTTCCTGCCTCCACTGCACTCCCCAGGCTGTGGGCACTCATCCCCAGAGTGTGGACAGCTCAGCCCATGAACCTTCCCCACTCCCGGGGAACCACAGTTCTGCGCTACGTATTCTCCATGCAGCACCTCCCGTTTCTTCAGAGCACACAGCTAATCTATCTATCAGCGCAACTGTCTGGTTAAGGATTGTCTCCTCAGCACAGAGGGAGGGCCAGAGGTCAGGGACCAACCTTGATTTAGCTGTCATTTTATCCAAAGGTCCAGTGCAGCATCTGCCCTAATGGTCAGTTTTTGAGTGAATGTCTCCTCACTGGCAACATAGTTTTGGAGAGAATCCAGCATCTGAGCCCAAGAGCTCGTGCCAAGCCTGAAGGACCAGCAGCTCAGGGGGGTAGGTATTGGGGTGCTGGCATGCCTTCCCTACGAGGGGGAGCTTTGGGCGCTGACATCACAGTGCCTGCTGGCATTAGAGCTCCCTGCTGGCTTACGTAGACAGCCAGAATCAATGAAAAATTGTAATGATAATTATCACTGGTATTATTCTGGACCTTTAGAGTCTGCAGGGCATTTTACACACATCGCTCCGTGCTGCAGCGCTGTCTGAGGAGAGTCAGCCACTGAGCCGAGTCGGCGCAGTTCTGCTCCCTAATTTATTTGCAATCTTGGCTGGACAAGAAGCGGAAATGGCCCAGGAATGCACTGAGCTGCCTCATGTGCAACATACAGCCTCAGACAAGCAAAGAATAAATTGGCCGAGTGTTATGGCTCCGCAGAAGGGGACCCTACCCTCCAAAGACAGGTTGGAACTGGTCCAGTGAACGGCAGTAGACTTGCGCTCACACATTCACACCTGCCTTCTCAGGCTCCTGTGTCCCATGTCAAGACCATCCTTCCATCGCTGCTGAGTCCTGATCACCTGCCCTCACAAACAGCCCCTGATAGGATATACATCCTAGAGGCACGTGCCTCCTTTCTCTGAGAAAGCAATGGCAAGAGAGGCAATCTATTGCCAAGCAACAGATAATGCCCGGCGCATCATGAGTGGCTGGCTCTGAACCCAAACAGCCCTCACAAAAGCACCGCGACCTAAACGAGAGGCCTGCCAGGGAGTGCCGCATCCCCAGCAAAGCCGGGCAGAGTCCTATTCCCCTTCAAAGCTGCCCCTCCCCACAAGACAGCTGCCTCTCTTCCTCTCTCCTAGAGAAGAAAAAGGGGCTCTGAAATGTGTCTTGTGCCTGATTTTACTCTTACAGGGCTACAAATTAGCCTCGCCAAACCATCTTGTTAATCCAAGCTGCTTCTGCTCTTCTGATCATTTTATTTGAGCTATTTTGTTTCCTTTTGCTCCTCTAATGAAGCAATGTTGGTCTCGTGTAGCAGATGCTCAAGGGTTTCAGAGGAAATATCCTTGGGCACCATTGCATGTACATGCACGTGCACACACACACACACACTTTCTATAGTTGTGGAATATAATCCAAATAAAATCCTGCCTTGTAAAATAACCAAGACTTTGTTCTATGTTAAAAAAAAAAAAAAAGGTCAAAGTGACAAAGAGTGAAGGAGAATCAGGGCAGGGAAAGTCTTTGCCAGCAACTTCCAATTACTCTCTTCCAGTCACCCTGTCAATGATTCTTAATTCCCAGGGTGCCTCCAAATTGCTTGGAGATCTTGTTAAAAATTTTAGATTCCTGGCTCTCACCTCAGGAAGTCTGATTCAGTAGGTCCTGTGCGTGGCTGTAAGTCTGATGTTTACTTGGCACCTTGCTTGATTCAGCGGCTGTTGGTCCAAGGAGCCGAGGGGATCTGACCCCGAGCGTGCCATTCTCCTGCTAAGCTCCCTCCAATCGTCCTCTGGGTTCTCTGCCTCTGTCTTGTCCCCTCTGACTCCCAGACGCCCCCAGGGGGCCACCCAGGGGGCCCGTCTCCTATGCAGTGCACCCGAGACCATGCCTCCTGGCCTTAGCGCGCTGCTGAAATTCCCCGCCCTTGCTGGAGACCATGTTGTAATTTGCTCGGCAGCTTCACTTACTTCCTGGACCTCTCCTCTCCCAGCTCTAGAAAGGCCCCATCAAATAATCTGCAGGGTTACCCCAGCCCTGGTCTTCCCCAGCCCCCACCACTGTGGCTTATCTGGGGTGGCCGCAGCCCCAGAGGAGTCCGTCCAAGGCCCACCCAGGGAATTCTGAAACTGAAACTGGGTCAAGGATATGGGTTCTGCCTCTTGGGGCTTCAGCTACCCCTTCTAAAACATGGGGCTTCCCACGACATGATTTCCGCTGTGTGGACGGGAGACGGGGAGGAAGGGGGTGGGCGAGGAGCAGGGGCAGAGCCCTGGGCTTTCCTTCGCTCTTCCGCGCCTGCTCTTACCCTCACAAGCCTTCCAGGGACCAGTTCATTCTACCCTTCATGTCTCCATAATACACCTGTATGAGAGACCTGGGGTCGCAATAGTAAAGGACCATAGACTCAGTGGCTTAAACAACACGAATGTATTTATTTTCTCATGATTCTGAAGGCTAGAAGTCCAACATCAAGGTGCTGGCAGGATTTCTTCTGGGCTCTCTCCTTGCCGTGTAGATGGCCATTTTCTCCCTGTGCCCTACACAGCCTCCCCTCCGTGCCTGTCGGTGTCCTGATCTCCTCTTCGATGTGACCCCAGTCACTGGATGAAAGCCCACCCAAATTACTTCATTGCAACTTAATCACTTCTCCAAACATAGTCACAGTCTGAGGTTCTGGAGGTTAGAACTTCACCATACGAATTCCGGGGAGACACAATTCAGCTCATAAAGCACCTCAATATTGTCATAATAACTTCCTCTTTTTCGTTTAAGCTCCTTTGAGCTGGCAGGTCTCTTGTAAACCACACCTCTCCTCACCGTCTCTGTGTCCTAGAAACAGCTGTCCAGACAGGACGGCTTGAGACCTGTGGCACTGGTGTTCTTTGCCCTTCCCACCTCAGACTGGGCAAGCCTCACCTCCTGTGTAAGTCTGCAGGAGAACGTGGTACCCGGTTCCACAGCACATGCCCAGGAACCTCTGGAAGATGCATGATGGACACCGTGGGGAAGTCAGAGAAATCCTTGCTCAGCTTTGCAAAATGTCTACCTTTGCGCCTGGCCCTATTCCTGGTATTCTTCAGCCAAAAAAAGAAAGTGCTATTAAGAATTATTGCTTAGATATTTAGAGTTGGAGTTCTAGGGAGCCAGGGATTTCTGAGTAGTGTATGAATCACAGGAAAGAACCCTGACTATTTTTTACCCGGAAGCTGGCAGTGCTTGATGGTGAATAAATGTAATAACTCAAGAACCACAACCTCCTCTGATGCTGTTGAGGGTCCCACAAGCACACCGCTGCCCAAGGTCGGGGTGGTTAGAGAGAGGCCGCCCCCGCTCTGCCCCTTCTGTCTGGCCTGAGCCTTCCAAGTCCAAGGCTGTATGTACCTTTGCTTCCCAGGTGTGCGTCCACCTAAGAGTAATCAGATCAGTAAGAAAGCCCCACAGGTGCTCTGGACAGGAGGGAAGCAAAGGAGGGCTCACATTTCTGGGAGGTTGGGGCGATTTGCAGAGCACTTCGGTCACACCTGGCAAAGCTGAAGATGTACACACGCTGTGGCGCAGGGGCACTTGCGTATTCGTCCAGGAAGACATGCAGAAGAATGTTTATTACATGCTATTTGCAACCCTGAAAAAGAGGGAACAATTTAAATGTTCATTGACAGAATACTATAAAAATTTAATAAACTAACCAGAGTTAATATATCAAGTAGATATATCTTAAAACCAGAATGCTGAGTTAAAAAGAATTAATTAAAAAAGAAGCTAAATGTGCATATTGTACAGGAAAAAGCTGACAACGGCAGGCCTGAGATGCTTTTCTTAGACAGGCCCACTGGCAAGGTGGGCCCTTGGCTGGCATGTGGGAATTTAGATTTCAGGAGCATTCCAACCATTGTGTAAATGGCAGAGGAGGGGCAAAATGACAAAACATTTTGTACAAAGTAGCTTGTGCTGGAATCTGCTGTCCTTCTGGGGATCTGGGGTTCTGGTGCCATGCCAGGCAGGGAGTGCCTACATGACCAGCCCCCAGTGAGAACCCTGGGCACAGGCCCTCTAACGGGCAGGTAGAACACATCCCGTGTGTTGTCACAACTTGCTCCTGGAGGAATTAAGAGCATCCTGTGTGACTCCTCTGGGAGAGGACTCTGGGAAGCTTGTCTCCCGGTTTCCTCCTGACTTCATCCCATGGGCCTTTTCCCTCTGCTGACTTTGCTCTGTATCCTTCCCTGTAATAAATAATGGCCATGGGTAAGATCTGCCAAGGAACCACTGAACCTGGGGCTGGTCTTGGGGACCCCCAAAATAGATACAAATGGGATGGTATCATTTATTGTAAGCTTGAGAACATGCCAACCAAGATTATTCATCAGTTATGGACATTCGTGATGTGAAACATTAAACCATCTCAGGGGTGTTGGGCAGGTGAACAGGGTCAGAGAGGTCCCCAAGACTCCCCTGTAATACATATGCCATTAAAGGAGTGAAGAAATGGGGGAAAGCAGAGATTTGACACACCTGAGTCATAGTTCATGGCAGGTCTCTTATATTGTTCTCTATATTTTTCTGTTTTGACTATTTTCACAATGAAAAGACACTGAAAAGGGATCCGCTGTGAATATAAAGAAGGCACCTCCGAGGCAATTCAGATGCGTGTATCTCAGCTGTAGCCCACCCTCCTCGGCGTATCCATCATGCTGCTTTGCTACAGTGTGGGCAACAGCTCTGGGACAGGAAGCTCAGGGATCGGAGTGCCAGGAAATGCAATTCTTCCCTGAGTAGGGATTTTATTGGGGGAGAAGCACCCTTTACCGGAAGAAGGCTGGAGTCAAATGAAAGGAGTAACAGAAAAATCAGAAAAGCAAGGAGATCCAGGGAGCAAAAACAGTCTGTCCTTTACTTTACTACCCATGGCCAGTCATCATGTTAAAACTTACGCTGGGCTGTGAAGAGCCCTCACATGAGAGGGTGATACTCTTTTCCCTTGAAAGGATTCCCAAGGAGAAGAGATATGGGCTGGAGACCGGGTTTGGGACAACTGTAATGGTGATAACGATAAAGGTGTATAATAATGTCTCAGCACTTGCTCGTCTGCAATGAGAACGAATCTGTTGGGTGCCTACAGTGTACCTAGCATGGGGAATACAGAGAAACTGACTGATCGCCGTTGTCTGCTAAGAGCCCACAAAGGCGCCCTGAGTGGACAGAGTCAAAGGCACCTGGGTTTGTACATGGGAAGGGTAGTGATGGTCCCCACCATCTGTCTTGTTCACTCAGTTCCCCACTGTGTGCCTCGGTGCTGTGACACCACGTGCCCTCAACAATCATATGCTGAACTGAACTAAAGCACTGCATCCTGTCAAAAACATTTATGTGCCATTGTACCAAATAAGTGTCTTTGCTAGTCAAGTATTAGTTCTAAAAACCATGCAAATGGTTCTTTCCCAGTTGCCTGCACAGGAACCCTGGACATGCCCCCAAGTAGAATTATCATGCTATGTATTCCAGCCAGGATGTAAGTTTCTTAAAATAGGAGTCTGGGCCTTGGTGTAAGTTGTGTGGCCCCCATGATAATGCACCTTTATGCTCTCCTACTGTAGGGAGCATTACTGACTGACAGGCCCAGCTGCTGGCCTCTGGATGCACTGCTGCATTCATCCCCAGGAGTGCTAGCAGCCAGTGCCTGAGCAGGGCGGGTGCAAACACCTGCCCGTCCCTGCTAGAGCAGCCGCTCCTCTAACACGCAGCTTTGGCTAGAGAACCCTCATCCTCTGTCCATTCAGACCTGCCCTCTGATCTGAAGCTTTCCTACTCAACCTTCCCTTCCCCTCTCTCTTCACAGATGTCAAACCTGCTACCCAGTCTGAAGGCTCTCTCACCTCCCCATGCTCTCTGTTTTTATCCCTCACAGAAATTTCCCCAATAATGTCTCACATGCCTAATCCCACTTTCCTTTCTGCTTCTCAGAGGAACTGAAGTGACACAACTGTATCTCTAACACTAGCAGAGGACAAAAATATAATTGGAGCTAAGTAGTTATTTTTTGATGAATATAATAATATATTGAGAAAATATAGTGTTGATGAAAAGTAAGAAGTTCTCTACAAGAAAAATGCAACTTATTCACTGACATCTATAGCTGAAGAACCACTTTAACTTAAAATATCTTGTATGATTAGTACACTATTTGTAAATTAACTTTTTGTTAACATTTCTGTATTCATGAATGATTAGCCATCAATAAAAGATCACACTCGAAACCACCAAATTTTAGCGAAAATTTTAGCAACTCCTGATTCATTAGTTTAGTCATTCTGCATGCGTGGGGTCCTCATGTCAGCAGTAGCTGAGACCACTCTAAGAAAGGTCACCTTTAAGAAAGAGATAGGCCAAATCTTTGCCAACCAATGCTCACAGTGGCATTGTTTGGGAGCTAAATTTCTTCATATTTGCAATTGTCAGCATACGGGTTCCTAGTTTTTATCCTGATAGGCGTGCATGAACTTTCTGACCCCCAAACAGTTGTAGAAAATAAGCAGACCGGACCAGTTCAGAACTGACGATGCTGCAATGTTAACTCGAGGGCAGGAATGCCACCTTGCTGTCTAGGAACTCGTCAGTGAAGGACCGGTGACAATGGGTAGCTACTTGTAGTCCAGTGAACTTACTGGTGTGATTCTGAGTTCGTATTAGCCTGGTTTACCAGTTGTACACTAGGCTAAGAAGCACTGAATATGGTTGATCTGTAAGTTTTGATACCATTGTCAAGCATGCAGTTCTGAATCTAAGATTGTTCCCCTTATTCACCTTAAGTAAGAAATGGCAATTACCACCAAAAATAGCTAGTGAGCATCTGTAATGTGATGTTGCTAACTTTTTAAATCCTTACAGCAAGCCAAGGAGGCAGAACTGTTATTATTACCATTTTCAGGTGAGGAAATAGGAGACTCATGTTAAGTAACTTCTCCAAAGTCACACAGCAAAAATAGCCAAGACAGTGTGTGAAACCAAGCTGTCTAAACTACAGAGTATCTTAACGACAATTCTGCATACTTTATTTTTAAAAGACCAACAACCTAAAGTGAGTTTTTACAATTTAATTTCATAATTTTATGAAGGAAAAATGATTTGGGGTATGGATAATTCTAATCTGAATGATGTCATCGCAGGAAAAAATTGCCACCTACGCACGCCTTTTCGAGCAAGCCTGCGCCTTCACAATAATGTTGTCTTCCTTTGACAGAGATCCTTCCTTTAAGCAGACAGCCTGCTGCTCAACATTTATTAAAAACAGGTTTAGTATTCTGCTCAAATCCTTTCTCCGGATCCAAATGTGAAAATGTTTTTATCTCCCTGTGCGATGACCAGACTGATGGCCTAGCTTGGTGTCAGAGAGGGGCGGTCAAGCCTCAAGTTCTTGCCAACAAGTGATGTTTGGAAAGCCTAGAAAAGCTAACACTCTGTATAATTCAATGTAGGGCATGTAAGATGAGGGTCATGATCATCCATCAACTCCCTATATTACAAATTTTAATTAGGAGTGCATAATTTTTTTTAAGGTTTTAAGGGTTTTTTTGTTTTGTTTTGTTTTGTTTTTTAATTTAGCTATTTTGGCAGCACAGCTGTCAGTCCTGGCATGTTTCTGTATCTGTTCACCATGCCGGGATTCTGGAGTGTTTCCTCCTACATGCTCTCTCCTGCCCCGGCTGGAGAGATTAATAAATCAGTTAACCTTGGATTTCAATTTTTTTTTTTTCTTAATCTAAGTAATCAGGATTTGGGGAATGATGGGCAGAAAGTACTTCATGTACAGCAACAACTCAAACGCCCCCAGGTTGCATCCCTGCATTTTCGGTCAGCAATTGATCTGGGCCCTGCGAGTCGAGTCCTAGCAAGTCTCCTAAACTCCCGGATGGTCAGTTTCCTCTCCTACATAACAGAGCAGCTGAACCCTGGGGGCCTGCAGTAGGTCGCAGGCGTCGTGCCTGACAGAAAGCCTGGAAAAGAGTTGGCCTTTAATAGTTGCTGGTGCTGCCGATTAGAAAGCTTGTTGGAACAGTGGTTTGGGGGGTGTGAATGGCACGTTGGTGAGCTATTTCTATTTCCTATTTCTGAGTTAGTTGGCATTTCCCATTTCTCACTTAAATGCGAGAGGGTCCATTGATAATTATTTTGTTCTTGATGTTTTCAAAGATAATATCTTGATAAGTAGACATGTCTTTCTTAAAACTGTATCTCAGAACAAAAGTGAGAATTTGATGGGGAAAATAAAGATCCAGCAGATCTAGCAGGGAGTGGTCCCTGGGCCAGGCCTCCCGGATGTCTCTGATGATCCTGGGTGGGGACAGCGCAGACATCTGTTGAGGAACATGTGCAGTATTCAGTGCTTATGGCAAAGTTCAAGAGACCCAGCCCCCTGCGCTGAAAGAACCATGAGTCTGACAAGACTCTTGTGGACAAAGGAACCAAAATCCAGAGACACCAAAAAAGTCGTTCAAGGTCATGCAACCATTCCATTACAAAGGTCTAAATGTCATGACCTCCATTCTAGACACCACTAGTGACTTTACTGCAGTTTCCTATGCAGGTTAGAGAAGGAAATCTTAGACTGCTCTCATCGAAGCCTGGATATATTTTTATTAATTCAGAATACATCCAATTGAAAGAAGTAAAACTTATGATTTTAGTCAGCAGAAATGTTTGTGTAACACAGAATTATTCTGTTGCTAAACTCATTTAATTACATATGAATTAGATATAGAAAAATGGAAGCATTTTAACTCCATTGGCAAACTTTATAGGAAATGTCAAAGCTTAGTCTAAAGGCAGCTTTCAAAACATAGTGTCAGGAAGTATAAAAGACTTTGAAATGAGCAAATCAAATGTCTCTGCATTTCATTGTCTTTGAGCTATTACACAACTGTGTAAGTGCTAGGGTACTGGCAGCGATGTAGGTGATACCTGCCTGGCCAGATAAAGCATATTGTTCCTGGTGGAAATGCACTTTATTATTGGCCTGTAGACATTGATCAATTTTCTATCTTCTTAAAAATCCTTTCCTATATTCTTGTATTTCTGATGGACTACATATGTGTATTTGTTTGAATTTTCCTTTGAACCACTTATAATATTGTACCGAATCTCACGTTAATGGAAGAGTTAAATACAATGTTTGATGTCCGTTAATTGTATATGTTTAGGAGAGTTGTTATTTCATTGTTTCCTAAAATTATCACTTTGATAGCACATACAAAAGGCAATGCCAGTTTTCATCCAAAGGGCCAGAAACCAAGCTTTATCTCTAATTAACAAATCGGACACTACCTGCCTCCAGGGTCTCTACAGCCTAGAGCTATTTCAGATACACTTGTGCTCACCAGCCAAGCAGCCTTCCACAAGCACAGGACAGGGGGCGGTGGACCAAAAGGGTATTTCTGAAACCGAGTGGAGAGTTGGCATGGTTTCAACCTTCTAGTGAGGGAATCTGGAATTGAAACATGCCACAGTGCAAAATACATAAAACCCTGGGCAAAACAGAGTAGCGGAGTCCACCCTTGGTGTCCCTGGCTCATGCCAGGGGAAAGCCAAGTCCCTAAACTGACTCACTTCCTGTTTTCTCCCCATTGTTCCATCCACGCACAGCCTAAAATGCCATCTCCATCACCAGAAAGGAATGTTGCATGTGAAATGTTTTGTGAAATTTATGAAAATATAGTTGTGAGGTTGCACGTGACTGTTTATCTTCTCAAGACCTTACTTCCTCCATGAGGTAGCATAATCTCAAATAAAATGACCTCAAAGGTACCTTGCAACTTTCCCCATTCACAGTTGATTCTATGGTTATATATAAATGGCCATGGGCATGTATGTTTTTGTTCTGCTTTTCAAGCCTGTAAAAAAAAATACATCCGATGTGAACAAGAATTAATCCAATTTCATTGGAGGAATTCTTTCTAACAAGTAGTTGAAGAAAAATGCATCTCGGCATCGAAGAAGCTACATGAAACGGTTACCAATCTGAAGTTCATTTTAGAGAATATTTTTGATGGAAATAGAAGGTTAAGTTAGGATAATAAAATTCAGATGATGGGAGTAGTAATGCTTCTGACTGGCATATTCATGGAACTTGACATCAGCCTGTGAGGCAAACATGGTTCCTCATTCATCCCTGTGTTCAAGGTTGTAATGTCACTCACTCAGATGGAGGCATCAGGAAGCTGACAACAGAAACTCCCCTGACGCTGGTAAAGATAATGATTGTCCTGAGCTGTGTTTACACACACGGTGTCGGCCTCTGCTTACACCATTAGGGAGCCACTTTGACCTCTCGTGGAATCTTATGGATAAGTCTTATCTGGGATAGGAAAAGCCTGTCTGATTATCCCTTATGCTCTTTGACTGTGACTTGATATACTAAACAGAAGGAATCAAGTCTGACAGCAGATTGCCTACTTGAATCTAAAGGAGGCTGGATGCTTCTACTCTTAGAGATATATTTCAAGGACATAGCTTCCAAGACATGCACTCTTGGGTTTCTGACATGGGGTGTTTAGGATTATTTAAAAATCCCCAAAACCACCCTACCCCTAAATATCTCCAACCCCCTTACAGTGGCCTGACCCTCAGAGCCACCAGAAGGGGCTGCCTGCCAAGGTCACTCTTCATGGGCAAGTAGGGGCCAAAAACTGACACAAGTCCCAAGCATTGCTAGAGAAGCTGCCTCGGCCCAATAGGACACTTTTCCTAGCTCTTACACTGGAGTCGTGAAGGTGCATACTGACTGTGCTCACCCAGGATCATGCCTTCTCCAGTGGGGGCTCATACCCAATGCCTGGTGGGTGCAGGGGTCTAAAGGACCAACTCTTCCAACTAACTCAAGACAACTCTGAGGACCATTTTAGCTCCAGAGTGCTCGTGAAATTGGCCAAGGCCGTCATCAGGCTGCATCACAGCACAGCTTCTCTCTCTGCCTAATCCTGTTTACTTACCCTTTCTGCATTACTGTTGATTCTAAGGGGTTTCCTTCACACTAAACTCCATCTCAGAGATTTCCTCCTGGAGAACCTAACCCGTAAAGGGAGCAGGAGGCGTGGGAGTGAACATGCTCAGAACCCTGGGGGGTCACCAGGCAAAGCCTTCATTTCTTGCAGATCCCCACTTGTCACCACCTTAGGGGTAACCCAGAGCAGCCTTCTGCTCAGTGCAGGATCTAGCACACAAACATACTCTTTTTGGAAGAAAATAATTTTACCCCACGATTCCAGTTGTCTCCCAGTAGCAGTGCCAGACTGGGGGAGACGTCTCTCAGCACTTGTGACCCAAAAGTGGAGGTAAGTGCCCTGGTGGCTGGCAGGGGCTTCTCCTGGACTCCCCAGCATATGACCCTAAGGTGAAAACTTGGGCAAGTTCTTAGGCGTTTTTAATTCATTCTTTATACAACAGACATGGAGAAGAAATCTTTAATGCTAATAATGCTAGTCAATAAGAGAAAAGCCAATTTCTCATGTGTTAGACCACAGTCTAAAGGGTCACTGGTCTCCAAAACCGTGCTATTCATTGAACGGCACCAGAAAAAACAAAAGCTATCAGTTTCTCCTATCTCAGCTGCAGAGAGCGGAGGTCAGAGTCACATCCATTTTATGAAAGACATATATGCTGAGTAAAGGTTCATGCATCATTATGGGGCACACAGATTTTGTATGTGTATAGATCTGTTAAACATGGTTGGAGAAACAAATGGTAAATATCCATGATATCGAATTTTTTTGTTATTTATGATGCAAGATGAGAAAGGTCTTTTATTACCATCAATACTGGGGTGTAGGAAATTCATTACAACAAATACTATTCCTCCACATTATCTATAGTACATCACTCCCAAAGGGTCGTTATTAAGAGTGTCACACAAAATACCTTAAACTAAAATGCCTTAGGAACCATAAAACACACAACAAACATAGGTTCCATAGGAAGACACATATGAGAGGTGAAGAGCCCTATGTATTTGTTGTATGAGAAGTCATACTCTGGCAAAGCCAGGGTACACGGACACATGAATATATTAATCTGTTGACGCCACATCTGCCTCACATCCTGTTGTCAAAGTCCCCAAGGAAGCAAAGAGCCTCTCATACACTCAGCAACACTCTACACCTGGGACCTGGGGCAACTACACAATGGCTCCAATTCAACAAACACTTACTGACCAGCCACAGAGGAAGGGCTGCGAGCGTTCTCCAACGTAAGCCAGCCCATCTGAAAACAAGCAAGGGGAGAGGTCCCGCCCCAGCTTCACAGGAGTGACTTACATCTTCTTAGGAAAACTTTTTGAAGTTGAGTGAACTACAAGTTATTTAGCCAGGTGTTTATAGGATGAGTTCCATTTCAACGGGCAGAGATGTGGGGAGGCGTTTTAAAGAGAAGGCACAGATTAAGCACAGTAAAGAAGAAAGCAAGTCCAGGGAAGCTGGTCCTTCCAGAGGCGGTGGGCTGGGGTCAGGGGCCGCACGGGAGAAGTGGTTTGGGATCACCTTGGAGACGGCTGTTTCCTGCCTGTTAGGATTTTGAACCAAAGAAAGCACGGAAGTATTGAAGTGTTTTGATCGATAACCTGACATGATTACTTGAGATTGTCAGAACAGAGAATTAATTGCAGTTAGCCTAGCCTAGAAGGGAGAAACAAAATAAGTCATAAAGGCAAGTCTTAAGCAAGAGGAGGTTAGGACAGGACTTGTCTCACAGTGTGAGGTCCAGAAATGGTTTTTGGTCAACAGAACTGTGACGGTGTAGCAGGGAAGAAGGGACAGATGCAGGAGAGACTGAGGAAGGAGGATCTATAGGCATTGGGTTTGGTAGGCCCCCCAAACTGATACACTCAGAGCTGTTTGGACTGGACACAGGCCAGCCAACACAGGTACCATGCCCAATTTGGCAAGGCCTGGTATTTATAGTGATGGGCTGGGTCTAGCTTTCCTCAGGCCGCTGTGGACAGCCTCTTCTAGAATCATTTCCTCTTTTATAGCCTAAGTCCCAGTCCTCTGTTCCCAGTGCCATTTAGGGGACTGGGTTTGGTTTTTCCAAGGTTCTCGGAACCGTTCACATGCAATCTAAAAATGGCCATCTCATACAAAAATAGGCAAAGTTTTTACCCAAAATGTGACCTGGGCATACTGTCCTGGAAAGAGCTAGAATGGAATTCTGATTTCATAAGCAGAATCCTAATCTATAGGGGAGTGTTCTCTCCTGAGAAACCCTGAGGGCAGAAACCAGACAGTGACTGTCAGGACTCCCCCTCTATTAATTGGAAATGTCCAGCTGCCTGGCCGAAGCCCACCAGACACCAGCAGCTCCCACTGCTGTCCAAATGAGGAGAGCGATAACGCTCCAGATAGGAATCTCGAGCCCCCAAAAAGTAGGACAAAATGCAGGAGGTAGCCGGGTTTACCCATAGCTTTCCAAGGAAAAGACTCCGAATCCAAGGCACACACAGGTTATTGTCACTGGAGAAGTGAGCAACTGATGACCCATCAGGGCTCACCAAGGCTGCGGGGGCAGCATTCTACACACACCCGGGTAGGATCTCCTCCTCCGGCTGGTAGGAGCCCGTGTACATGGTGGGGCACCACTCAAGTGATGAGTGATAAGTTTGCTATACGGCACAGCTGCCCCTAATCAGGTGAGCCATTCACAGGGCTGTGGCTGTTCTGGAAAAGGACCTTCAGAGTCGAAGGGCATCTGATGCAAGGGACATTCTCCATTGCTGGCTTTGAAGGCGGGGAGGATCAAGCAACAAGGAGAGCAGGCTGCTTCTAGGAGTGGACAGAGGCCCCTAGATGACAGCCTGCAGAAGAATGAAGACCTCACCTCAGTCCTGCAGCACAAAGAACTGAATTCCGCCTTAGTGAGCTTGGAAGCTGTGAACTCACTTATGACTTTTACAGAAATCTAAATAAAATCACATTTATCAGACAATCCAAATGGAGTTGGGGGACATTGTTGAGACAGGGCCAAACACATCCTCATTGCCATGTGAACTTGAACCTTAAACTGGGCTAAACTGCAGCATCTCAAGGACCAGTGTGACCAAATTCTGTTGACTGTGACCTCCTAGTTTTCAAAACACCAGCTGTGAACAATAACCTCGTGGTCCTAAGAGCTCCCCCTATGGACCTTTTCTTAATTAGCACCCTCACCTCTCCCAGCACCAATCATCATTTCTGATATACAACTTATGTGATTATTCCTAACCTTGCGGTTTTTGCCTTTGTAAGCTGCCTCCATATTGTGGTCTGGTGGAACACAGTCCAAACGCACCTCAAGTCTCTATCTCCTGAGCTGCAGTCCTAACAAACTCCTGTGAAGCTTTGTCTGTCTAACCCAGCCAGGATCTCGGCTTCGCTCCCCGGGTGACAAAGCAGGGCCTCCTGTCAGAAGGCAGCAGGGCCAACACCTTGACTTCAGTCCTGGGAAACCCCAAACACAGAACCCAAGTGAGCCTGACCGTGGCCTGCAGAGCTAGAACACGCTGAGGGGGTGTTCCTCTAAACTGGGGAGTTTGTGGTAGAAAAGTACAGCAAAGGTCTTAAGTATCCCTCAAAACAACCCCCCTCCTTTTGTTGTTGTTATCGTATCATCTTCTCAGACATCTCAGGCTGGGCCCCAAGAGGCAGTATGATAAGGGAGTATTGACAGAGCTCTGAACAGACACAAGAGAAATCTGTAAGAGAAGACGCAGCCCCCAAGGCTAGTGGCACCAGGGAGACCCCTACGACTCCACCCAAAGGGACTCCCAGAATCCAGAGAGCAGCTGGGCTGAAAGGACCGACAGCTTCAGTGCAGAAATTAGCCAAGACGTTGGGAACTGAAAGACATCTGCCAGCAGCATGAGCCAGACCCAAAGGAAGGCAGAGGAGAGCCAGTCCCCCGCCATTTGGTCAGACTACTGCCCCCAGCAGGCGGAGAGGGTGGGGACAGGAGACGGAAAAGCAAGTACAAATCGTCAGCAGGCGATGTTAACACCACAAAGGGCCCTGATTGGAGCAGCCCGAGTCTGAGCGGCATCTGGCCTCTAAAAGGAAGAGGGATTCCTGGGGAGCTTGGGCACCTCGGGCAAGGGCGGAGTTGAAGGCCAGCCTCCGGCGAAGCCAACGCCAGGGGAATGCAGAGCTTCAGACCAGCACACGGGGATGTGGGATTCCAACATCCTACCGCACGCAGAGCAGAACTCAAGAGCAAACATGGCTGCGAGACAAGAAGCAGCTTTAGTGAGTGAGTCACAGGGAAGAGGTGACATTTGAGACGGGCCTTGAGTTGCAAGACGGTGAAGGAGGGAAACGTATTCCAGGCAGAGGGGATGGCGTGCGCAGAGCCATGAAGCAGGACTCTCCAGGCAAAGGGAGAGAGTCCCGAGGCACAAACATGAGTGTGATTGTGTGTGTGCCTCCGTGAGCAGTGACACTATAATTAGATTAGCGTGAGCCATGGTGTGATGAGCTTAAATGATGAGAAAAGCAATCTAATAATAAAGTGCCTGCAGTACAGAGATGCCTCAAGTGTGGATATAAACCCTCGTGTTTCACCACTTCTCAGGATTAAGGGCCAAAGAGCATATTCCCTTTTACAGATAAGTTAAAATCCAAAGATATGAAAGTGAAAACTTTCTACCCAAAGGAATTAAAGTCCAAACTCTAAAGTCCAAAAGAAATTTTTTAAAGTCTAAACAATACTGTAAAGAAAAATTTTTAAAGTTTAAAGAAATTAAAATGGAAAACAAAGTACTCTAGTTTTCCCCATCCCTCCCGGGGTCCCCGTCGGGGGCCCGAGCCCCATGTGGCTCCTTCCAGCAGCGGGAGCTGAGCTTCTTCCGTGAAAGTTGTCATGGATCCTTCAAGACCCCAGAGGACGAGTTCATTCAGCACCAAGGCCCCTGGAAGCTGCTCTTTCAGGAATCCGAAGAGTTACTCAAACGGTAAGACCATCTCGACCCTGGTGGCACGCCACAAAATCTAGAAAGTTTAGATCCCACACACGGCGAGTCCATTGGATTCTACACTCACGGGCGTCATGGGATTGGGTGGCGGGGATGGGGGCCACGCATTCTGCACATATTTTCTCCTTTTACATGCAGCTCCACTGTCCCAACAGACTTCAACAAAACACATGTTCCAACATAAAATGATTAATTTCAAAGTGGTGATGGCATAGACAAAGCAAGTCCAGGCCCCTTCGGAGCACAGGGCCCGGAAGCCAGCCCTGAGGATAGGATCTACAGCTTGTGATCTGAGGCCAGCCGAAAACAATCCTCCATCAGGCCTGGTCTTGACACTCTGTATTTACAGTACTTATGGGGAAAAAAACAAACAGGTGTATTATCTCATCATCTCAGAGTCATATTTCAGAATCTGTCCCTTCTGCAAAAATCAGACACTTGCAGCCGTGGCATGTCAGTCTCCAGGTCCCGTGTAAAAGGCTGCCTCAGGTTCCTGCTGACTCCCCTTTCTCCTGCCTGCCCCGGGGCTCCCCGATGCTGGGCTCTGGCTGATGGCATTGCTCTGTTTTCTCTTATGAGTTCATGGGGGCCACAGTGGGGCTGCCCCCCTTCCTGCTACAGAACTGTGGGAGTCTATGGAACCAGCCCCACAGGGGACTTCTCTCCTAATTCCCACGTGTACCCCAACTAGAGAGGCCACCAAAGCAGACGCATGAACCCCGTACCCTGTGCTTCTCAAGTCTGCCCCCTATGGGCCTAAGGAGGACCTGTTTTTATCCACTTAACCACATTTGAGGCTTGGATCAGCATGTCTTTTGTTAAATGGGTTTTCTTCCTGAAATGGTGGCGTATACATGCCTCCGATGTTTGATTTCTTTTACCAGTCTTTTCAGGAAAGTCCAGCTGAGTCTCTATCATGTCAACCTGCTTCTAGAGCTGTTGCCTGCCGTCCCCATGAAGGGGAACACCGGCTCGGTCGGCTGGGATGCAGCACCTTCCTTTCATCTTCCTTCAGCTTTGCAGCCTCCAGTGCCTACTTTTCTAGCTCATCACTAGCTTGTGTCTGTGGAGGATCTGTAGTGAGAGACATGGGATGAGGACGTTCTCCATCTTCCAAAGGCTTTTACCACTCAAGGAAGTTTGCCTACGCGTCCCTGAGCTAGACAATCCCACCTGGAGACAGTGCCCATTCGATCTGACCTAATCCACTGCTAATCTCGTGTTACACAGCCGGGCTCACCTGGACAGCTCATCTTTAATGGGCCTTCTCCTGAGGACCTACTTCTGTAACTGCCCTGGATGTGCTATGGTTGGGTAAAGACATCAAAATAACTGGTCCAGCCGAGACTCACCCAGACGTTCCTTGCTTACTTCATGCTGACCCCCTGGCTTCTGGCCCCCTGGCTGCCAGGGGCTGGTCAGTCCCAGGGGCTCTGCCCAGGCCACTCAGTGATGTCTCTGAGATGGTGGCCAGACCCTCACTCCCTCCTGGGAGTCACCCCAGTCTGTTTTCTGAGCCCCCCTCCATCAGGTTTCTCTGTCACTTGTCCCACTCACTGGTGTGCCAAAACCAAGAAATCTCATATTGAATATTTGCGTTAAGAGACATTAGACAGAGTTCATCTCCTTTAGCCTTTCCTCCCCGAGGACCTCAGCATTTCTGCAACGTCAGCAGCTTGCCTCGCATGGCTTTGCTCCTGTCCTTGCTGCTCCCATTCTGGCCTTGAGTCTGAGGATGAGGCTGGATGTCGCTGCAGCTCCTCCTTGACTTGCGGACAGCCAGCGTGGGCGTTGGCCATTCCCCAACCACTTTGTTTGCAATGACTTTGTTCCACCTTTTTCTCCATCTTAGCCCAGGCAGATGACATATTCTCTTTATAATCAGTGCCCTATTATTTTATTGGTACATTAATAAAAGTTACCACCTTGTGTGGACAAAACAATTACTTGGGGTTGGGGGCTCAGAAACCCGAAGCCACAGTCAGTACTGTGGAAGGAACAAAACTGAGGCATGGGGAACACTTCTCCATGTGCGCTTTACCCCAGGGGGTCCCCAGCCCAGCTCTGAATACCACCCCAAGATGGGTGACTCTCAAATTCATATTTCTCCTGAGCGCCAAACCCAGGTCTTCCTTCTCAACATCTCCAGAAGGATTTCTACTCTGCATCGCAAATATATGCAAGATCGAACCCTTGATTCCCTCACTGCAAACTTGCCTCCCCTCCTCAGTAAGCGCGCCAAGTCTCTGCTGCTCAAGCCAAAACCTTTTATCCTTGATTTCTTGCTCCCACCTGATCAGCTAATCCTATTGTTATGCCTCCAAAGTATTTCCCAAATACGCCCACTTCTCTTCCTGCACGTCTTTGCCACTTTATTCCCACCCTCCATCATCTCTCACCTGACTCTCCTCTGCATCTGTCACGGCCTTCCTACAAGCCTAAGACCACAGAAGTCAGACTGGCGTTTTTAAAACATACATCAGGTCATGCTACTCCTCTAAGTAAGTCCTCAGCGGCTTCCCATTCCCCCCAAAATGCGATTCATGTTCTTCCTGTGGTGACCAGTCCACACAAAACACTTCCCCTTTCTCCCACCTGCCCTCGCCCTCCCAGCCTCCCACTTTTTCAGACCCAGGAATTCTCCTTCTTGTCCTAAAATGTGCACCCAAGCTCACCCCCTTCTTGGTGGCTAGCCAGCCCATTGCCTGGAATGTTCTTTCCTTGGGTCTTTACATGGCTGACCCTTCCATGCAGATGTTGGCTCAGATGTTTCTCTTTAATGGGACTTCCAATGAGCACTCAGTCAAAATTAGTCCTTCCCCCATCCTCAGTCCCTTTCCAGCAGGTGACCCCACTTTGTGTCCTACATCACATTTATCCCACAACCTGGATTGTTTACTTATTCACTTGTTTATTATGTATCCTAGAATTTAGCTTCGAGAGAGCAGTTACCTTAACTGTGATATTTGCCTCCCAGTTCCTAAGATAGTGTGTGGCAGAGCAGGGAGGAACGTCATCCCTGCCCAAATCAAACAGAAAGGGCTGTCTGAGCAGTGCCCACTTGCAAGAAACGGGGCCATTCAGTGAAGCCTGAGAAGGAGCAGACCAGAGAACTAAGGAGATAGCACAGAAAAAAGCCCTATTTTTTTCCCAAAAGAGCCCAGACGAAGAGAGCTGAAAATTTGTATAACATTTCTGCTGTTCAAAGCCAAGAAAGCAAAGCAAAGCCCCCTCCTGGGTTTCACCACAGAAGACTGCCCGTCCCATACTAGTCCTCTTTTTCCTCCAAATCACACAGAACTCAATGCTCCTGCTTCTCACCACCCACACTCCCCTCTTCCCCATCCGCCATGCCACAGGCTTCATCTCCAGCTTGGCCACTGCAGCAGCCACCCCAGCATGCGCTCACCCATCCTCCCAAACCTGCCTCGCATCATTCCACTCCCTGCTTAAAAAGGAAGTTAGCTGGGGGCAGGGAAATACAATTCTGGGGCATTTTGTGGTTCTATAAAGTAAGAAAGTGTTCAAAGGTGGAAGGAAGGAAAGAAGGAAGGGAGGGAGAGAAGAAGGTGGAAGGCAGGAAGGCAGGAAGGCAGGTCACAAACCCCCTCACCCCCAGCTAGACTCTTGGTGCCCAAGGACAGGACTGCTACATGTTTATCTTCATAGTCCTCAGTCAATGCTAACTACATCTGGGATTAATTGGGAAGGAGGTTCTTCCTAGAGCTGCATAAACCTGTCCATTTAATCAGGATCTGCAGACAGAGCCTGCAGGGAACCAGGCCGGTGGTGGGGAGCAAGAGGGGCGGAGCACTGGCAGGAAGCATCCTGAGGCACAGTGATCACCCATCACTGTCCTCGCCACCCAGAGCGTGGCACCTGCCAGCAGCCATCTGCAAAGGGCCTGAGCAAAAGGTCACTTCCTTGGGTTCTGTGAACAACCTGTGTCTAAGCTAAAATGTGGGGTGATTATGCAGAAAAGTTCACTACTCAAGAAAATGAATTGCTTTTAAACACATCTGAACTAACCATTAATGTAAACAGGGTTGCTGAAATATGAACAAGGACTAGAATTTTTCCTCATTACACCATGTGCCTTAATAGGGAGCATTTTCCATGGCCAATTTGAGTTGGTCTATGCCCTGGAAAGTGGTAAACCCATGTTCTTTTATAGAAGTCTGAAGCTCGTATTTTTTCTAATACTGCTAGACCTGCTGCTTCATGCTCCCAGGGACCCATGACTGCAGGTGCTGGGCCACAGGGCTGCCCTTGAAGATTCTGAAAGGACGATAGTGTCCTGTGACCCAGAATTCATCCCCACCCTTACCTGATGCCAGCATTTCACCCAGACCAGAGCAAACGGATGTGAGCACTTTGCATCTTCCTTTTTTTAAGGTCAGTGAAGACATTTTTTTAAAGTTAATCCTAGCACTTCCTTCTTCATGTTGATTTCTTGCCATTCCAAACTGGAGTTCAAATAGTAATGTGGTAACAGGTGTAGGATGTCAACCCCTGCTCTCGATCTGTGGCACTTAGTGCTTCATCCATGTGCCCCTGACATAACTCCAGCATGGTACTGATTTTCCCACATTCACCTTCAATATTTGATCACAGCAATTACAACAGCCAATATGGAACTGTAGCTCTTGGAGCTGAACTAAAACTTCATTCTTTCTCTTGCTAGTGCAGAAGGAAAAAGAAAGGAAATAAAATTTATTTCTCAGAAGGGAAGCCCCCTGTTTTTGAAAATGAAGCTTTTATCAAGTTCCTTTTCACAACAAAGCACTGAAAGGTGGTCTGTGAGCAGCCCTTGCTGTTTCCTCCATGTCCTTCTTTGCCTCGGAACAAGCTGAGAGGTCCGCACCTTCACAGGCTTTAATACCAGGAGCCACCCCTGGTTCTCACGCTGGGGACCTGAGAAAGCCCCCGTCACCGCTGTGGCAGGAAGCAGGGAGGAGCGATCATCAGTAAATCGCCCAGACCTTCTGCACCACAAAGACCAGCTCTCCAAGGGAAAACGACACCCCAGGCAGCTAGTGGCTTCCATCCTGCTCCAGCCCTTTCTAGCCTTCCTGTTTTATTTAAGGGAAAATAGTCAGCAGAGACCAGGCTTCAAGGAAATAAAAAGAGGGAAGGGAGGAGGGACACCTGTACCAGTGGAGAAGTACTTGTAGAGGCCAGAGGCCCTAGACACAGGCCCACTGAGTCCTGGAGATTTAACCAGGAGATTCCGGAACAAATAGTCTCCTTCTACTGCACCTACTACTACTAACTCCACCAGAATACCAGTGCCACCGTGGGTGAAAGCCAGCGCTGCTGCACGCACAGACCGTACCTGAGAAGGGTTCTAAGGGATTCAAAGACTGCAGGAGAGAGAGAAAACACAGCAAGTAGAGGAATTTTGAGATTCTAACACCTACAGCTATAGCAAACATTGAGAAAGCAACCCAACTCTCAGCCAGATTAACATATGTCTTCAACTAAAGACATATTTACCTCCATTTATATCACCCAGTAATCTGAAGAGGGAAAGCAACATCAGAACTTGACTCAGACATGACAATGTTGGATCTAGCAGACAGGGATTAAAATAACTGTGATTAGTATGTTAGTGGCTTTTGTGGAGCAAGTAGATAGCATACAAGAACAGATGGTTCTATGGACTGAATTTTCTGTTCTGCCAAAAGTCAAAGGTTGAAATCTGAGCCCCCAGTGTGATGATGTCTTGAGGTGGGTCCTTTGAGAGGTGATTATGCTGTGAGGGCAAAGCCCTCGTAAGTGGGATTAGTATCCTGATAAAAGAGTCCCTAAAAATCTCCCTTGTTCCTTTCAATATATGAGGTTATAGTGAAAAGCAGGCCCTTCCCAGATGCCAATTCTGCTGATGCCTTAATCTCAGGTTTTCAGCCTCTAGAACTGTGAGAAATATATTTCAATTGCTTATAAGCCACCACCAAAATACTCTGGTATTTTGTTATAGCACCCCAGACTAAGATAGATGGTTAATGTAAGAAGAGAAATGGAAACTCTAAGATAAAGAATTAAAGGCAATGCTAGAAATGAGAAGCGCTGTAAGAGAAATAAAAAAAATGTTTTTGACGGGCTCATCAGTAGACTAGACAAAGCCAAGGAAAGAATCAATAAGCTCGAAGATATGTCAATAGAAACTTCCCAAACTGAAAGAAGAGTTTAAAAAGAAAAAAGGGGGAAAAAGTGCAGACCAGAAAAGAACATCCAAAAATTGTGGGATAATTTAAAAACCTAGCATAGCAGAAAAGAAAAGAGAGAAGTGAGCAGAAGAAATATATGAAGTAATAATGGTCAACACCTTCCCCAAATCAATAACACCAAACCACGCATCTAGGAAGCTCAGAGAACAGCAAGCAAAATTAACCCCAAGATACATGTGTGCAAGTGCACACACACACACACACACACACACACACACACACACACACACACCCTGAGGCATATCACATTCAACCTGAAGAAAATCAGACCAAGAGAATTTTTTGAAATAGATCAGGGGGAAAGTTTTATCTATAGAAAAACATGGATAAGAGTTGCTGTGTTTCTCAAAAGAAGTCATGCAAATATGAAGAGGGTGGAGTGAAATAATGCAAGTTTTGGAATACAAAGCACCCAATTTAGAATTCTATATTCAGGGAAATTATCCTTCAAAAATGAAGGATAAAAATAAAGACTTTCTCAGACAAACAAAAACTGGGAGAATCCTTTGTCAGGAAATCAGCCCTGCAAGAAATGTTAAAAGAAGTTCTCTCCCTAGGAGAAAGGAAACATATCTCTCTAGAAGAAAGAAAAGCACCTAACATATAGATCATAAACTTAGGACTACATTTTTTAAAAAAGAAGAACATCAAAGAAGTAATAAATTAAAGTATTTTATTATTCTGATTTTTAATTGTTCTAGAAGATTTTAAGTAATAATAGTAACAAGGTATAGTGTGATTATAGCACATAAATGATAGTGCTATAGCAAGGGATAGGAGAAAGGAATTGGGAATGCTCTTATAAAGTACTCACACCACACATGATAGGATACAGTGCTATTGGAAGGCTGACTTACATTACTTAAAAAATGTGTATTTTAAATGCTGAGGCAGTCACTAAAAATTATTAAAAGTAAAGTTGACATATTCAAGGAAAGGTTAAAATGCAATTACATAAAATACTCAATTATAACCAGAGATAGCAGAAAAAGAGGGGAGTAAAAGAAATCAGAACAAATGGAATGAATAGAAAATGTTTAAAACAGTAGACATTAATCCAACTATATCCACAATCATGAATAATGGCCTCAGAGACTCCTTGAAAGACAGAGATTGTCATAGGGGATTAAAAAAAATACCCAATTCTAGGTTGTCTACAACTAAATAAAAAAAATTTTAATATAAAAAGTTTAAATATAAAAACTCAGGCATGTTAACATTGAAGAGATAGAGAAAGTTATGGCATGCTCACACTAGGGGAAAAAAAACCTGGAGAAGCTCTAACAATTGTGGACAAAGTAGATTTCAGAACAAAGAAGATTAACAGTGATAAAGAAGGACATAAGCTATGATGAAGGAATCAGTTCTCCAGGAAGACATAATGAAAAGCATGAACATGCCATGTGACAGAACATCAAATACATGAGGAAAAAAACTGATAGAAATAAAAGAAGAAACGGACAGTTCCACTATTATAGTTGGAGACTTCAACACTTCCTGCAAGTAATTGATACATCAAATGAGCAGAAAATCATTTAAGCTATAGATGACCTGAACAGCTTCATCAATCAACTTGATCTATTTGAGATTTTTTAGATTACTTCATTCAGTAATAAAATGCACACTCTTCTCAAGCTCACAAGGAATATTCACCAAGATAAGACATGTTCTAGGCCATGAAAAATTCCTTAACAAATTTAAAAGAATGGAAATCATACAAAGCATATTGTCAGACTACAATGGAATTAAGCTAGAAATCAATTACAGAAAGATAACTGGAAAATATCCAAGTCTTTGGAAATTAAACAAAACACTTCTAAAGAGTCCATAGGTTAAAAGAAGTCTCAGAGAAATTCTAAAATATTTTGAACTACATAAAAATGAAAATACAACTTAGAAAAATCTGTGAGATTCAGCAAAAGCATCAAAAAGTCAAAATCAAGGAATCTAAAAACTAGTTCTTTGAAAAGGCCAATAAAATTGATAAATCTCTAGCCAGGATAAAGAGAGGAAGAGAATACAAATTGCCAACATAAAAAATGAAAGAGAGGTAATCACCTCTCTTTTAATACCCTTGGGTATTAAAAGGATAATAATAAAGAAACATGATGAATAACTCTCTGCTCAAAAATCTGATAACCTAGATGAAATGAATGAATTTCTTGAGAGGCACAAACTAACAAAATTCACACAAATAAAAATAGGCAACCTGAATCTCCCTGTATCTATAAAACAAATTGAATCAATAATTAATAACCTCCCAAAAAAGAAAGTACTGGGTCTAGATGGTTTCACTAGTGAATTCTACCAAACATTTAAAGAATAAATAATATTAATTCTCCATAATATCTTCAAGAAAATAAGAGCAGAGGGAACATTTCCTAACTGGTCGATGAGGTCAGCATTACCTTAATACCCAAACCAGACAAAGACATTAAGAAAAGGAAAACTACAGACCAATATTTCTTATGAATATAGATGCAAAAATCTTTGACAAAATATTAGCAAATAAAATTCACCAGTGTAAAAAAAAACTATATATCACAACCAAGTGAGATTCCTTCCAGGCCTGCAGGACTGGTTTAACATTCAAAATTCAGTCAGTGAAACAATAATTCTCCATGTCAACAAGCTCAAAAAGAAAAATCATTTGATCATATCAATTAACAGAATAGGCACTTGACAAAATCCAGTTCTTATGTATGACAAAACACTTAGCAAACCAGGAACAGGGAGAAACATCCTCAACTTGAAAAAGAACATCTGTCAAAAGCCTAAAGCTGATATCATGCTTGAGGAGGAGAAACTGGACACATTCCCTCTAAGATCAGGAAGAAGGCAATGACGTCTTCTTTCCCTGCCCCTATTCAACATGGTACTGGAAGTTTCAGCTAATGCAATTAAGAAAGAAAAAGAAATAAATATATACAGGCTAGAAAGAATTAAGTGAAACTCTTTATTCATGAATATAATTGTCTATGTGGAAAAAAAAAACAGCAAAAGCAGTCCTAGAACTAACAAGCCAGTAGAACAAGATCTCAGAATACATTTTTAAAATACAAAAGCCAATTGCTGTCTTATAAACCAGCAAGAAATAACTGGAATTTGACATTTAAAAGCATAATACTATGATGGTTAATTTTGTGTGTCCACCTGACTGGCCACAGCATTCAGATATTTGATTTGATCAAACATTATTTTGGATGTTTCTGTGAAGGTGTTTTTTCTGGATGAGATTAACATTTAAATGAGTGCATTTTAAGTAAAGCGAATTATTCTCCATAATATGGGTGGGCCTGATCCAATCAGTTCAAGGTTTTAATAGAACAAAATTCTCATCTTTTCTAAGCAAGAAGGAATCCTAGCAGCAGATTGCCTTTGGACTCAAACTTCACCTCTTCCCTGGGCCTCCAGCCTGCCAGCCTACCCTGCAGATTTTGGATTTACCAAACCTCCACAGTCATGTAGCCAATTCCTTAAAATAAACATCTCTCAATAGATGATGGATGATAGATAGATAAAAACACACACACAGAGATGATAGATGATAGGTAGACACACACACATCCTATTGGTTCTGTTTTCTCTAGAGAACCCTCACTAATAAAAATGCCACTTGCAATAGCACCAAAATATGAAATGATTATGTATAAATCTAGTAGAAATATATACAGGGTTTGCATGCAAAAAAGCTATAAAAAACTAATGAAAGAAACTGAAGAAGACTGAAATAAATGGAGAGATATTCTACATTCATGGATAGGAGGACTCAATATTGTTGATGTCAGTTCTTCCCAATTTGATCCACAGATTCAAGACAATTTCCATCAGAATCTCTCTAGGCTACTTTGTTGGTATCAGTGAACTAATTATAAAGTACATATCAAAAGGCAAAAAAACTGGATAGAAAATACAATACTGAAGAAGAATAAAGTGGGAGGACTCACACTATTCAACTACAAGATTTACTATAAAACTTCAGTAATCACGATAGCATAGTATTAGCCAAAAAAAAAAAATAGACAAATGTGTCAATGGGACAAAATAGTTATACCATAAAGAGAGGCACACAGATACAGCCATCTGAGTTTTGACAAAGGAGCAAAAGAAATTCATCATAAAAAAGATAGCTTTTTCAACAAATGATGCTAGAAAAATTAGATGTTAATATGAAAGAAAATCTAGACACAGATTTACATCTTTCACAAAATTTAGCTCAAACTAGTTCTAAATGTAAAATGTAAAACATAAAGCTTCTAGAAAAAAATTATGGGAGAAAAAACATGAGAACTTAGGTTTGGTGTTGAGGTTTTAGATGCAACAGGAAAAGAGTGATCCATGAAGAAAATTGAATTACTATTTTAGGCTTTATTAAAATTAAAAACTTCTGTTGTGTAAAAGGCACGGTTAAGAAAACAGAAATGCAACTGACAGACTGGGAGAAAATTTTTTCAAAATACCTGTCTGATAAAGGACTTATATTCAAAATCTACAAAGAAACTTAAAACTCAAAAATAAGAAAACAACCAATTTTTTAAATGGGGAAAAAATGCAGACACTTCACAGAGGAAGATTTATGGATGACAAATAAATAAGCACATGATAAATGTTCAACATCATTTTTCATCAGGGAAATAAAAACTAAAACAGGAATGACATGTCACTATGGATTGTTTTCTACAAATGTTGTACTAGTGGCATCATATGCATACACACCCACACGCGAGTCATCATGCCAGGTAAATACTGGACGTATACTATTACTCTTTAAGAATATTACAGCAATTTATTTCAATGTTCATGTGTCTTTCTTGAACACTATTGGTTATTTGCTGTTTATTCAGAGTTTTGTCCATGGTAATAATTATACATGTGTGATTTTTATGTGCAAGGGATTTTTCATGTTTTATAATTAAGAACTTGGACGTTTCCAGCCACAGACAGCATCTTGGCCAAAGCTGAGTTATATGAAAAAATATATGATGAATGATATGAAAAAATACTCTGCCTTTAAAATTAAAATATAGAAGTTGGCTTTCTGTGCTATTCTTTCCACTTGAAATAATTTTAATGTAAAATACTAAAATTTTCTGTCAGGCTTACCAAAGGAGAATCAGAATCATCCATTTGAATCAGATCATGTTTGCTAAAAACATTCACACACTATCAAAGCACTGTGATGAGGCCTCATCTTTCTTGCCCAATTTACCAATTTCATGAATATCATTTCCTTCATCTTCTAAATGCAGGCAGGAGCTATGTCTGTGGCTTCAACTTTTGATTTGATAAGAAATACTCTTTGCCATTCTCATTGCTTGATGAAAAATTCAATCTTCCTTTTATAAGGAATATAAAGAGATTTTATCTAAGTTTTATATTTGGTGAGAATAATTTTCTTGCTCATTTTCATTATTTCTTCAGTAATTAAATCTAATTATAAAATTTATAATATCCTGTTTGCAAATTTCAAGTGTCACCCTTGACAGAAGTCTACTTAATTTCATTGTTTCCAGATTATTTTTTAAGTTTAGCAGAGCTCCCTCTTTAAAGATTTTCCTATTTCCTTTTCAGCTTTTCATTTCTGAGACCCACTTTCATATTTTCTATTTCCACCCTCAGAAAAATTGACTTACATTTATTCTCTATGATCGAGAGTAATCCTTTAGTTTATAATGTACATTTTCAGATTAAAATATTCAATGAAACATTATTTGAAATGTGTAAATTTGAATATATTTCCATCAAAAATATAAATTAAGTAGTGAAATAGAGAAATCTGTCAATGTATAAATTAAAATAATCTTAAAACTTGACAATTTAAAAACACTTTTCATGTATTTTTCAAAGAAGTTACTTTTCTTCTAAAATACTTTCAAACTAATTTTTAAAATTAAAGTTCAAACAAATTATAATGAATCAAATCAAATATTTTAAGTCAGTTATATTAAAAAGCTATAATTATGTACATTTTTAAAACTACATTTCAATCTTATTGAATATTTTTTATAGAAATAAAACTATTCACAGTTCTCATGTGGAAATACTTCTAGATGCCAGTGATGAGATGGGCCACCATGTTTCACATGCTGTGTGAAGACCTAGCATGTCTAGACCTCCCCAGGCACCCTTGCCCCATCTTAGCTCTTACACTGCAAAGTCTGGGGAGGCTCACAACCCACATTCAGAGACCATTCAGGGCCCAAGATAAACTTCACATTTGCACTGAGGACAGAGCGCAAATGTGGAGTTTATCTTGGGCCCTGACTGGTGTCACCCATGAGATAAGAGGTCACGCTGTATGAGCCAAGGGGCAGGTGCTGAGTGAGAGAGGTTCCATGTGTCCCTAAGCAGGTGTGTTTCTGTGTTTGTTCTATGCACAGCCCAGCTCAGGCCCCTCCTGCCCTGGTCCACAGGAAGCACTGCCCAGGTGCACCCTCTCCAGAACCACATGCACAGATGAGGAGGGCCATGCACAAGGATGCTCAGGAAGGGATCTTCATAAAAGCCAGACCCCAGGTGTCATTAACAGTAGAATAATCAAATAATTTGTTGTGCATTCATATAACAGAATACCAAGACAAGAAAATTAAAGAACTGGATGGTGTGCAACAATGCATGTAAACATTATACACATATAGTGACAAAATAAGTCAGACATCAAAGGAAACATACTGATTGATTCCATTTACAATGGTTTCTGCCAAGTATAACTGAAAAAGAAGCCAGGAAGGTGGTCTTGGAGGGAAGAGGGTCAGTGACTGGGAGTGGGCTCGGGGGGCTTTGGGAGTTCTGGAAATGATCCTGCTGTGGTCTGCAGGTTTGTGTCCCCTGAAAAGTCAGGTGTTGAAAACCTAATGACTGAGGTGATACTACTAGGAGGTGGGGCTTTGGGAAGGTGATTAGGTCCTGAAGGTGAAGCCTCATGAATGAGATTAGTGTCCTTATAAAAGAGGCTCCAGAGAACTCCACCACCCCTTCCACCAGGTAAAGACACAGTGAGAAATCTGTGATTCAGAAGAGGGTGCTGATCCCACCTCATGCTGGTACCATGATCTTGGACCTCCACCCTGCAGAACAGGGAGGAATAAATTTATGTTGTTTATAAGCCACCCAGTCTATGGTACTTCGTTACAGGAGCCTGAGCAGACTAAGACAGCTTCCTTCTGAGTCTGGTGGGCAGTCACATAACATGACAACAGCATATTTCACAGTATAATTTATTAAACACTACATTTATGCTTGTATGCTTTTTTGTAGGTGTATATATTTTAAGATAAAATATTTTTTTAAGTGAATGGAGGGTGAAAAAAGAGAGAGAGTAACTCTAGACAACTTATTTAATCATGCATTCAGCAAATATTTATTGAAACTGTGCCAGGCTCCTCACAAAATGTTCAGAAGCAAATTCAATATCCGAGACTCCACTCTGTCCTCCAAGCAGAATATCTGTAAACAGTTCCCTCGCTTCCTCTCAGCTAGTGTCCAGAAATACTGCCAAGGACAAGAAATGAGTCCAATCTTTGTAACCCAAACCCTACCCTCCCTGACAGCCAGTCAGAATCAGGGTTCTTTTCTAATGATATCCTGAAAAGAAGATGCAGGCATGTGTCAAAGTCATCCATCAGCATCCTTTACTAAATAACCTGCAAACTTCTCTTCCCTCTAATTTCTTTTGGGGCAGAGGACGTAGGGATTTATTGTGTGTTAGAATTCAGAACTGGCCTTGGTGCTGAACTTCGAGAAGAAAGATCCCTGGTCTTTCAAATTTCCCTTGTTCTTAAAAATCCGTCAGCTTTTGGTGGGTTTTCTACCATCTTAATTTTGAATTTATTATCTTAGCAGGTGATCACAATGAAGAAACTTGAAACACAAATATGAGAAATTTTTTCTCATGTTTCCCATGGGAGAAAATGCCACACAACAATTACTCTTTTTAAATCAATATGATGAACAGTTCATTTTCTAATGGGCCAAGTTTCTTGAAAATCCCAAATGGACACCAGTAACCAGGCTCAAATGAATATTTAATTCCTAATCCCCACAATCCTATAACATTAGAGAAACATAGGCTGCAGACTGGGTATAGCTGACCTTCCCTGACCAGCATTCTGGGACAGTCTGACCTCTGCCAGTGAAGCAGATGAGATGATTTCAAATCCTCTAAAATGCCACACAGGCTGGGACATTCCATGTGCAACTGATAGATGTGATCTTAGTCACGACCCACTGCTTTTTGATTCTAGCAGTGAAACATTATGCAATGTACTATACTTCCATTCAGGAAATCCCAAATAAGTAGAAAACTTAATATAAAGAAACCACTCTTGAATCTTAGTAGACCATCTGGCATTATTAATTTTTTCTTGTAATTCTCAATATCTTTCTTGATTTCTCATTATCATTTTATAGCCTTTGGAGAACATTTTTAAAGCCCCCTTGTAGCTAATTTAATATCTATGCATTCCCCATGGATATTATAGAAAGATTATAGAGTTTAGGGGATTAAGTACTTTCCATTTTATTACAAAGGTACAGGCTCAAAATATATAAAAGCTTAGTGTCTGAAGAATACTTTCCCTGTTTACAATTCTGTACAGAGAATGGGTTATCTTAGATGAGAAAATTATTACAGGAAAGCATGTCACCATCAATAAATTATTGTGTTTAAATAAACTCAAAGATTTAAAAGTCAAGAAAATAAAGAAGAAAGTTCTAATTTCAGTATAATACTACCCTATACTTACAGACAACCCCTTCTGTTGGCATTATTATTCACAAAACTTTGGATTTCCTTCACTACTGTTCACGAACATTATCCCAATTAAAAGTACTGCTCTTGCTCTTGTATTAGTTAAAGCCACTCCTCAGAGGAACTCAAAGTAAATACGTTTAATTCAAACTAATCTTTGCAGTCCCGCCGAGGCAAAGCTCAGGTGAGCACAGTGCTGCTTTGTACCCGGGAATGTGTACCGAGAGGCACCCCGGGTGAAGACCGTGACTTTGGCAAGGTGAATGTGTTGACTTGGTATTTGATTTGTGCTCCTGGGCTCCTGGGACCAGTTGCTGTGTTCATGCTCTTCAGCTACCCGTTTGCAGCTCATTGGCTCATGCTGCCACCCTGGGGTGACATCTGGGCCAACAGGAAGTGAGAGTACACCCTCGGGAGGGGTGTCTCAGAAGCTCCCACCTCACCTCCCAGAGCTGTGCACCTGCCAGCCTTGCTCTCTGGCATCCCAGCCAGGGTGGGAGGAGGGGAGGGAGGAGGAGGGGTCAGGGAAAGGCTCCCATCCCAGCCCATTTCCACCACAGTTCCTTGTCTCAGTGGAAATGGAGACAGTTTCCATGTTAGTGCTTTTTGTCTCTTCATCAAGTCATCGTTGACTTAAATGACAGAAGAATATCAACTTTAAAGAGCCAGGAACATGCAGGGTTTTCAGAGAAGAAAGTAGTCACTTTTGCTATCTTGTATCATCTCTCTTAAAGATCTTTTTTCTGGTATACCATGCCCAAAAAGAGTGCACAAATCAGAAGCAAGCCTTGGCAAAATATCACAAAGTAACACCATTGTAACCACCACTGGGGTCAGGACCCCCTTGTCACTTATGTAAAGTTGAATATTTAAAAGAAAATATGTTCACACCTTCTTTTTTCCAGAATGCCCTTACTTAGAATTCCATATAAATTATTGTATCAGATTTTCAAGTTAAGCACATACATGCCCTACTGGCATTTTTACTGGAATTTCATCAAATACACAGATCAGTTTGGAAGGGCTGACGACTATGAACATGGCATAACCTTCTATTTATTGTTTTAAGTTTCTCTCCTTAATAATGTTCTGCATGAAGACTTATATATGTTTTCTTATTTATTCTTAGATATTTGATATTTTTAATGCTATTTAAATATCTATTTGAAATTAATTTTCTAACTGCATATTGCTTATATATAGCAATGATTTTTAATTTTTATACATTATTTATCAACCTGACTATCCTTATTATAAATTCCTACCATCTATTTACATACATAATCACATTATATGTGAGGAAGACTTTGTCTACCTACTTTCCGGTTTTATCCGTTTGAAGTTCTCACCGTTACTACTTCTAATACCATTGTTACTAAAATTCAGTGCAGTTGTATATATAAAATCCCTAACTCCGTGCCTTGCATAAAAAGGCGCCCAATAATGTTAACTAACTGGCAGTGGGCGGAGGCTCATTCGGCCAGTCCTCTTCTCACCATCCCCATGAAACCCATGAGATTCAGGGTGTCCATAGCCCTTGGCTGTTCTACCAACCCCAGAAAATGACAAAGCAGATATGGTCCCCGGAGGGCCAGACCACGAGCGGGAGCCTCCGCCGTCATCACGTGGTTTCCTTGAACTTTGTAATTTGAGAAAGTGCCACAAAGTTATCACTGCTGTCATGCAGAGGACGTTCAATCTCATACCACAACTTGGCGCCATAACAAATAGGGTTTATTGGGGAAACCTACAAGCAAAGCCGCGGTGGAGTGCAGGCGCTCCTCTGAGCTCGTCACCTGCAGAAAGGTGTGAGCTGCCCATGAAGCAGGCAGGGGCTTTGCCGCTAGAATGCTCCATGACTAGGGGCCTCTGGGCCTCCAACCCTGGAAGCAACCTGGTCAGGGAAAGGGGACCCTCTGGAGCTCCCAGACGTAACAGCCTCTTCATCCATTGAGATGACACACATATTAGAGCAGTTCTCCAGAAGCTTCCAAAAGCATGAGGGAGCAAGGTTCCAGGCCACCCAGACTCGACAGAGCGGAGAGGGAGGATGGTAAAGAGAGACAGGCGCCCATTAACCAAGGCTTCCAACTAGTTTCTCTCTGCAACTTAAGGCATAATATCTGCTGATGTCTGGTTTTTGAAAACCAAATGCTTCTTAGGAGCGCTGATGTGGTAGCCGGGGATAAGAGCTACCTTGGAAGCACATTGAAAAGACCCTTTCTAGGATTCTGTCCCAAGAAAAGAGTTAAAAACACAAACACTTTTGCCACTTATCCTCAGGATGTGTGTCACGCACCATGTTATCTTCAAACAGCTCTGAAGGATGTAACAGTGCTAGGGTGAATTGGTAAGTGGGAAATGGATGAAAAATAAATTTATATGGAATGGTCTGTGTCCTTTGGAAAGGTGTAATAAAAAGCTTAAAAGGAAATAAAGTACATCAAGATGTAATATTCTGTGGTGAGGAAACAGTTGGTGTTTATATTTTTTGTTTCCTTGCACGTCTTCCAAGTTTTCAATGATGAACATTCATAATTTAATCACCAAGGCAATGCTACTTCTAAAAGTCTCTGTGGATTTATGAAATTCTCCATAGGAAGGAAGAAAACAACCACCCAGGTTCCAGTCTCTGTGGACATGGGTTCAAATCCCGCCTCAAGACCTCCCCAGGAGCATCTTGGCCACACAGTGACCTGCCGTGTTATCACTTTGTCCCTAGAAAGCAGGGGAAAAACGCATTCCACCTCATGGGGCCCTGATGACGGTACAAATCTAAGTCCATGACCGTACTGGGAAGTGGGGGCAGGAAGCTGCTCCCTCAGTGTGAGTGAGGCATTTTAACAGAGATACACCCATCGTGTTCTCAGCAAGACCTTGACAATGGAATTGAATCAGTAATTCTAAATACAGAATGTTTTACTGAATGTACGTAGGACCCTTAAGGGTTTCCTGAAGCTGGGGAGATGAGCCTAGGTGAGCAGAGCTCTGGGAGGAGAAAGGACATTCTAGGGAGAATGAGCCTGAGCTCGGGAGCCTGCCCCAGACCCAGTCAGGGGCATGCAGGTGTCCCGTGGATGACAATGGTGTAGCTCCCGCCCCTGGCTCCCCACGGGTCCTCGGATGGGAATGCCCATCCATGAAGGAGGGGCCTGAGGGAGAAGATTCAGGAAGGGACAGCTTTGCAAATCAACAGCCACCCAAGGCGCTGCCTGTGGCCTCGGCATCAGGGAGCCCTGCCCGCTCTGTGCATATCATCTCAAGAAACTCTCATTTCCTGCAGGTCTTCTGACTCTTGTGTGTAGATGTGCCCCTGGTGTGACTGGGTATGACTTTGCTTCTAAGATGACGGGGGTCTGGGTTTAATTAGCAGGTGTCCCTGAGTGTTCCAGGCCTCAGTCCCTCCTAGATATCTTGCCTGCTCTCAGGGTGCGTGGAGAAGCAGTTACACTCATCGTCTCCCACAGAGGCTCAGGGAAGAGGGGCGTGTATTCTCCACTCAGTGCTGGCCACTGGTAGCCGTACTCAAGGGGTACAAAGCCTGGGGAGAGTGGGTTGGTGAGAAGGAGCCAGGACCCTGTGAGGCTCGGGCACCAGCCCCTGGCAGCCTCCTCCCCTGGACCCATCCAGCAGGGGCTCTGAGACTCTTCTCTGCGAACATAACCTGCTCAGGCCACCAGGCTAGCATAAGCCCTCAATGTCTCCCATAGAGGGACTCCTCACCCTCAAGGATCTGGAGTGGGGGACACATTCCTCTCCCCTCTGCCATGTCAGGGCTACAGAGCAGGGCTGGCACCTTCTCAAGCTTCTGAAATCTGGGAGCATCCATCACGCCCTCTCATGAGGACCGTGGCTGCCAGCAGTGGGACATGTTGCTGACACGAAGCTGTCTTCTATGGAGACCAGAGAGACAGCTGAGACTCTCACCCTTAGGGGACGACCCCAGAGCCTTGTATGGGTGGGATAGACTCGGCTCCAGTTCCCGGCTCCCGAAGTACAAACGTCCCTGGAGGGAAGCCGCGGGGAGATGCAGACTGAAAAGGGGGCCAGGCCAGGCCCTCCTGGGCCTTCACTCCTGCTCATTTACACAGGGATCGTCTCACTCTGCCCCTCCAGCTCCATGGCTGACCTCTCCCTGGGCCTCAGTTTCCTCACTCAGCAATCAGCAAGAAGCACACCCAGCTCGGATGTAAGCGCGAGCACAAGGCTGGGACGGAGGCAGGTACCCCACCAGGCAGACGTGCTGTGTGTGGGTGGGGGCAGGGGGTCAGCAGACAGACACAGGGACAAGCAAACAGCACCAGCCGCTGCCCCCACGGCCATCCATGGGGCAGTGGGACGCGGTCCGGATGCGAGCAGCAGGGACCTGGGAGTGAGGACAGGGTGCTATTCAGAAACCTGATGGTGCCGTGATGGGGACGGCAGAGAACTTTCCAGAAAGGAGGGCTTGTTCCAGGAGTTAGAACAAGGTCAGCATGGCCTGAAATGGAAGGGCTGTGGGATCAGGCTTAACTCAGGGATGGGAGGCACCATCCTACCATCCAGGGAGAAGGACGCTGACCCCATGAGGCTCCAGGCAGGGCCAGGAGCCGGACTGGTTTGAAGGCCATGGGGACACTGACCTGACCTACCCTAAAATGTCCTCCTGAGCCCAGTGTGGTGACCAGCCCACGGAGGAGAGGGCACAGGAGACCACTGTCAGGTAACTGCCACGTCCAGGCACAAGAGGCCAGCAGATGGACAAAGCCCTGAAAAGATCTGAGGCATGACAGGGCTGTGAACACTAAAAGTGCCATCACCAAGCACAAAGGGGGGCCTGTCACCCCATGGCCTCAGGACATTTTGTCTCCACTGTCCTGTCCGGTTTTCTCTCCTGCTACATCCCTGCCTCCAATCAAGAGCCGACACCCCAGTTCACCCACCCTTGACACCCTCCGAACACACCGGCACATTTCCCTGACGCCTGTGTGTGTGTGTGTGTGTGTGTGTCAGGCCCGCACCTCTTCTCCACCAGGAAATCTACTTTCCCTCATTGGGACCCCAGACCAAGTCCTCTGGCTCCTAGATAGGCTACATGTTTCTGCCTGCCCCTGACACACTGGGCAGACCCACTCCTGTGTGTCCCAAACCGGGCCGTAGATTCTCCAAGCAGGTGTCATGCCTGGCGCCTTGTGTTCCCAGATGGCACAGAGGAGGAGTGCGGGAAAATGAACATCCCTTCTCATCTTTCCGAGTCATTCTCAAGGGCTGGTACCTGAGGTATGTGTCCTGGGCTGTGTCATAACCACAAACTGCATGCCTTAATCAACAGAAATCCATTTCCTTACAGTCTGGAGACCTGACGCCCATGATGGAGCTGTCAAGGTGAGTTCCCCCTGGAGACTGAGGGAGAGTCTGGTCCGAGCCCCTCCATACCTCCACCATCACCAGCGCTCTTTGGCACTCCTAGGCCTGTAGCTCCGCCGCTCTGCTGTCTGCCTCCATCTGCACACGCAGAAGGCCATGTGTCTCTTGTTCTTCTGTCTCTTATTGCAAGGACATTGCCACTGGATTTAGGGTCCACTCTAGTCCAGGATGATCTCATGGTGAGGTCTTATTCCATCTCCAAAGACTTTTATTCCAAATAAGGTCACACTCTGAGGTTCCAGGAATTTGGGGGGGGAGGGGAACACAATTCGACCCGCTACACCTGAGAAGCGTCCATGCTTTGAGGGGAGGCAGAGAAGGGCCATCCACGAGCACCCTCGGAAGTGGGAACAAGGACACCCCACTGCCTGCTCAGCGTGTCTGCAGGGACCTGTGTCGCCTCCTGACCTGCCCTTGGCCAGTTGCAGCCCTGCCAGGCTCACTCCTGCTCTCACGTCCTTCCTCCAAGACAGCACACCTGCCAGTTCCCAGCGCTAACCTCAGCCCCAGCCCAGCCTCCCCCTTGTCAATGATTTAAACGTGGTCACCTAGCTGTGCCCTCATGGCTGCATGGCTGACCTCACTGGCCCTGTAAAAACACCCCAGCTGCCCCTTCTCTTTTTGGCCCAGTCTTCCAGAACCCCCTTGCACATCCCTCTCCCAAGGCAGCTTCCCCGCCCTCCATCTGCCCCTCTCTGCAACCTGGGCAAAGAGGAGAGAGCCGGAGCTGACCAGTTCCGAGGGGCCAGGGTGGGAACAGGGAGCACCCTGCTTCCTGTGCTGTCGCCTGCTCTTCCTTGTCGCCCCTTCTTTTTGGTCACACAGCCCTAAAAACATTTGTCTTGAGCTTATGTTGGCTGGAATCTTCCAACTGCATTTACTGAAAGTACAACGTCCCGGTTGGCTTCATACTGAGCAAAATTTCACTACGTCCACTCTGCTGCCAAACCAGGAATTATACCACTTCCCTAATTAAAGAAATTTACCCCAGAAAGGCCTTATTTATAACTTCTCTAGAGCCCTCTGGCATTAACCCCAAGCACAATGTTAAAATCCAATTTTTCAATGTCAAAATATTTGAGTAATAATGAAGTTTGAAAACCTCTGTTGACCCAAAAGTGTACTCTCTTATTATCATAAGTATAATTATTTTTTGTGAACACACTTTCTGCAAGGTGGTGGATGGTTCAAAGGTGTTAAAATGAATTATTTAAATGCCAGACCCTTGAGAACATCCCTTGGCTCAGGGACCTAGTGCTTCAGGAACTGAAACCATCCACACGGATCAATGGGGCTCAGTGCCGGCGTCCTAAATCCTCACGGGTCCTGTAGAAGCGAACCCAGAGTCCAGTCTGCTGACAAGGGTGCCTCAGGACTGAATCCCGGGACAGCAGACAGCCTCCTGGCAGCCCTTCTGGCTGCGGCTCCCATGCAGGGAGCCCGTGCTCTGGGGCTGGCTTCCGTCTGGCTTCTCAGCCAGCACACATTGAAATCTTCCGATTTTCCCAGCTGTATCTTGAGAAGGAGTTTTTAGATGGAATTCTTTTCTACCATTGCTCTTCGTTCGCTAAGTACAAATACAAATGTATGACAATTAGAAATTGGCAATGATGCAATGTTGATAATAAAGCGTATAAGGCAAAGATGCTCCTGGAGTCTTCTCTTAAGAGCCCACTGCCTTTCTGAGATGAAAGCGACTCGCTGCCACATGCTGAAAGCAGCATTTGAATAGAATTGTTATTTCAGGTAAAAAGGGAGCTCGTGCTTTAAAAGAAAGCCTCCCAGGCTTTCCCCCTGCACCTTTCAAACTAATAGACTCGAGTCAAAATTTTTCCATTTAAACTGCTTGCACCAGACTGTTTTAAAAAGGGAAGTGTGTCTAGGAAAACATTTTGGTAAGTGTCTTGGGAGAAGTGTTAAGACTTTGAGGGCAGAAGTCACTACAAAATGCAGAAATGGGCAGGAATGTGCGGCCTAGGGAGGGAAAGGGGGAAAACGGAGGGCACAGATGAGAGGCAGGACTGTGGGGAGGGAGCTAAAGAAGTCTACGTGGTTCTGTGAGAACAACCTAAAATCAGGTTTGCATCGATACAATATTAATTCTGCTCTATTCCCAAAAGCTTCCATAAAGTCTTCTACATATTAAAATGTTTGGGTGAGTGATGAGTTCCACGTCCAGGTCAAAGTTACACATACTGAGGGTCACACACGCCAACCAGTAAGGTCATTGCTACACTCATCCAAGTCAGGAAACAGGTTCTCCTGGCCCACAGGCACCCCCGAGGATGTGTGCCTGGGAAGGACATACCAGATTTGGGGGAAAGCCTTGTACTCCCACATGGCAAATAAGGATGTAAACAACTTGATCCAGGTCTGCAAAGGGCAAAGGCATCCTGGTGGATATGTGAGTAAAATGAGGACGGTGGTGATGGTGACTGTCATGGTTTTGCAGTGAGGGCCATGTGACAGAGAGGGTGGTGATGATGAGGTGAGGATACGGGGGGCAGTGGTGGTGGCGAGGCTGGTGATGATTACAGCTGAGATCTGTGAATGCTTCCTGTATGCTAGATCCACGGCACCTTAATTATTATGGAATTTAATCCTCACAACATATGAATTTGGTGTATTGATATTGCCATTGCATAGATGAGAATTACAATAGACCTAATCATCTAGCTAGAAGGAGACAGGGAGGAGAGTCAAACCCAGCTTGGCCTCGAGTCTGGAGGCTTTGCAGTCATCCACAAACAACAAGAGGGTCAGTTCACAGTGGGAATAGGACTTGAAATCACAGGGTGTGTGCTGGGTTTCTGATGTGAGGCCAGTTACTTGCAGGAAGAGATTAAAACGGAAAACGCTACAACTGTTAGGACCGTGCGTAGGGTAAGCACTGTGTGAGCAGACATTACTTGTCATTTAAGGAAGACCCCTGCCTAAGAGGAAGCAACGAAGAGGCAGAGAGAGGAAGTGGGACAGAAGAAGAGGCAGGTGGCAAGGGGACCGGGACTCTGAAGCTGTGTGACTAAATAGGAGGAACTGAATAAAAGGCAAAATAGCCCAGCATCAACCTGAGCGCCACCCTCCTCCCGGGGAGCCCCGTCCTGCCTCCTACTCCATCTCCAGGGGAGTCTGCCCGCAACTTCCATTACCCGGCACACCAACCCAGTGCCAACCACAGCAGCACGCCAACGTCAAGGGGTGCCCAGTTAAGTCTGGATTTCAGATAAAAGGTGAATATTTTTAATGTCGGTATGTCCCATGCAATATTTGGGAAATTCACACTTAGCTGGGCATCCTACATTTTTATTTGCTAAATCTGGCAAACCTACTCTTTTCCAAGACCAAACTCATTCCATCTCTCTGCCTTTCTCTGATGTTCACTAATCCCAGGGGAGAGAACAGAAGAGCCAATTCACTGTGTTTTCCCAAGCTCGGATTCCCACACCTCGGGCCGGACGGGAAAGGCAGGACAGGTTGGATGGTCTGCGGATCCTCCTGTGGTTAAGGCCGCCTCTGGTTGCCCGAGAGCCGTTGTTATTCTCAAAGTCGGCACATGCGCATGGGGGCCGAGGGGGCAGGGGACGACAGGGGACGACCTTAGATAAGCAGCTTTCACCCCGGCACTCACTCACGCATTCAGCAATAGCTGTGCGCCACTCCCTCTGTGCCGGACAGGGAGGCTCAGTGGCTACCCTAAAAATTCTCTGCCTCTATGGAGGCGACACACTTGTGTCCCCTAAGAATTCATATGTTGACATTTTAATCCCAGTGCCTCAGATGTGAACTTATTTGGAAATAGGGTGTGTACGAGGTAATGAAGCTAAAACGAAACCATTATATTTGGCTCCTAATTCAGTGTAACTGTTGTCCTTACAAAAGGGGGAATTTGGACACGAAGACAGATATGCACACAGAAAACACACAGGGAAAGGCCGCCTGAAGGGGGAAGGTGGGGTGGGGCATCTATAAGCCAAGAGGCTCTGAGGCTGCGGGAAGCAGGGGAGGGGTGGGTCAGGTCCTCCCCTGGCGACCGCAGAGGGAACACGGCCCTATGGACACCTTCATCTCAGGCTTCTGGCCTCCACAACTCTGAGAGGACACATTTCTGTTGTTCTAAGCCCTGCCACTTCATGCTTTGTAACGACAGCCCTAGGAAATTAATAGATCGATCAAACAAAACCCCAAAGGTGGGTAGAATTATCACAGCTGAACACTACGGATGACAGGGTGCTGGGAGGGTCAGTATCAGAGGATTTCCAGGTCAGAAGACAGAGACCACATCCCGGGGGAAGCTGATCTCACCTTGGAGCTAACAGCAGGGGCTCAGGGCTGGGCCGGAGGGGTTGCAGGGGGACTGCGATCCCGAAGGGAGCAGATGACCTGTCCCCATCAGGGCTGTGAATGTGGGTCAGCTAATGTCACCCTCCATAGGGACACCCAGGATGTGGCACCAGAGGTCAGATTCACTCATCAGCAAAGGTCTTCCCAGAAGCAGTCCATCGGCGGTAAGGTCTGTAAAGACACGACTGGTGAAGGTCTCATCAGGAGGCTGGGGATGCAGAGGGAACTAATGAAAGGTGAGGTGTGGTCTCCAGCCGGCAGGGCTCCGTGTACCCTTGCCCAGTGACAGGAAAGCTTTAACCGAAGGCAGGGGCAGGGCAGTGCCCGCTCCTGCTCCCCCAGTCACAGGGGATGGGTGGCCCCATTTTAGATGTCCCTTCCCAGGTCTCTTTCTGGAAATAGCCCCTGCTTGGGAAAGAAGGCTGTGTCTTGCTACCTCAGCACATTGGATATATCCCTTCAGAATAGCCACCTCCCTGCTCCAATCTTACGCTCACTGAGCAAGCAACCTTCTGAGCTGTAATCTGGTGTTCTGACTAGGTGATTCTTCTCCAAGCCCTGAGCCAGCACTGTTCTCAGAACCCGCATTCAGTCTGCTGAGGGACAGTGGCAGTCGGAGGAGGCGGGACGGGAGAACTGAGTCAGTCATGAAGGTCAAGGGAGCCCAGAGGGAACCCCAGAACTCAGCCGGCGCAGCCAGCAGCTGTGGGGATCGCTCGGCAGATATCCCAGCATGTGAATAGCCCCCCCGGGGCCTGGGGAGGCCACCCTAGGAGAGAGCACAGGCTTGCAGGAGGCAAGCCCATTGTCTTTGGTCATGGGTGACAGGGCCTATGGCCCCTGGGGCCCCGAAGGCAGCAAGGGCGTCTTCAAGCCCTGCAGGGGGGCTTCCTGGAGACTCATGGGCATCCTCTCTGCCCAAACCTTCCTCCTTTGCTTCTAGACATCTGGCTACCACCATGTATAGCACAATCCTTAGAGTTCAGTTAGTGTTTTACAAATACTGAGAACTGGATGCAAGTAAAACTGGCTTCTGATAACTTTCCTCTGTGCATGTTTTCTTTTCCAGGCCCCAATGATGTTCACATTAAGTGCACTTTGTACAACATATATCATAAATCAAAACGAGTTGAGAATTACCTGCAAGACCCAGCTGGAGGATCCTCTGGTTCATTGGAAATCTTGTCCAGTGGCATATAAGGTAGTTGTGGCAATTAGTGACGTGCTAAGTTTAAAATTTGTGGCCATCAACTTGGAAGCTGGAGAGGGACAAGTCCAGCTCTGTCATGTGCTTCCTTTACGTTTACACTCTGTTCAGAGCCCACCTACCACCCCATTGCACCCACATCACCCTCCTTCCCGTGTGAGGGTGCCGAGGAGGAGGGACAGGGGCTGTCTTCATCCCAGCCAGTCCATGGAAGGCACCTGCTCCCACGTGTGCCTTCTGCACGGGGGGCAGAAGCACCCACTGAGCTCCTTCGGCCTCTGCTGCCCCCATCCTCAGGTGCTCCCTCATGGGGACACCCATGGCCTCTGGCAGTGAGGCCCCCATTCCCAATATGCCATTCTCCCCAGCACCTGTGCCTCTCCATGGGTGGAAGATGTCACTGGGGAACCTCGAGATGCTGCTTTGTGCCCAGTGTGAGGTCTCTAGAGGGGACTAGGGATGATGTCCACCATCTCTGCTTAGACCCCTTCCCCTCTCTGAGGGGTTCTTGGGGCCTCTCCCCCCCAGGACTTCCGCTGGCCAGGCCCAGCTCCCTCCTGCTGCCCCCTCAGAGCCGTGCCCTGGGGACCCCTGCCCCCCCAACCCCCAGTGAGGGAGAACCATTAGTGGGCATCTCCCTGCCCACAGCTCTTACAGTGCAGCCTTTATGCTCTGAGTCTTCTGGACTTGGAACCAAGATTCTGCATTCAAACACCAAAATACAATGAAGGAATAAACACCTAAAGTGTTTCCCTTTCCTCAGCACGTCTTGCCTAAAGCTGGAGCTCTGGAGAGCACTTTGGAGCACAAGGCAGTGAGCCTAGCTGTCCTCCGCTCCTGCCGCGATGAGCCTTGGCCGCGGCGTCCAGCCTAATGGTAGAGAAATTACAGGCTGAAAGGGCATTACGAGGACAAAGTGGATCAGGTGAGCCTTCCCTATAGTATCCTGCTCCTCGGTTAGACACTTACTCACCTGCTGGGTCCACAGGTGAATGTCTGTGTTTAGACAGTGAGAAGTGGCTTTTATTCCACTAAGAGACGGTACATTACCAGGCTCTCCGTCCCACTGCCCATTCCCTTGCCTGCTATTTCCAAAGAACTGACCTATTATGTAGTTAAAAATAACGAGAAAATCTCACAAAGAAACAGAGAGGTGAGTGGACAGCTCAATCTGAAATAATGAAACCACCCAGAGCACTTTGGCTGATTGAATCCTCGGGAAAAGATTATGTTTGATAAAATGGCATGAAAAGTGGCTTAGCGCCGTCTGAGTGATGGAGATGGCAGCAAAAGTCATTACGGGCTCGCCCAGACCTTGGTGACCCGAGCAGCCACTTTCTTAAATTAAAGGGTGACTGCTGCACGGGACTCACTCGGCAGGTTTGTAGAGCTCCAGCCTGGCCCATGAGTTCTCTTTGCATCCGACTGTGACCCACACAGAGAAACTTGGTGGAACTCGGGGAAAGGCAAAGCTAGCACTTGTACATTCATGCTCAACCTGAGCAGGGAGCCCTGTCACCTGCCGAATCCTCCGCTTACCTCAGGCAGACACTCTCTGAGCCCAGCACATGACAGAGTTTGTGGTGGTGAAGCCATGCCTGTAGTGTCATTGTTCTAAATTTACACCCTCCTGATTTATTTCTCCCCTATTCATAGAACGAATAAAGCAGTTGCATTATTGCTATAAATTCTCTTCTTTGCACAGAGTGGCTTTCATCTAGCCACTTCTGTCTGTTCTTCCTTCCAAGATGCTAACAAAATAATTTTATGCCTAAAATAAATAACTTTGGTGGAAAAGAAAGCCCTGCCTGCATTCAAAAGCCATTTTGATTTTCCGTTTTACCAGAAAGGTCTCAAAGTTGTGTGTAGTTGGCTGTGGGTGGTGAACACGTCTCATTCCTCAGCAAGGGGGCAAATGCTTGCTGCAGCCACGTCTGTCCATCCTCACGGGGCTCAGGACCCTGTTCTGTGCCAGACTCCACCACACCTCCTAACAAGAGGGCTCTCCAGGGACAGGAAGAAAGCTGAAAGGGCATTACGGGGACAAAGTGGATCAGGTGAGCCTTCCGTACAGTATCCTGCTCCTGGGGCCAGACACTTCCTCACCTGCTGGGTCTGCAGGTGGATGGCAGGAAGGGCGTGGTGAGACGGAGACCACGCCCACATGGAGAAATGAACCTCTTGCCCTTGTCGCTCTCCACCCACAGACCAAAGAGACGTTCGGAGCAAGAGTGTTGTCTGAAGAGCCCCTCACACAGCTCCTTCCCACCTCACGTTGGGGCCTCCGCCCCGTCTGCAGCACACAGCCGCTGAGACAAAGGTGTAAAGGGCCAGGCTTGGTGACTGTGCCTCAGTTGAAACTGCACCATCTGTCCAGACTCAGTAAGGCCATGTGAGTGTGTCTGGATTAAAGCTGTTCCTATTCCCGTTTTCCTCCAAGACTCCTGTGTTTCCTTTTCTATTTAATGGATAACCTGTATTTTTTCCCAAGAATATCTTAGCTTCACTTTACCCCTAAATGTTATTATCCAAGCAAGGACTTTTTCTGGCCAGTTGATGCTGGACATGAGATGGGCACCCAGTCAACCTAGGCTGAAATGCCTGGTGACCCCAGGAAAGCTCCGTGCATGTGAGCAGAGGATCGCAAGTGCCGAGACACAGCAGAGTGAACACCTCGTGGTCAAGAGAGAGGGTCCGAGGGGCCAGCTGAGTCCTCACCATCTCTCCTGGTGTTTCCGGGCCCATTGTTTCCAGAGCCCCGTGTCACCCCATGTGGGTCATTGTGGCATTGGCAGGGGACGGAAGCAAGGTGGAAACTGTGGCATGTGGCAGCAGTGGAAAGTGTTTTCTTTATTTAGAATGTTCTTTTTTGAGCCAAATCAGAGATGACAACTCTCTCAGCAACTACAGAGTCCCAATAGGCAAAAATAAAACATTCTAAAGATAGTTTATGTCTTCCTTGAGTTACTTGGAGCCCACGGGGCCACCTGTGACAGGTGGTGGCTCTGATCTGGAGTGAGATTTCCCAGGATGGCAGAGAGCAGGATGGGTGTGCAAGGAGCCAGGAGCACTGACAGGAGACAGGTTTGGGAGAGTAATGTCCTGGTGCCACCTGTTTATGCCAAGACAGAGGTGTGCTCCAGGTGATGGGGATGTTTCATGTGCACCTGCACGCTGCTGCCAAGTGCCCTCTCGGTGGCGACCCCACGGGTGGCCCACTTTGCTGGATGATTACAGTCGCACAGCAAATTGATTGCTTCTAAAAAATTCCAGATTCATTTGCATTTCCCTTTTATTTCATCACATAGAAAGACACCCCACAGGAGCACACATGTCCATCTTTCCCGCGTGGAGAGGTGGCCCACACCCAGGGTGAGCAGCCCGCCCCGAGAGTGACCCTCGCCCTGATCCCTGCTATCTGGTGATGGCCAAGTTCTCTGCCTTCAGAAGGGATCGATTTGCGTTGATTCATGGGCATGCCTTTGCTGATGGAGTGGATTTTATTCATTGATACGTCCTTGAAAAGTGTCCCAAGTGAGGGAAATGGCATCACACCCTCATGCTGCGGTTGGGATGAGCCCTCTGCAGGAGAGGCAGCCACCCCAACTGTCCGGAAGCCCACAGGCTCCAGTGTTTCCTCTGTGTCCAGAAGAAACCGCCTCCCTTTCTTATCTTTGTTATCCTTGGTGTTGTTTTTAGCATAACAGAATGTTTTACTGGTGTTTTGTTGTGCAAGGGAAAAAAACACGGTCCATTGAACAAGCGCATTTCTTCCATGGCTGTGCGATTTCTTTGTAGTTTATAAACAGGTTTTGTCCCCAGGGACGGCAGCAAATATTGGTCACAATGTAATCAGATGGGTTAGAGCCAGGGTAGAAAAACAAATCTTTTGAATTATTGTCACAGCTTAAATGCAGACCTTGTGATTTTGAGCGATTTGTGAGCCTGAGATGGTAAAAGGTCAAACTAATCTGTACTAAAGAAAAGGAAATAGAAAGTTCAGTAACTGTATTTCAGCATTATTGTTGCCTCCAGCATCTAATTGTGGAAATAAATGACTTCTCCCCAAGTGCAGAGTCCTTATTTGTTGAAAGAATGTTGAATGATTTCACCATGAATGGTGTATTAGTTAGCCCAGGTAGCCACCACAAAACCACAGGCTTGATGGCTCAAACAACAGAAATTTATTTCTTACAGTTCTGGAGGCTCAAAGTCAGAGACTAGGGTACCAGCATGGTGGGGCATGGTGAGTGCTCTGTTCTGGGCATACAGACGGCCACCTCTTTGCTGTGTCCTCAGATGGCCTTCCCTGGTGTGTGCGCATGGAGACACAGAGAGAGGGAGAGAGAGCTCTTTCTCGTCCTCTCTTTATAAGACCACCAGTCCTATTGGGTTAGAAAGCCACCCATTTAAACTTAATTACCTCCCAAGAGCTCATCTCCAAATACAGTGACATGGGGCGTTAGGGCTTTGACATATGAAATGAATGGTGGAGGACACTGTTCAGCCCACTGCATGTAGACACTCTGTATAATGTAAGGTCTGCAGCTTGGAGTTCAGTGATGTAAAGACCTAACTTTATATATATAATATATACAGACAGAAATAGAGCTAGATATCTGGTAAGGCAGAAATAGAGACCAAAATACACAGCAAAATGCATTAGCAAAAAAATGAAACAAAACCAAATGTTTCATAAGTTGGGGGGAGGGGGTTGGGAAGGGTGGCTGAAGGGGAAATTAATTCTTTGCTAAGTTAAAAAGAATTTCATAAGAAAAGGTATGTGCTCATTAAATTGTTGACAGAGCAGGTGCAAATGACTTAAAGACAAACACTGAACCCTAAAATAAATCAAACAACAACAAAAGCAGAGTGGTGCCTGGCCCTGTTAACACATTCCTGAGAAAGTGCAACACCATTTCCTTTCTGGTCCTGATGGCAAATGCTACAGGTGTGAAATAACCTCGCAGATAATTGTGATTCACACAGTGCGGGCCTGTGAAGGCAGCTGAGGTCGCCCTCCAGAGCCATTCCAGCTGATACTCAAGAGCCGCACCTCCCGCAGAGCAGGCAGGCGAACCTGCTTGCACAGTAGATGAGAAAGAAGGAAAAGTAAAGGTGTATGTGAACCACTTCTTGTTTTAATTGAAAATGAAACTAGTTTTATGGAAGCTTCCAGTGAGGGTAGAAAGGTCTCCCCTTAAAGTCAGACTACTTTACTGAATGGCAGAATATCAAAGAAGAAATTGATATGGGTTTTTAATCATGGAAAGTAAACATTTGAGCATGTTTGAGAAGTCCCAGCACACGCTCAGCTTTCTCCAGGCTAATCCCTGTCACACGGCGTCCCCTGACTGCCACTGTGGGTGTCCCCCCGATCCCTCACCCAGCCTCAGCCGGGCCTGGGGAGAAGCCCCTGCTGCTGCCTCCCCCGAAGCCTTCGCCGCTTCCCTTAAACCACCTCGTCCTTCTCCGCCGAACGTGTCGTGCCTGTCAGCTTGCTGATACCTGAGGGCGTCCGTGATGCGCTATCAGAGCTCAGTTGTTTTCAGACGGGGCTGCAAGGGAGTTCTTTGAATCGTGATGACATCATCCTAAGAAAGGAATCTGTCGATGAATAACCAACATGTTCCCAAGATGAATAACCAACATGTTCCCGAATAGCATTTCAGTGGTGCATCTCACCGTAGACACTTCCTTCCTCACTGTGACTCCCGACACCCAGGCTGCTGGGCACTCACTAGGAGATCTGCATCTGAACTTGAAGAGTCCCCAGTAACCGAGAACTAGAAAAGCCCGTGAGGGCTCACCGTGAGGTCTGCAATGTCTGTGACGCACAGAGCAGAGACCAGAGTCGCCTTGAAGAGCAGATGCCGACAGGCCGGGGCCTGCTGGAACCAGCTCCCCAGAAGCACAGGGACACAGCATACCAGTCAGAAGGCAGGTGAGAAAGAGACCCAGAGAGAAGCTGGCCGTGTCCACAAAAGCCTTCCTCTCAGGGATGAGAATTGTAAAAGGATGCCAAGCCTGGCACAGTTAAACTGCCTGGTTCCATCAGCTCTGGATGTCACTGTCTGTGGACGTAAGTGTGCTAATCTCCACTTGAAACCACCCGCCCTCAGGGCCTTCTGTGCCAGTGTCCACTGTAACTTAAACAAACCCAGTCACTAGTTGGCTGGCCTGGCCAGTGTGAGTCTACTTCTAAAACACAACGCCACTCTCAGCCCAGCGGACCATCACGGCTGTGTAATCCTAGGTTTCTCGGGGGCTGAATAGCAGGAGAGACCAAGAGAAAGACGGGTCAGCTATATCCCCGTGGGGCTGCGCGGGCCTGAGCAGGGCGATTCCCCTTGAAGTGGCTGCTGCAGCTCTGCCCTCAGACTTCAGAGAAGGAATCGTGGACTTCCTGGTGCAATTACAGCCAGGGGATGCTTCTGGGGGCCGGAAGGGCCTCAGGAGAGGAAAGTGTCCATGGCCCACTTCCTCCCGGAGGATGGAGGTTACTCACAGGGTGTCTTCCTTCAGGAAGCCCACCATTCTGGAGATGCTAGTGCAGAAGAGTGTTCCGAGATACAGGAGGCATCTCCAAGGTTGAACAAAACTCCTCAACTTAACCCTTCAGGAATGGGTTTCTAGTAAATCACTAAATTCACAGCCTTGCAGTGTCCCAATAAAAAACAGATCTGAAGAGATCACATGCACAGATCAGCGCATTCTTCAGAAGCTACAAGCCCAAGGGTTTTCTTCATCTGAGATTGGTGTAAGAGCCGGAAATTATGAAAAAAAATGGAGAAAAATAACTCTATAATATTTTCATTTAATAAAACACACCTTGTTATCCAGATTATGGAGAAACAAGAAAACAAGGAGCAGTATAAAGTTTTGAAAGTTGTGTAAGGGATGACTTGGCAATATCTACTAAGCTATTAAGACCATGTGCCTTTTTACCTAGTCATTCTACCTCTAGGAGTTTCTGGAAACATTTCAAAGTTCACAAAGAAATAGATAATTAGCATTGTTTATAAAAGGAAAAATGCTGACTGGAAACAACCCAAATGCACAATAATTTTATAAGGTTTGGTACATCCATACAGTGAACTATTATATGGCTCTTGAAAAGGGTACAAGTGCCCTTTGTCCTGCCATGACCAAGTCTCCCAGGGATATTGTTAAGTGTATAAGTGCAAGTGGCACAAATTCTGTGTATGATGCATACACACTTGTACAAATGCGCAATAATCTGGTCTGAGTCACTATTTAAACAGGTTGTTTCTGAGGAAACTGGGGCTCCAAAATGAAATGCCCCTCTACCTACTGTGTGGCTGTCTTAGTGCAACTGGCACTGGAGGGCACCATGTGACCTTGGGCATGTCAGGGTCCTCTGGCCCTCCAGACATGAGCACGAGCCCTGTTCACTGGGCACCGTGAAGATCCCATGAGCTAACATACATGAAGCATGTAAAACAATGCCTGGCACACAGTAGGCATGATATGAGGGCTTGCCATTTTCAATCATTACTGTTAGAAACTTTTACCATGACTTTGAACTATCTGTATAAGAAACATTAATTTAAGATGAACCACATTTCAGCCATCCCACAGGTCCTCAGCAGGTCATGGTCATGGGCCTGCATGCCTACCTTCCTTGCCTAATGGGCGTCTGCCAAGAGACGAGCTAGTGTTCCCCAGCACAAGCCTTGTTCAACCTGAAGGGCATAGATACCCTGTGGTTGGTCCAAGACTATGCTAGAATTCCCCTTCTGGCTGAACGGCTCTCCCTCTCCACTTGCTTGTCCTCCCCTTGCGACAACGTGATTCATCGCATATGGCCTAGAAGGGCTTGTCCCAGCTCCCTCCTGACTTGTGGAAGGGAAGCAGTGGCTGGCTCAGTATGCTCTATCAATCCCTCTTTCATGTCCACCACTGGCCCAAGTCCCCACATGAGGGGTTTTATAATTCCATCACCCTCAGTGTTCTTATGCTATTTAAAAAAAATAAGATTCCAGTTAAGAATAGATTTTTTTTTAATTAGTGACATGATGATGTGAACATTGGTTGTTTAAATCAAATCCTAAGATATGAGAACCATGTTGTCCCCATTTGGAAGACAAGAGCTTTGGGGGCTTGCCCCTCCAACTGCTGTGTGGTCATCTCAGCAACCCTTAACTTGGGCTTAAGCTGAAAACTCCAAGCCAAGGAGGATGGATGGCAGATTCGAGGACAATAGGAAAGGTTTCGGGAGAATTTCACAAACTTCCAAAATGGTGTCTGTCTTGCCTGAAGGTTTCAGCCTGGGGCAAGTTCACTATGGATTGGGTGAGACTGAGAAATGATAACAGAAAATTCTTGGGGTCAAAGGGCTTATACCCGGCTTTATTCTCCCAGTAATAGGCTGAGCACTAGAATCACATCTGCATCCAGCAGCCTGCAGGTATGTAATCCACCTCCATCTCTGCCTCTGCCCAGAGCACTGGGCAGAGCTCTTTATATAGTGATTCGGTCAGTAATAGCTTATTGACTATGGACAGTAGCCTAGCAGTAGGTCAATTACATCATCAAGCAGTTTAGGGTCGGGTGAGGATCCTGGCCATAGGAATTCCATTTTCCCCACTTCACCCCTTCAGAATTCTTGGCTCACAATCTATACACCCTCAAACTTCTGCAATGGTCCCTGTGTGAGAAAGCTGGAGCATTGTAACCAGATTCCACAAAAGCAAGAGAGGATAACCACAGCATACAGATAAAAATTATAATACAGGTAACAAAAATTACAATAATCCTCAGGCCTGAGGTTAATTGCCACTAAGTGGTCATTCCAGCTATATTCAAACCAGTTCTACTCAGATGAGTTCATGACTCACACTTCATACAGGAGAAATCAATCTTCTGCAGTGGTCCCTGCGTGAGAAATCTGGAACCTTGTCACAACAAAAATTATGATAAGAATAGCTGTCCTCAAACCCAAGGAGATTGATTGCTACCAAGCAGGTCTTCCAGCTATACTCAAACCAGTCCCAGTTCACAATTCACACTTTCTATGGAAAGCCAGTAGTGGTACCAATAGGGAGCTCCATGCATCACAGCAAGTAGCAGTTTTTGCCAGGGTGTGTGCCCAATCCACAAAGATGTTAGAGGAGATTAACCTTAAGGACTGTGGCAGGAAGGTGGTCCCACCCAGGCCTAGTATACCATATCTTTACCCCTCTCCCTGTGGGGGTTACTGAGGGGTCTGGGTATAGTGCTACTGGAGGTGCATGCAGTGGTCATAATGATAAAACAAAACTCCCAGGTATGATCTTCCTGCCTTCCGGCTGTTTAGGATACACTACCATGATTTTGGGGGACCACTCTGCTGTTACTCCAGGAATACACAGGAAGTCAGCTTCTAGGCCTTGTCCCCAAGGTGCCAGGAAACCAGCCATCACTGGTCCATGTGTTGAAATGTCCAAGGCCACATCCACTGAACAGAATCTCTAGGGTTTAGTGCAGTTGGTACTGGCAGCAAGATATTATTCTGGTGGCCAAACCTCGGGTCAGTGATCCCTCCTTGGTTTGTACTTGCAGTTCCACATGTAAAACAGATCATACAGTATTTGTCTTTCTCTGTCTGGCTTGTCTCACCCAGCATAATGGGCTCAAGGCCCATCTGCGTTGCAAGTGACAGGATTTCCTTCTTCTTTAAGTCTGAAGAGTATCCATTGTGAATCTCTATGCCCTTCCTCTGTGTCCATTCCTCCACCAGTGGACATTTAGGACGTTCCTGTCCTGGCTGTAGTGAATCGTGCTACTATGACAGTGGGGGCACAGGTATCTTCTCAGGATAATGGTTTCATTTCCTTTAGATAGTGGAATAGCTAGATCATGTGGTAATTCTATTTTTAATTTTTTGAAGGACCTCCATACTGTCTTCCAAGCCCAGCCCTCTATTCAGCTGCAGCAAGTCTATGGAACACTACCACCTGTATGTCTCTTTTTTGATTTTCCCACTGATTTTGACATCTGGGTCTAATGTGCATTTTGCCTGGCCATTGTATATCCTTTGTCTCTATTTTACTATTTAAAAATTGTCCACATTCTCTGCAAACAGCACCAAATCTTTATTGTAGTCTTGCACTTCTAGCTTACTCCTTAAAGACCGTCTCCCAAGTCTCCATGGGTCTGTTCCCACTTCCCCATCTGCACAGGTTCCCAGCGTACCACCCTCTGGGTGTGGCCCTTGGGAGTTCTTATATACTAAGGAGTGGGTATTCCTCTTTGTCCCCTCTTGGCAGATGTGAAGTATGAGAATCAGGAAGACCAGTGTCTGAGTCGTGGTAGGCACTCACTACCGAAGGGCTGAGGAGGGGAGGCCTGAGTGAATGACGCAAGGCTACCAGCGTGCTCTAAGGCATAAAGTCTGCCTCACCTCTGCATGGATGTGCCCGTGAAATTGCTCAGGATTTTATCTCCTGTGGATGAATTCTCCTGCATCCCCGGGCTGCACCCAGGGAGAGCTGCACATAAATCAGGAAGAGAAATTCTGCCACAGGAAAGGTTTCCTTTCACCAACTGCCCCTGTGATTTCTGCCTGTCAAGCAGACAAACCAGGTGGAAAAGTTTGTGCCATCTTGAACATCATGGTAGCAGTGGAAGTAATCAAAGTAATGATAGAGATGAAAATAATAATAATAACAATAAAAGGCACTCTAAATTTGAAGAGCACTTCATTGCTTTCAGAATGCTTTCAAATTTGCAGCTTCCTTCCATGCCTTGAATGACCCTGTAATACGTAGGTAATCACTACTGCGGCCACATCTTTAAAAGTTCCTGTGACTTTAAAGCAAGACTCTAGGGAGCAAGGAAAAGGAAATTATTTTATCAGTGCACAAAGGAGATTTATATAATTTGCTCACCAGATCATTCCAAGAAGGGGCAGCACCTTCCTCTATGGTGAGGGCCCCTGAGTGCAGGGGTGGTGACCAGCCCTCCCACCCCAGCTGTCCACGACTGCCGTGGTTGTCCAGCAAGCCACGTGGCAATGATGGACAGTGTGGGACTTTAGAGGCTCAGGACTACCCGGGAGTGGGTGGCCTCCCCAGGCTGCGCCACAGTCTCATTTCCTTCCCTTCTCACTGGAATTGTAATCAGTCTAGGCATCAGTTAATGGTTCTTTCTTATCCATTTGATTAAAACACAAAGTCACCGAGGCAGTAGCAAATTGGATTTTTTTCCCCTTGGCCCTTAACGCGCGGCAGTAATGAAATCCATGACTTCCAGCCTCTGCTAGTGAAGAGCCGACATATACAGTATGAAAGCCAGGAAGGCTCATTTGTCTCCTTGCTGATTTCCCTTCCTGAGGAAGGCACTCCAGGAGCTGGGCATCTCTGGAACAGAGCACCTGCCCTGGGAGGGATGAAGACTGAATATCATGTGCAACACAACTTCATTTCTTTAAAAGCAGCTTTTATTACTTGGATGAAATTATATCCCACACACTAATTTAATAAACCCTTGAAGCTTACACAGAGTCCTTTCCTGGAAAAGGATGCGTTTATATTCCACTGACCGGTATACTGAAACATCTCTATCCACAACTCAGAGGAGAAAGAGTAGTGGAGATTAAAAGGCAATGCACCCCAGTTCATATTCTGATTAAACTTTACAGATGCTGATTATCACAAAATCAGGTTGTAAAAATTAAATAGCAAGGTGAGCCTCCAAACCCTTCTTGCTCAAATACACAAAGATAAGCAGGATCCCACAGCCCTTTGTTAAGCCTTTCCAGTGAGACCCTCTTATCCTGTATCTCAGTGGCCCAGGTCCCAAGATCACCAACCCTGAGCAAAGACTGTCTTGCCAGGTGTCAGCACTACTCCCACTGCGAGGCGTGGTGTATGTGGTTGTTCCTAGGTGGGCAGAAGCAGCTGTGGCCCACCTTCCCAACTCTGTCTGTTTTTCAAGGAAAGAAAGAAATCAGGTGACAAAGAACTGAAGAGGAGCAAATGTTTTCAGTAGACTTCTAAGCAACAAATATAAAAACCTTATTATTTGTTTTAAAAGAGGATAATGTGAGCTCAGACACCTGATTTTATATTTATTCATTCAAAAAAATACTGTTTTCTTTATGTATCACATATATAAATAAATAAAATAGAAAAAAAGCCTTTGTTCTCATACAGAGCTTTCCACTGTATTTCAAAATAAATAAAATAGAAAAAAAAACCTTTGTTCTCATACAGAGCTTTCCATTGTATTCCATAATTATGCCCTGTAATCTTAAAAATAACCCAGTGGTTGTATTACACTTGTGTAGTAGTAAATCCCTTAAACAGCTGAGTGACCACACCCTCCGGCCCCATGAAACTTCAGCACCACTGTGGCGGACAGCTCCACTCCCCATTACAAGAGCTCTGAGTACTGTGTCTCCGTATCTGGCATCTGGGCATCTCGAAGCTTCAGGAGAGGCTTAACTACAAGCAGCCCTAACTTGGAAGTGGGGGAAACCAATGTCTCAGGGCAACCCTTGAGAGATGGTTATGCATGGTTAAATGTCCTCTGGTAAAACTACTCTGAAACATGGTTCGGCAGATCTCTGGTGGGTTGACACCCCACCTTTGTCAGCATCAACCAGCACAGTAAGGAAACTCTTACTGATGGTTTCCCCTTCCCTGAAACATATTCCCACTCCCTCACTTCTGCTTCCCTGAGATGGTCCCCCTTATTAGTCAGGGTTCTCCAGAGAAACTGAACCAATAGGGTACGTAGATAGATGTAAATACAGATATAGATGTAGGTATGTGGAGAGAGAGATTGATAGATTATAAGGAATTGGTTACTGTGACTACAGGGGCTGAGAAGTCCCATGATCTGTAGTCAAAAAGCTGGATATCCAAGAAAGCCCAGTCCGAGTCGGAAGGCCTGAGAACAAGGAGAATCAGTCGATGGTGTAAATTCCAGTTCCAGGGCAGAAGATCAGCATCCAGGTAAAATAGTCAGGCAGGTGAAGTTCCCTTTTACTCAACCCTTTTGTGCTCTTCAGGCCTTCAGCGGATTGGGTGAGGGGCACCCACGTCAGGGAGAGCAATCCGCTCTACTCAGCCCACCTACTCAAATTCTAGTCTCATCCAAAAACACCCTCACAGGCACACTCAGAATAGTGTTTGGCCGAAGGTCTTGGCACCCCGTGGTCAAGAGAATGGTAAAGAATAATATTTAAACCTTAGTGCAAGAGTCCTTAAGTCTCCATGTTGGGTTTTAAGAAAAAAATATACAGTTGACCCTTGAACAACATGGGTTTAAACAGTACAGGTTCACTTACACATGGATTTTCTTCAATAAATAAATACATTGGAAATTTTTCTGGACATTGTGAAAATTTGAAAAATATTTTATTTTCTCTAACTTCATTATAAGAATACAGTACATAATACATATATAAAATACGTCATAAACATATGTTTATGTTATTGGCAAGGCTTACAATCAATAGTAGGCTATTAGTAGTTGTTTTTGGGGAGTCAAAAGTTATACAAGAATTTTTTACTCTGTGGGTGATTGGCATCCCTAGCCCCTGAATTATACATTATTCAGGGGTCAGCTATAGTTAATTCAAATGGCAGCAGTACATACTGAAGGGCTAACAAAAACAATAATGGGGGGAAATCTATATTAGTAAGGATGAAGCTGAATTAACAGTATTTTATCATTAATGTCAAAAGTGGTCAGTAAAAATGCTGAGCAACTCAAGAGGCAGGAAAGAATATAGCATCCGTCTTGAACATAGCACCTGCAGAAGGAGCTTGGCCATGGGGCCCAGTTTTGTGCAGCAGTCAGACTTCTCATGAGAACCTCAATTAGTCCTCAATAAGCTAGACAGAAGCCTCTATGTTTGGCCAAAATCTACCATTTTGCCTTATGCTTGGCCTTAAGAAGGGAATTAGCCAAATGTCTGTTGTCACTGTGATTGCTGGATCCTTAAACCTACAAATGTTCAACAGTCACACGATTCGTGGACTACCATCATGCCCAGTCAGCGTGAAAATACCATCATATGGACAAACCATGTCACTTGGATTTCTTGTCAATATCTGAATATTAACTTTCAAAGTCATTTATGACAGATATAGCTTGGCGTGAAAATCCCCTGATGTTTTTCATATGTTAACATTCTGTCAATCTGTTGACGTGTAAATTTACATTTATTATCCTAAAACATGACGCTGGCAACATCATCCTCAGTAGCAGGGCCACCAATCACCTTCACCCCAGTGGCCGTGGTCAGCAGCGCCTCACGCTGGTCACACGGGGTTCTAGCGTCCTCAGCGGAGAGCAAGCCAGTTTTTACATCAGAGATGTACACGGCGGGATGATCCCAAAAGCGATCTTTCAGACTTAAAATCTGAGTACCAAAAAATAATAATGATCTCATTTTTTAATGAAATTCAGATTTATGCTTATTTCCTAGAAATTGTTTCTGTGATAGTTGAGTTTCAACATTTGGCAAAGCGCTACTCAATGCATCTATTATTTAAACACCACATTTTATTGGCCCTTAATTGCTAAGTAAGGTACTAGTAATTAGGCCTTATTTACATGTAAAAATAAAACTCTCCAAATTACTCTCCCTTCATCCATAACAGCAAAGAACTTTCTTGTTTGGGGAGATGGGTATACAGCTTAGGAGGCTGTTTTCAGTCCACTTCTGGGCTGTGGACCAGATACTGGGCATCAACTGTCACCCACCCAGTCCCGCACAGGAAACATGGCACTCACCTGCTCTTGGTTGTTGACAGTTCCCCACAAGCCTGTCATGTTTCTACCTGCCTATTGATGCCTTTGTTCTAAGAGTGCCCTTTTTTCTCAAGGATGTTTAAATAGTGAATACATGTATGTACAGACTAGAGAGTAGTGGCTCTCAGTCAGGGGTGATTTTGTCCCCAGAGGACATTGGCGATGTCTGCAGACATTTTTGCCTGTCATAATTGGAGTGGGGACGCCAACAACATCTGGTGTGGAGGCCAGAGATGTCACCAAACATCCTACAATGTACAGGAAAGTCCCCCTGACAAAGAATTTTCTGGCCCAAAATGTTCATGCTGCTCAGGTTGAGAAACCCTCTGTACAAACAGACTCTCCCTCTGGAGAAAGGGCAGACATGCCCACTGCCCATTACTAGAAGGTTCAGTAATGGGCAGTGGGCATGTTCTAAATTCAAGTTTCCTTAGCGATAGCGCACTTACTGTGTGAGCAGACATCCATCCAGGCCTACCGGTCTCATGCCCATGGGACTGAGGCAGGAATCGCTCTGCTGTGTTTAAGGAACCCCACTGTCTCTAAACCAAGAGTGTCGTGTCTTCCATCAGCCACCAGAAGACCATGACAGGCTAGCCTGTGTGCTTGCCAGCAGGCTAAAAACTCAGACCCTTCACAGTCTTGACACCTTCTAGGGACAACTGTTGCCTTCTGGATACAATCTGTTGATGTCCACCAGCTGAAATGCTTAGATGTCCTTGAAGTGCAATATCAGAACAAAAAAGCTACATGCAGGGTCAACAGGAATGAGAGAAGAGCTCTGCACCCAGCTTGCCTTCTCCTTGCCTCACATATAATATTTGCTAGGAATGCAGAGGGAAGCAGTCCCTGGAGCAGGAAAGGATTCTGTTACAGCTCCCTCTGGATCTCATCAGCAGCCAGACAAAGCTGAGGATGTGGCTGCCAGGTGTGACTGTCTCTGGAGTCCATCAAAACACTGCAATAACTCATGGCATAGTCTCAGTTTCAATTCACTTTCCATCAGGCATCTGTTCCTGTTTGATCAGGGCAGAGGGAACTGGGTAAGGCAAGCTGGTACTGGGCATGGCGAGCGGCAGCATGCACATGCCCAGCCGCAGTCTTGGGATAGATTCACACAGAAATAAGGGTGGGAGTTAGGAGGACATAAATGAATCCGTGTCAGAAGGTCCGGCACTGGAATACTTCAGATCCTATCAAAGTCCATCTGTGATTTCCAGAGCAAAGTAACCTGAATCCTTGCTTGGTGACCCCCAGTGTCAGGGTATGCACCCCTCACTCACCTACACTCCCCAGATGGGCCACCACTGACAGACGGTCAGAGCCCTGTGTCCAAACCTTCTCCCGGTCCATTTCCACTCACCGGCCCTGAACAGGCAGCCAGGAGCCAAGGCCTTAGGCTGTGGGGTTCAGGTTCAGGTGAAATAAATCCTTGGGAGAAATAAAATGCAAATTAAGTTCTATAGCTTAGTATCCAGCCTGTGGCTGCAAAGAAAGATGCTTATTATTTGGTGAATGCTTGAGTGGTCCAAGGGGGCCCATGGTAGGTTCTAGATCAAGTGCTGGCAAAAGTCCAGCATGCAGGCCAAGTGTGGCCACACCCACTCATTTACTTGCTATCCACTGTTGCTTTTGAGTTGCAGTAACAGAGCTGAGTAGTTGCAACAGAGACCACATGGCTGGAAAAGCCGAAAACATTTACTATCTCACCCTTTACAGAAAAGGACAAAAATTCCTGAACCCTTGGGGCTCACAGAGAAGAAAAGGTGAGTTTGCGGACTGCAGGTCTTTGGAGAAAGCATGAGCAGATGCAGAGATACCAAAGCCCCCAGTCACAATGGTGACGGACGTCCTCCAAGTCTTTGGGAGCAATTGGTGGGCAGAACCAGGCTCCGAGGCAACGAGTCCCAAGGAAAAAAATAGTTGACGAAGGGGCTGGTGGAGGGACTGGTCAGTGGGGGTAGGGTCCTCCCAAGGGGAAGCAGCACCCATGCTTGGGGGAGCAAGGAAAGGAGAGAGTAGGAGGCCCTGAGACCATCTAGAGGAGCCATGAATAAGGACAGAAAGAAGATAAAATAAACCTCACTTTCTCTGTAATATTTTAAGTGTCATAACATCTCAGACCCAACTGATACCCACAAGGTCCCAGTCTTCAAAGTTACACCCAGAAATTGACCATGGAAGTTTGGAACAACTGAATATGATTTGCCTCCTGGCAAGCCCCACTGAGTTTTAAAGGCTCTGAGAAACACTGTAGCAAAGAAACCTGTTGAGCTCGGGGTTTCCCAAAAAAATTTGTCCACAGGACCTGTCCCCCTGGTAAGTGCTGTCTGTATCCCCACACTGGTGTTTTGAGATCCTCCTTTGGGGATGTTGCATTCCAGCCCAAACCCAACCTTCACAGGTCAGGCAAGAACCTTGCAGCTGGGACGCCCCTCAGGGCTCACATCACACCACCATTCACAGGCGAGCGGGCACATGTCGGTGGACTGGGGGCGTTAGGAGCCAACACTCATGAGTCTCCCCCAGAGAAAGGATTGCAATGGTGCTTGTGTTCAAAATCCCCTCTCTTTGGGAAGGTGGTGAACCAGAAGGTTTAGGAATCGTTTAAGCACCCAAATCATGAGAGGGGCAGGAAGCCAATCCTGCCTCCAGGACCCAGACCTAAGTCTCTGACCCAGTGGCCATTGGTCACCTTGCCAACTGGTGGAGGGAGAAGAGAGAGAGCTGAGAGCAGGGATACTCGGGCTGCTTTACCCCCATTGTGCTGGAGGATGAGCAAGCCGCTCTCCCAGCTCAGCAGGGAAGCCTGGCTCTGCTCCACATGGTGGTAGCCGGGTCTCCTTCCTAGGGGGGACGGACATCACGGAGCTGACAAGTATCCTCTCCACGTGGGCGTCTCCGCAAGTGGCTTGAGCTTCCTCACAAAAGGGTAACTGGGGTCCTTGTCTAAATATCCCAAGAGCAGCAGGTGAAGTGTCAAGTCTCTTGAAGCCTGGGCTGCGAAACTGGACAGTCATCACACTGCACCCTGTTGTCCACTCTGTGCAGAGCCAGACTCAAGGGGCAGGGACAGGGACTCCATCTCTCTGTGGAGGACACGCCAAGGAATTTCAGAAACATGCCTCCAAGTTTCCACTTAGTTATTTATTATATGGGTTACCTGTTCACTTATTTATTCTTTGAAAGACAATTTGAACATCACTAAAACTGTCATTCATCTCAGATACCATATTTAATTAGACGTTGTTCAAATCTCAGCAAGAGCAGCACCAAGGTTTGTATCAGAAGACAGATGTGCCCTCTCCCAAAAGCCTGTTCCTGTGGCTTCTGGGAGTGATAGAGAAGAACCAAGACCTATAAAAAATAGTTTCTTCTTTTGCAAAATGAGAAAAAATTCTTTGTGGTGTCAGTTGTGGCCAGGCTCACAGCTAAGATACATTTCCTATGACGCCCCGCACCCCGCTTTCCTGTACATGATTGGCCATCTGCAGCCTGTACCTCCATTCGATCAGCCCCCAGGCCTTTGCTGTGACACGCGGCTCTCTGCTCTTTTCCCCACTGTCTCTGTCCTTCTCCGGCACAGAGGAGTTTCTTTGCAGCCTTCTGTCCTGCTTGATCTCCCGTCTGATATTTTATTAACAGTTCTTCTCTGTTTTCCCAGCACTCTTACAAGCTCAGCCTTTTTACCACTGTTTTTTTAAAGAAGTGTTTTAACACAAATTAAGTGCACTGGAATTAGACAGTTGTGAGAAGATGAGGGCCTCTATCACCCAAAGACAGGGGGCTGCAAAGTTCCAGACCACCCACTCAGATTCAGTGACTGTTTTTAGAATTATAGGCATTTTCACCTAGCCGTCACCTTGCAACGGTCACACTGATGGTGTGATTATCACAGGATCATGGAGTAATTATGTACTTGTTGGCTGGAGGGGGCCCAGGGAAACTTCCCCCAGCTGAACCTCCAAGTTGACACAGGCATTTTCTACAGAGACCCCCGGGGAAGGGAGGTGTTCACCTTCTCCTGGTCAGATCCTCCTTGTTCTGAACATGGACATTTTATTCTTCACTTATTCATTCATTCAAAATCATGCAAGTGGATCAGAAGCATAGATGCAGGTGAGCTCATGTGCATGTGTGCACATGTGCACAAGGATCTTGTCATCTTTGCACAGAACAACTATAGGCCTTGGGGAGCTATGACTGCTCTTCCCTAGGTCAGGTGGGGACTCAGCCAAATGCATGGAGGGAGGGGCTGCAGGATCCAACAGGAAGAAGGCACAACCACAGAACAGAGCTGGGAGAATAAGCAAGTACCTGGAAACTCACTACCAGGCTTGTGGATCCCCGGCCTTTCTCTCCAGGACATGCCCGGCACAGCCTATATGTGCAGTGGAACAGCACATGTGTGTGCATGTGCTCCCACGTGCCTCTGGAAGGACTGTTCCTGAAGATTTTGAACTTGTGCTGTGATGGGGCCTGAGCACCTAGAATGGGACAGGCATGCCATGGGAACTGTGCAGGTGCTCAGGTGAATAAACAAGCAGCCAAGACACAGTTTTCATGAACACACAGCTCCCATCTGCAGGGTTAGCTCAGTCCCTGGCTCACTTTCCCTCCTTCATTCCAATAAAGCTCTCTCCAGCCGCCTGGTGGAGCTATTAACCCTTGTGCAGAATGTTGTTCAAAATGCATAAAATATTATGAAGATGACAAAGGGCCCCATAATGCTGAAACCAGGTCTCTGGACTTGAGCAGGGGATGCCCTGTCCCACACTGCATGTGCACAGATCCACCCTTGCGTGGCCCGTCCCTCATCCTTCATCAGGACCCTGTTCCAAGGCAATCCTCCCTCTGGTGGGAAGTACCCCGAGGTGGTGGGGAGCAGAGGAGATGCAGGGGAGAGCGAGTGCATGCAGGAGAAGGGAATCTAAGGTGAAAGGCATGCTCCCAGGGGAGTGCTGTGAGGCTGTGGCTCTGCTCTTACAGAAAGGAAGAATCATGATTTATGGTTTGCAGAGCTTGGGTGACATGGAGGGGGGGGGGCAGAGAACTGTTCTCACTGACAGAGCACAAGAAATAGCTGCCCTGAATTAAAGCTGGTAAGTAATCATTCCCACTGCAGTGATGTTTATCAACTGAAATCTATGGACTTTGGAAGAATTTTCTTTGCCTTTATTGTTGACTCTGTTAGGTACTGTACATATTAAGCTTTGAGAACAGCAGGGACATAAGTAATATGAATTCAAGGACCACATTAAGTCAAAGTAGAAGAAGAGCTTCTTGTAAACCAGTGGCAAAGCAGAGGAAATAAAGTGATTTTTATGTTATGACATTTCAAGTGTTTTTCATACTGTGTCTATTTCCCTTTAATGACAGTTGTCAGAAGTCACGTCTAAGAAAGTACTTTGAAACTGAATATAAAATGTCTCACACATTTGCTTTTCCTGTTTTTGTGAAACTCAACCAAGATGTGAGCAACAGGCACTGAATTCCTCGTCCCTACAATGCCAACCCTCTTCAGACTCCCTCTTTGCCCTTGGGAGTGGAGGGGGAGGGACCAGAGGCCTGTCATGAGGACCCCCGCCTGGGATCCAGCCCAGGCAGGCAAGAGGAAATACACCAGATGAGTGTCTGTCTGGGGGACCCTGGCCACTCAGAGCACCGTTACTCTTCAAGGAAGCCCCACTTCGGGAGTTAAGACGGAGGTAAGGTCAGCCCCATGATGGGAAGCCAGCTCCCAGATTTCGGGCCTGGACGGAGGGTAGAGTTGTTCCAAGTTGGCATGAAACCTGGTGCTTGTCACAGAGAAGCAGGCTCAGCAGGGGTGGTGCCTCCAAGCCCAGTTCCCAGAGACCCAGAAGCAGGTCAGCAGGACCTGAGACCTGGCTTTAGTTGGTCACTAGGACCCGTTCTGCAGGGGGTAAGGGGACAGCGCTCCTGCTTGGGGGCTGCAAGCCTGCTTCCGACATTCTGTTGATGACTTCATGCCTGCTTTTGCTAAAATTAGTCAGAGAAATGTTCTGTTTATACCAAGATCGTGGTGAATGCACATATATTCAGTATGAAGGCAACATTCCTGAGTTCTGATCATGGGTGGGCCAGCTATTAGCTCCACAATGCTGGATAAACAGTGTATGCCTGTGGGTCTCCACTTCTCCACAGTGATGTGAGAAGGTTTACAGCCACATGGCAAGTCACTGGATTGTTAAAGGACCCCAGGTTTGCAAAAACTTCATCAAATAAGTGAACAAGTTCCAGGTTCAGTTCTGTCACCTGGCCCTCTGAGCCTCCCAGCAGGGCTAGCAGAAGCCGGCTTGGGGACTCACCTTGGCACCATGGCCAAAGAGAGAACTCCAACCCTCCCCCCTGACTCCTGGGGCCTGAGTGTCCACCAGGCCTGGGGGAGCAGACTGCCGCACCCTGGTAGCCCCCTGTGTGGACAGAGACCTCAGCTCCCCTTCCAATGTGTTCCAGGCACGACGAGGGAACCAGGGTCTCCCTACTGCATGGAGTTCAAGCACAGGACAAAGGGCCCCGAGTGCACTCTGCGTGAAGCCCATTTCCATAGTGAGCCTGGTGAAAGTCCTCCGGTAAAGCAGGTTCAGGGGCCAGCCCAGAAAAGGGAACTAGGAGCGCAGAGGGAAGAGATGAGAAAGCGGGCATTCCTGCCCCCAGTGGGGAGGTGCACCCCTATCAAGCCCCCTTTATGGCCTTCCCATCGCCCTCCCCAGCATGCCCCCACCCCTGCGGCGGAGCCTTCCCCTTCCTCGGTCTAAGCCTTCAAAGATGGGGATTTAACTCTGGCCCCATGCGTTCATCTGAACGATTGTCCTTGTGGCCGGGACTGAGGCGCAGATGAGGACGCCCTGCAGAGCGGGACGCAGGGGAGCCACTGTGTGGCCGCAGACGGGTCGATGCTCCGGTGGTGGGTGGGCTCCAGCGCTTGCACTTGCAGCTCACGTTCCAGAATGAGTCCTACGACCCCAGCACTGGCCAGGGGCCCAGGACACTGGGGCCAGAAGGAAGAGACAGTGGCTGATGCGGTGACTTCCAGACTGACCCTGCCAGGCCCTCGGGAGGCTGGAGAGCCTCAGTGGGCAGCTGCCCATGTGTATTTCGGCAGCAAACACACACACACACACATTGGCTACCTGTACTGGGGCTTTACAGAATGACCTGGAAGCCCCACTCACAGCATGAGGAGGTGTGACTGCTGTGCCCACTTCTCAGCTGAGAAGGGGGAGGCCCAGCGAGGTCACGTCACTTGCACAAGGACCCAAGGCACACAAGAGATGGAACCGAGATCGAAGCATCGCCGGCAGTTGCCATCAGCTCTAGGTCCTGTGCCCAGAGGGTGACGGGTGCACGTCTGCTGCTTCCTGTAGTGCAGGACTCTCAGCCCACCCTCAGGGGACATGTGTCCTTCCAGGTGGGCACCGGGGGATGGCGGGGGTGGCCTCATCCTGCCTCTCTGACTCAGCTCCCACCAGAAAAGCCATGGATGGATGCAGTAGGCAGAACATGTCCCCGAATGTTCACACCCTTACCTCTGTGAATATGGTGGGCCATGCAGCAAAGGGGACCCGAGGTCCCACATGGTATTAGTGCTGTAATCCACTGGCCTTAACCAGGGAGGGCATCCTGGACCGTCGGAGTGGCCGCAGTGTGATCTCAGGGTCTTAGAAGTGCAAGAGGGTCAGAAAGCAGAGTCAGAAGATGTGACATTGGAAAGAGGCACAAGGGACAGTGTAGGGGCTGTGGAGATGGAGGAGAAACACGAGACAAGCAGCGAGGGAACCTGGGGAAGGCAGGGACATTCTCCCCGGCACCTCTGGGACAGCCCCACCCACACACCACCTGGGCTTCAACCTTGGAGACCCACGTTGCACATCTGACCTCCAGAACTGTGCGGCGTTGTTCAGCTGCTAAACTTGCAGTGATGTGCTACAGCAGCCACCAGAACCGAGTACAGAGCTGGCGTCTGAGTGTCACCAGGGGGAGAGAGACACGGAGGTTTCAGGTCTGAGCCAAGAGCTACTACCTCCGCTTAAAAGCTGCACCATCTGGGCAGCTTTCTCAACCTCTCTGAGTCTCTCTTTTCCAATCTCTGGAATGTGTGCAATCATGCCTCCGGGATTATTGTTAGTGTGGCAGGACGCGAGGCTGATTAACAGTAAACAACATGGAAAGTGGGGGCTGTTGTATTGATTGGCAAGGGGCCTTGGGGGGACATTAAGATTTTTTTTTTGAACCTGACACAGAAATTGCTAATTGTTACCAACTAGTCTCTCCCATTCTTAGCAAAAAGAAATTGCTTGACTACCATAAACATTTACTTTTCTTTTCAATAACCGCATTATGGCTTTAAGTCAATATAATGAGCCCCCATGGGAAGGTTTTGGGAAGCCGGGAAGCACTCAGTGTTGGATAAGGGAGCAGGGCTGCACAGGTCTTCCCGAGTCTGACAACAATTCATCAGGTCGTCAGGACTGGAGAACAGGTGAAAGGGCGGGGACTGCCCCGTGTGCCTCCCTCACAGGGAGCCCGGGGCCCCTGGAAGCAGCCCTCTCCCCACTCCCAGCCATGGAGCCGACTGCGAGCCACGTTTTCAGGCCCTGTGCCATCGGGACCACATTAACATGAGTAGGTGGTGTTGTAATTACAGATTCCCTGGGGTGAATTCTTCTACAGAGAAGGGTATTTATAATTTCAGAAATTACCTCGTTTATATTTCTGGTTGTAGAGTTTTAGAATTTTAATGCATCAAATTTTTATAAAGGCGTAGCATAGCGGAGCTGAGAATTATTTTTGTGGGGGGCCAGCATGTACTGAACATCTATGGTGGGCCAGATACCAATTATATATAACCTCTCACGCTCAGCAACTTCCTTCATCAAACCATAATACCCACTTCTGACGGCTGTCAGAGATCAGGTTAGATGGAAGAAACTAGCAGAAACAGGGTCACAGGGCTGGGGTGCAGGCCTGGGACTATCCCACCCCCACACCGCCTCCCTGGTCTTCATCCCTTGTGCTTTGTTGATCGCCCCACCCCATGCAGGCCCTCCCTGTGGAAGGTCCTAGGTCTCTCCTCCCGGTGATTCTATTTCCTATCCCAGCACTTGAACCGGCCTTTAATTCCAGAGTGGGTCAGCTACTGAACGGATACGCAGCTCCACACTGACACAGTCACAGAGTGGTTTTTTTTAAGTGCATTAATAATAATAGAAGACAACATCGTGCCCTGAACTGCATTAGGGAGCTTTAAAGCTCATCCAGCAGCATTCACCAAGTCCTGGGGCTTGGCAGGAACACTTCTAGGAAGTGGGGACCGAGGGCCCCACACTCTTGAGCTGACATCATGAGGATAGGAATAGACAGTGAACAGCCTGCCAGTGACAGAGAGGAGCTAGCGGCTGTTCTGAGAGCCACACAGAGAATGCTCTAGACTGATGTCCCACAGAAGCTTCTCTGTGAAGATGAGTTTTATTAAAAGAGACAGAGGTGTGTGCTCCTGGCCGAGGGAACAGCTGGTGGGAAGGATGGGTGTGCGCACTGGAGGAATGAAAGGACACAGCTCGGCTGGGGAGTGCAGGAGAGAGGAACGCTCCAGGTGACATCAGCAGACAGGCAGACACCAGGCAGCATAGGGCTTTACACCCAAGAGCAGGAGAACGGGTTTTAGGGGAAGGTCAGGGAAGCCAAAGGGTGGCATGAAGCAATGGCTGGCTTTGTAGTTTGGGCGCTGCTTTAGTTCACGCCAGGGGCTGGATGCAGATGGATGGGGGAGGTCGGGCAGAATGGAGCAGGGAGAGGAGACAATGGTGGCCTGCTCTGGAGGGCAGCGGTGGGGGTGGAGAGAAGAGGGCTGAGCTGGGGCCTGCTCTGGAGAGATGCCAGAGCACTGGGAGCAGACGAGGGCAGTGGTCCCCCAGCCCCCGTTACTTCCCCGACCCTGAGCACGGCTGCCCCAAGGGGACAGTGTACATGCCTTCCGTTCACTTTAGACCTGGCTACATGGACAGGATGCCCGTGGACCCTCCTGGGTGCCAGACACACGCAGAGGGCTTGGAAGGGGCCGCTCATTTCTCCTGTCCTTCTGAGCTTCTACTCGGCACTGGGAGTACGGCACACCCCAGGGAGTGACATCTCTGCCAGCCTGGGTCCTGGATGAGAAGACATGGAGACCCAGCTGGGCCCAAACGAGTCCATCCAAGACCAGCAGGGCCCAGAAGGCTTCACCCATGAGAGAGAAGTAAACGTTCCTAACCATAAACTGCAGGGATTCAGATTATGTTACTGTGGAGGAAGCTGCCTTCTGCAGGAATGACTTCTACGTTTATGGCTTTCGCAACTGGGTAGAAAGTGGTTCCATTTACCAACTTGGGGCTTGCCAGAGGGGTGGGGAGGTGGGAATGGGGACTTGATTAGAGAACACATTTAACAAAGAAGAATACTAGCTATTTTATGGAGGATAAGATACCACTTTTATACTGCTTACATTTATAGGGGAATCAAATTATTTCCATTTGAAATTTAGCTCCAATAAAACTTTAAATTCCTGATACTCAATCTGTTCATTGTCAAACAATTTATTCCCTAAAATTGTTTAGTTCACATTTATTCCAAAACAAAGTGCATTTGGAGTTAAAACTAGTTTTCTCCAAGAGGTTCTAGAGAACTAAAAAATAGAAACAGGATTACAAAAGACTGAAACCCACTAACAGCGTCACCACCGCCCTTCAGCCTGACGGATGCAGGGGGCAGCGAGCCTGTTAAGATCACAGGGGGGAAGCGAGTCCCCGAAAATAACGTAAGACATAGAATCCACGTGGATGGCCTACTGTGAAGATTCTGGCCAAGGGAATCTTCCTCACCGAAGCAGTTACTTTTTTTTACATACATACCTGTAGCAAATACATCTTAAATAAGACAAAGAACAGGCTTGTTTGGAAACTCCAGCTGGATATTTGGTTTATGAATAACCATATATTACATTTCATTCATTGAATATAATATTTCCATGTAAGGATATTTTTTTTTAATGGCTGTGCAATGAATACATATGCCATAATATATTTTAGCTTATCTTATATCATTTTTCTACAAAAAAAAATATATAAATCCATAGAAACTTTATTAGGTGAAAAAAATCCAGAGATAAATAATATCCTTTGCATTATATAATTAAAATTAACTATAATAATAAATATTGTATACATATATATGAGGTGTATGTATACATAGATCACCTATAATATATAACATATATATTATATATATGTAAAGATACCTGGACAGATTAATATTAAATTATAAACAAGGGTAAGCTTACAGAAAATTCTATTTTTCATTACTCATTTCTACATCACTTAAATTCTCATAATGAACACAGCTTTTTGTAATTAAAAGAAAACAAAGATATTTATCAAGAAGTAGAAAAAGAAATCATTGGTACCAGAAAAGCCTGAGGAAAACATCTTGTCACAAAAGCACAGCAACTAAATGTTTTGGAAGAGGCCTCGAAGAGAATAACATTGCAAGCAAGGCCTTGGTCCACGGGAGAGAAGAATCCGTCCCGACCTACGGGGTGCGACCTAGCATGCCTCCTGACAGCTTAACACATGCTGGCTGCGCCTTACTACACTTTAATGTGGATACAGCATTAATGTTTTATGTTCTCCCATTGTTTCTCTGCTTATGAGTATCTACAGCCTGAAAAGCAAATTGTAAACTATAGACATTAAAGCACTCAGCTAAATTCACATTTCTCCTTAATGTCAGGAACCACAGAGACGTTAAAAAGGATCACCGGAGATACAGGTACACTTTGACGTTTTGATCTAACCCATTTTCACAATCGAAGGGTGCTTTGAGTGTTACTCAGAAATACATAATTGTGCTGAGAGCAGAAGGCCCTCAGCATCCGCGGAACACCAGCTCAGAGTGGAGAGTGGCGAGTCACAAGGCGCGTGTCAGTAGACACCACGCCTGGGCTGCTCTGAGCTCTGTGGAGTGCTGGTGCGGAGCCGGCTGCTGGAGTGGGCTTTGATGGGTCTGCTTATGCCTCTTACGTGCCCCTGGACCCTCTCTGCTGGCCTCCACCCTCCTTTTGGGACAGGAGACTCAAGACTACAAATCCGTCCACTCTCCCTTTGCGTCTGGTGTTTGATCTAATGGCCGACTCCAGATCTCCAAAGCGAACCCAGATCCATCTTCAGATGCTGATTCAAACTAGGCTTTGACGCTTGGTGCTGCCAAGGTTGGCTGGCTGTGAGGAGTTTGAACAGAATCTCAAACCATGCAAATTTTTGCCTATTTCAAGCCCTGCCCCTCCTGGGGCTTCCACTTAATAAGCAAATGGAATAGCTCGTGTTGGACGAGGTCATCCCCAAGACCAGTGTCACTCTCAAAATAGCCTGTGTGGGAGCGTGCCAGCTCAGCAACCTGGAACTGATGCTCTGCAGTTTTATTTCAATACTTCCTGGCCGCTCACAAGACTGTGGTCACCTCATGAATTGCTGCTTTAAGTAGGAATCTCTTTTAAGGTTGATTAAAGAAAAACTGATCTTCTGATTTTGGCCTTAACACTTAAAGCCAACAGTCCCTGGAGCTTTGCTCTAGAATATGGGCCAACCCAAAGTAAGCATCAGTAAGAGCAGGTCGCTGTTCTGCTCCCTGTGTGGTGTGGCCAGGCCCCTGGGCCTCGAGGAGGACGTCATGATCTGACTCTGTCGGCACTGTCATCGTGGGGGCTGAGCTGCCATTATCTCAGTGAGGAGCGGCCAGGTGTCCACACCGCCCACGGCAGAGGTGTATTTGTAGCTACCACAGAAGCTCATGGCCCCCAGTGGAATCATCTGAGGGTTTTAAAGATATAAGATCCCAGCCAAACCAAGACCCACTTCATCAGAGGCTCTGCAGGTGCCATTACCCGGCAGCCAGACGAGGCCCACTGCCTTGGGACCCTGGGCCTGGGGCGACTCCATCATCCCCATTCTGTTAATTCCACGTTTGGCAGGTCAAGGAGGTGGGCAGCTGAGCCAGGAAGGGGAGGAATGGGTCTTAGCTTCATAGACTTTGCAACCTCATCAAAAAGACAAAACACGTAAGGACCAGTGAGAGAAAACACAGCGTAAAATGGACGCGCACGTGTCGAGTTCAGAGAAACAGAGGTCAGGACAAGACATGTAACAGGAGGGTGATCGTCAGGTTGAGCCAGCTCTGTCCATCGCTGGGCCCACTTGGACGGACAACAGCCAGAGCAGGGAGAAGCCCCTCAGGTCTCCCAGAATCTGGCAGTGAGCTGGCCTCCCAGCAGAGTCTGGCACACAGAGCTCCCGACTCAGCTCCCTGTGAACCACTCAAAAGGAAATGCAACACTCAGGCCATTGTTTGGGTAATTATGCTTTTTCAGAAAAACTCTCATCTGATAAACCCACCTACTTGAACCCCCCAAAAGAGTGCTTTTTACTTTTTGAATTATCCATATAATTGCCTTCATTTTCCACTTCAGTTTGCATATGGAACTATGACCTCAATCCTCCTTCTGCAGAATCAACATGAAGCAAACTTTTCCCCAGATCATCCACATTTCGTGAACTGGTACCACAGAGCAGCAGGACCGGAGTGGAGAGGAATTGTGACACAGATCACAAATGCGCATATGCAAGTGCCTCCCTTTGTGAGCTCACAGCCTCTTCCACACATAGTCCGGAGAAGGTAGCTCACAAGATAAGGCGGGATGCCCAGGGAGGAGCTCCCCCCGGAGGGTGCTGACTGGAGCCAAAGAGGGAGAGAGGCCAGAGCGTGCGAACGGTACCAGCAGAGATGCAGGCACAGCAAGTGCCAGCAGCATGGGCAGACTCGTGGGTACCCAGCTGAAGTGACAGAAAACTGAAGGGCATCGATGCCTGGTTGTTTGAAACCAGGTTTGATTGGGCTTTACCACTTGGCTGGATGATTTGAGCAAGTCACTTAACTTCCCTGGGCCTCAGTTTCCCATTTGCAAAATGAGCATGACAATAATTTTCCCCGTTAGGCTCCCATCTTAGTCCGTTTGGTTGGTATGTGGAAAGCACCCCAGGCGGGGTGGCTCAAACAGCATTTAGTCCTCACAGTGTGAGAGGCTGGGAAGGCCAAGATCTAAAAGCCAGCAGATCTGGTGACTGGTGAAGGCCCGTTTCCTGGCTTGTAGACGGTCGTCTCCTGGTTGTGCCCTCACGTGGCCGAGGGAGAAAGCACTCACTCGTGTCACCAGCTCCTTCTAAGGGCGCTGAACCCACCGTGGGAGATCCACCCTCACAAGCTCCTCTAACTCTTCCCAAGTCCTCAATTCCAGACACCAGCCCAGGGGAATTAGAGTTTCAGCATCTGGATTTGGGAGAACACAAACATTCCGTCCATAGCAGTTATTTTGAAGATTAAACACACCGATGTTTGCAAATCACTTCAAAAGTGCCAGGAGGGTCCCGAGGACCACATGACTGTCGGTCTCACGCTCAGATCCCAGAGGCTGGAAGACGGCTGTCACGCTGGGCTTGGAGCAGCAGCTCGTTCTGATGACTCACCATCCCTGAATCACTCATTTGCAGAACTGGCAGGAGGCAGGAGGGACCCTGTGCCAGGGGAAGAATCAGGGAGCCGTGACCTGGCACCCATGTCTGGGAACATTGTCAAGTCACAAAAAAGAAAGACCCGGCAAGAATGCAGGAACAGGGCGCCCTGAACGGCATGCTACCAGACAGAGGGACAGGCACACAGGTGGCCTGACAGTCCTTTGCAGCAGGTCCCAGCAGATGAGGAGAAGCAGCTGTCCGCTGAACTGAGCTGAGGTTCCCCATGGCCCTCCAGCAGGAAGTCCAGTGGCCTGTGAGAAGGAGAGGCCAGATGTTTGGGCAGTTGGGAGGTTAAGACTTTATGGGAGATGTACCCTACGGGGACAGAACTCAGAAAGGGGAGACTGGTGTGGGAAGGCCCAGAGAGCCAGAAAAGAGGCTTTGTCACATTGCAGAGGAGACTGGTCCTGGGGTGGCAGATGTGGCCACAAAAAGGAACTGGGGTTCTACACGGAGCCCATTTGTCTGCCAGCATCTGTCCCCCATGTGAAATTCTGAGACCAGGTCAGAGTTTAAGATGGCCTTGAAACCATAAAACTTCTAGAAGGAAGCATAAGCATTAAACTCTTCATCAGCATTAGTAATTTTTTTCTGGATATGTCTCTCCAGGCAAGGGAAACAGAAGCAAAAATAAACAAGTGGGACCATCAAACTAAAAAGCTTCTGTACAGCAAAGGAAACCAGCAACACAATGAGAAGGCAACCTGTGGTGTGGGAGAATATCTTCACAAATGATATATCTGATAAGGGCATAATATCCAAAATATATAAAGAACTCACACCGTTCAACAGCAGGAAACAATAACCCGATAAAGACTGGGCAGAGGACCTGAAGAGACATTTTTGAAAGAAGATACAAGATGACCACCAGGCACATGGGAAGATGCCCCACATCACTGATCCTCGGGGAAATGCAAGTCAGCCTCACAGCGAGAGATCACCTTGCACCTGTCAGAATGGCTGCTATCCAAAAGATAAGGAATAACAAGTGTTGGCAAGAATGTAGAGAAGAGAGAACCCTTTTATGCTGCTGATGGGATTGCAGATTGGTGTAGCCACTATGGAAAGCAGTAAGAAAGTTGCTCAAAAAATTAAAAATAGAAATACCTTACAACCCAGCAATTCCACCTCTGGGAATTTACCCAAAGTCGACAAAATCCAAAAAGATATATGCACTCCTATGTTTATTGCAGCATTATTTATAATAGCCAAGATATGGAAACAGCCAAATGTCCTTCAATAAACGAATGGATAAAAAAAAATGTGGCACATATACACAATGGAATATTTCTCAGCCATAAAAATGAATGAAATCTTGCCATTTACAAAAACAAATGGACTTAGAAGATATCATGTTAAGGGAGATAAGTTAGATGGAGAAAGACAAATATTGTATGATTTCACTTATATGTGGAATCTAAAAAACAAAACAAATAAACAAAGCGGAAATAAACTCATAAACAAAGAGAAAAGCAGGCTAGTGGTTGCCACAGGGATGGGGTAAGGAGGTGGATGAAACAGATAAAGAGGGAAAAGACAACTAGTGAGAAGGCTGGAGTTCTTGATCTGGGCGACGGTCACATGAGACAACCCACACGTCAAAATTCACCAAGCTGTACACTAAGATTTGTGCATTTTATTGTTATGTCTCTCAACATAAAAAACAATTAATATATAAATAAATAAGTAATGGCCTGTACCTGGAAGGATTCCCAAATCCCATTGTCTGAAAGTGGCCCAAGGCAGGGCGCTAAGACAATAAACCACTGAGGACGCCGCAGGGGCAAGCATGTGATGCTGGCTAGTCTTGTGGGCATCTTTGAATATCATTTTTCACCTTTTAATATTTTTAGTGCCTTTGGCTTTGACCATTTAGTCCATTTGTAAACCCACATGAAGGACCATGACTTTGTAGATCTGTCAGCAACTCTGAACTGCGCACATGTTAAGATTGATCAATTGATCAATTGCTAGGTGGGTAAATGAGTGGATGGATAGAGGGATGGATGGTGGATAGTGGATGGGTGACTGGACGGCTGGAGGACTGATGGATGGAAATGTGGGCAGGTGAGTGGATGGATGGACGGATGATGGTGAACGGATGGAGGGATGAAGGATGGATGGTAGATGGCAGATAGAGGGATGGAGAGATGCTCTACATAATCAACCTTCTAACGAAATGGAAACTAAAACTTACAATAACTTCGGCTGCCCCTCTGTGAAATGGAACTGTTTCTCTCCATAGCCTTTACCTTTGCCTTACAGAATTTAGTTTCCATAAATTAGATGAACTTCTAATGAACCACAAAATGACTGCCCAAAATTCTTCCAAACTTCTTTGTCCCCTGCCTTTGTTTGTCCAGTTGAACTCTTGGAGAGCAGGGCTTGTGTATGGTCAACGTACCTGTGTTTGGTTCTCCCATCCTGCCTCAGCGTGTTCAGGAACCACACACAGTGGCTCAAGAGCAGTTATACGGTTGTTTCTGAATGTGTCCCCTACCCCCTGAATATGCTAAGTAATTCCACAGGGGCAGGACCGGGTCATTGCTGGAATCTGGTTGCACACTGCCACTTGTGTTTATTATAATTACTTGTCAAGTGAATGAATAAATAAACAAAAGAACCAATCCCTGGCTTCTCCTACACCATTAGAAGATAGGCCCCTACCTTTCAAGGCTAACTCAGGAAAAATAAGCACCAGGAAAGATGGAAATAATACTGAAAACAACACCCCCTGGTGTCTGGAAAAAATATAATCTGCTCACATTCTTAAATCTAGCATATGACCCCTCATGAGCTAGAGAAATCATCTCAAAACATACGCTGATTGTTTATTTTACTCAGGATATGAATTGCTTCACTATAAACAAAATAATGTAGAATACATTAATCCTCAAGTTTATTTTAAGTAATATTTAACATAACTGATCTGAACTTTGTAAAAGTTCTCACATAAGCACAAGTATGTAACACCAATTTATTTCTCCCTTGAGTTATAACCAACAGCAGTCCAAAAAAGAGGATTAAACATTCAACGCCACTGATTTATTTTTGTGAAACTATTAATATTTATCAAAAATATGCATCCAAGATGGCCAATGCCCACATGGATGAGCACCCCCCGCCCCCCAGTTGTGGCTTCCCCAGTTGTGGTTAAGGGGACACCCTACACCAACACATGCAGAGAGCTCAGGGGCTGGGGAGGCCACCTGGCACCACCCCAGGGGCTCAACGTCTATGTCGGGAGCAGGTGGCCATGCTGAGCCACACAGGCCAAGCTGCACTATTAGGCACTTGAGGACTGCCGAGCGGAGGGAAAAGGATCTGAGGTGGGCTTCCGGAAGGCCCCTCCGGCAGGGGCAAGGAGGATAGGTTTGGGTGAGGGTGGGGAGTGGGTGGGGGAGCATGGGGACCAATTGGGAGGCTAGACAGGGGAGCAGAGGTGGAGAGCGTCAGAGACCTGGAAGCCAACTCCCAACGTGATGCATTAGTTCCTAGGGCTGCTGTGACCTGCCAGTGGCAGAAAGCTACCCTCTCACAGTCTCGAGGCCAGGCTCTCTCCAAAGGCCCCAGGGGAGGATCTGCTCCAGGCCTCCTCTGAGCTCCTGGTGTTACAACGTTCCCTGGAGTTCCTGGCTGGTGGTCACATCCCCCCATTGTCGGGCGGCGGTCTCCCTGGGTGGTCTCACACCATCATCCCTCTGTGTGTTTCTGCCTCCGTGCGGCTTCTCTTCTTATAAGGCCACCAGGGCTGGATGAGCCCCCCTCCTATGCAATATCGCCTCATCTTAGCCTGAGGACATCTGCAGAGACTCTATTTCCAAATAAAGTCACAGGTAACAGGGATCAGGACGTCAGTGTATCTTCGTGGGAGACCTAGTGCAGCTCATGACAGACTCGGTGTTCGGCCGGTGGCTGGAGGCCGTGGCAGCAGGGAGTTCTAGCCGGTGCCAGGCTGGCGGGCGGGAAACCGAGCTTCCTGCCCCTGAGAGGGCCCCAGAGCAGGAGCCATGGCCTCGTTGGCTCTGGGGCCTCCAGCTGCGAGGGGCCCAGGCCCGTCTGGCCTGTGAGGGCAGAGGTCAGCTGCCTGCCGCCGTCTAGTGCTGCTCTTGGACCCCCGTCCATCAGAAGTCTCCACTCCCCACACCTGAGCAGCAGGGGCCTGGGGTGGTGGCCCATGCCTGGGCCCTGCAGACCCTGAGGAAGGAGCCAGTCTTCCAGAAAAAGGCTGCCGACTGGTGTCGTGGGAAGCCCTGGGCTGGGACAGGAGCCTTGCACTCAGGCCCGGCTCTGTGCCTTCAGAGCCTGTTTAACCTCACCGGGATCCAGTCTCCTTATCTCTAAAAGGAGGGCTTGGGTGATTTCAGCTTTACACCACTCTGCACCCCACTTTCCTGCCGACTGACACCACAGGCACAGAGGCCGCCCTCGCCCATGGTATCTTCAGCCGTGGCAGCGTCGTCCTTCCTAGCTGGAGTCGCCCTGACCTTTCCATCAAGTAGTTAATAAATACCTCGCACTGAAGGAGCCGTGCCGGCTTAGTGGGGTACGGGTGGTCAGAGGGCTCCACCAAGGCGTGGGAAAGCCGCTTTCCCAGAACACAGGAGTCTCTCTGGCTTCTGACGGGGTTGGGGTTTACCCACAGCCGAGCCCCAGAAGAGGTGGGCGGGCAGGCGGGCAGCAGAGGGGCCAGAAAAGGGCCTGACTCGGGAACACATGCTGCCGGCCTCCTTTTATCTTCAGAAGTGCTTGACCCCATGGGAAACCGCACAGTAAGTCTGGCACCACGGGGAACGAGGTTGTAGATGTGGCCGAAAGAGCCCCACGTGGGTCAGTCTGAACTTGATGGTGCTCCAGACCGCCACGCTGGACACCACGCCTTCTCACACCACAATGTGACTGACCCCGCAGACCAGGGAGCCGTGCGCATGAGTTCCAAGATGTGACAGGGATGCTGTTGAAAATATGCAGCGGTGCCGAGTCAGATTCCTAAAATAGAGGCACATGAGTGGAGAGACAGTCGTCTGGAGAATTCTTAGATCTTCATTTGCTAACCATTCATATTTTGGGCTATCATATTATCAACTGGCCACTAATGCATAAAAGGTTAAGAGAGAGGAGAAGTACTAAAATATATATATTAGAACATTAGAAGAAAAGTGTTCCATAGAACTAACCGGTCTGACGTCACTTGCCTGTTATCTACACACACCTGTCTGATAAGTCACAGGTGCTCGGAAGATTAACAACTTTTTTTTTCACATATTATGCAATTATACATGGGATAGTGACTGTCTATGTAGCTTCAGAATCATTATACTTGTTAAACTGGGCAGCTAATAAAAGTGAAATGCCATTTAATTAGTTAATAATGCTATTTAATTAGTTTAAAAGTTTGTGAACTATTTACTCATAAGCTTCATTTAACTGACCTTCATTTTGGGTTTCAAGATAATTATGACTGTCTTACCTGCTCTCCCAAAAGGCAGTAATTATACAGTGAAAGCAATAATCCTTGGGCTTGAGATGTAGTTGTCTCTAAATTAAAGTACTTTCCTTTTGTGGCTAAAACCCTAAAATATCAGCAACTGGTGGAGGGAAGGGCCCAAGAAGTGAAGAGGTGGGGCTTCAAAGGGTCTGAAGAAGAGGCAAGGGGTTTTCTGTGGTTGCCGTAGTTCTACCTGAGCTTCATCTGATAAGATGCATGTAGCGCACCAGTGGGTGCCTACCAGGGAGCTCTCAGCAGGGTCTCTTAGGCCTGCAAACACCTTCACGCACAAATGCTCATAAACAGCCAGTCAGTCACGGTGAGAAGACATTGTGGCCTGTGCCTTCATGCCCCAGGGTGTCTTTGGCCACACAGGGTGTTGTGGTGTGTTGCCAGGCACCACACTCCCTACCTCCTCTCTCCAGGACCTAACCTACAGCCCTTGGAGCAGGGACAGGCCACCAGCAATGACTTGTCATGTGGGACAAGCCAGCACAGTGGTAAGTGAAGTCAGGAGCCCCACCTTGCCCTAAACCAGGGGTCAGGAAGAGCTCACCACTGCTCAGTACTTCCTCACCCCTGGCTGTAGTCCCACACTTCCCTCCCAAACCATGGGAATGGTGTTGTGGGAGGCCAGTGGCCCTTACCAAGCCCCCACACACCTGTAACCCCTCCATCTGGAAGTGCAGCATTTTCCTGGGGGTGGGTCAGTCCCCTTGCTCGCCAGAGGAGTAATGCCTCCAGGGTGACAGGGGTAGGGGTACTCAGAGCTCCACTCATGGAATGAAGGAGCTGTGGCCAGTGGCAACAATAACACAGTAGCGGGCAATCATACTTCCAAAGGGTTTCACTGGCACTCAAGAATCTAACGTGAACTTCACGTCTGAATTAAAAACCTGCCATATTTCACTAAAAACTCCAATTGGGTTCTGAAGAATAATCACCTTTCATATATCAGCAGATGTAGTGATGCTGAAGGGACCAGCCCTCAGCCTGAAAAGGCTTGCAGAGCTCTGTGCAGGGAAAGTACTGTGTGTCCTGGCAGAGGAGTGTGGAGTGGGACAGCTATTCCACCAGAACCAGCAGGCGTGTCGGCCAGAATCTGAGGTGGGCCTGGGAGGATGAGTTAACCTGGAGGGGATGGGAGAGAGAAGTAAGGTGCACTCATCAACCATGAGGTGCACCCTAGGAAGATCTGACAGGGTGGCAGGCAGGGAGGAGGATGACAGGTGAGTGTGGCTAGAATTGAGCTGGGGAGAGGCTTTGGGCGATAAAGACCAGGTGGGGCTCCAAGTTGAGAAGAGAGGGACAGGTGGAGTCAGGTACTCTGCCCACCAGAGCAGAGCTCAGCTGGGTGGGGGGACGGGGGGCAGGGGCTGGGACAGGAAGAGTTGATGGGGATGAAGCTACAGGAGCTTGTTTCCTCTCCTTTGTCTCCTCTCTCACAACCACCTACACAAGGCCACCCTCAAGAAGCCAGGGAAGGGGAGTCCCCAGACTTTGAAGATGAGAGGACAGCAAAGGGGGTAAACGCTAATGGTGCGTTCAAACACCAAGGGGAAATCCACACATATACGATCCCTACCTCACACCATTGACAAATCTAATTCCTGAGAGTTTGTAAATCTAAATGAGAAAAGAAAAATAATAAATCTTGAAGAAGAAAATAGGAGAGAAGGGAAGAAAAAGCACTAATCATAAAAGGGAAAAAATGGTAAGTTGAACTACATTAAAACTAAGAGCTTTTGTTCATCCAAATACATCACTGAGAGGGGGCAAAACTGACTCACAGAAGAAAAAGATATTCCTAAGACATACACCCGATAAAGGTCTTGCATCTAGAGTGAAAAAAATAACTTCTACAGGTCAATAAGAAAAATCCAATAAATCCAGACACTCCAATTCAAAGGAATGGGCAAAAGACTTGCCAGGCAGTTCCCAGAGGAAGAGCACCCTGTGGCCAATAAACAGAAGAGAAAATGGTCAGTGTTACTCACATCACAACACAACACGCTCCCCACACGCCAGAGCTGCTGAATGACAGAGCCAAAGCCACCTGTGGGCAGGGCGGGCAATGGGGCCTGGGTCCTCTCCAGGGGACCGTGCACTCACCACCTGCAAACAGCACCTGCGGACGCTGAACGCAGGGGTCCCTCTGGCCCACCCCAGGCAGTCACGTGTACATGTGTGCACCCAGAGACAGGAGCCCAGCAGCGGTAACAGAGCACATTCACAGAGGCCAAGCTTAGAAAGGGCCCAGCACCCACCCCGGACAGAGTGGATCAGTCATGGTGGTGTGGTCACACAGTGTGAAGCTGCGCAACGTAAGACCGAGCCAGCGTGTGCACAGCACAGGGGCTCATCTCACACACACTGTTGCAGGAGAGAAGCAGTCACAGAAGGGCGCAGCCTGGGCACCATGGAGAAATGGCTCAAAACCAGGCTGTTCAGAGGGGGAAAGTGGGTCCCTTGGAGTGGGAAAGTGACTGACTGGAGGCATGGGGATTCTGAGATGTCTGTGAGGTTGTTTCGTTTCTGTCTCCTGTTCCCCTGGTGTGTTTGGTTTGAGACAATTCACTGAACCGTGTACTTAGGATTTCTCCATTTCCTGTGTATCTTTTCACAGTGGACTGAATGGTGGGGCCATGTCCTGGTTCCCAGAATCTTATATGACAAGAGTGAATATTACCTTATGTGGCAAAAGGCGTGCCTAAGTTAAGGCTCTTGAGAGGAAGAGCTTATCCTGGATTATTCCTGTGGATGCTCAATCTAAAAGAAGGTGTCTTTACCGGAGACACAGAGAACACACAGAGACACAGGGAAAGGCCCGTGAAGACGGAGGCAGAGACTGGAGTGAGGCTGCCACAGGCCCAGGAGTGCCTGGTCCTCCAGGGGCGGGAGGAGGCAGGAAGGCCCTCCTCTAGAGCCGCAGCAGGGAGCACGGCCCTGGGACTTCCTGATCTCAGACTTCTGGCCTCCAGAACTTGAGAAGTTTTAAGCCACTGCAAGTGGGGTAATCTGTCACAGCAGTCACAGCAAAGCAATACACTCCAACACCTCAATGCAGTGGAAGAAGAAATAGAGCTAGTGATGCCTGAGCCTGCTCCGGACCCAGGGCTGCGCAAGAGTGGGGAGGTGGAGCCTGAGCACAGTACGGTGGCCACGCTCTGGGGATGCCGACACCTCCCTGGGTTTAAGAACCAAAAGAGAGACGCCTGCCTGCCTAACATTCCCTGGGCAGGCCCTCAGAAGGGGGAGCGGCAAACTTGCCAGGACAGTGCGGTCAACCTGGGGCTGCGCGAGGACCTTCCGAGGTCGGTGGTCATAAACCTAAGGTGGGAGCACTGGCCTGGTTGTGCGATTTGCTTCTGCCATGCGTAGGGACGCATGCGGCAGGCAGATGGGTTTAATCAGAGTTGGGCTGTTTCCAAGAGAGTTACAAACTAGAAGGAAGAAGCAAGGGAATTGAGAGTGCTCGAAGGAGAGATTACAGCAAGAACCACAGATCCTAGCTGGGTGAGAAGGGAGCATGGTGGTGGAGCTGCTCAGGGACCTGCGGGAGACAAATGAATGGGGTGATGGGGGAGGGCGCCGCAGCGGGGCCCCAGGAGGCCGGGGAAAGATCGCTGCACTTTGGGCAGGTCACAGGACAGAGAGACCATACTCCACGGATCATCCCCAAGGGGGCCTGTGACGTAACAGTGACCACCCGAGAGAGCTGGAGGGAACACTGTGATTCGGGAGCTGTAATTCAGGGAATGAGGGAGAGGCCCTCAGGTCAGGCATGACAGCAATGGGACACATTCCAAGAGCCAGCTGGTAACTGGGTTTCCAATTCTTTCCCACTTCTACTTTCCCCAACACAGGGCTTCTCAACCAGGGGCCATAAACACGCCCAACAGCGAAAAGGCAGGACGAACAAGGAGATTTCCATGCCAACGCTTTTGCTGGGTGCAAATAATTTTTTATTTCTTTTACTTAAAACAAATGCAAGCCTATTATGCTATAGGGTATGCGCAAGCCTTAAAAATAAGACAAAAAATACTTTTTTTAATCTTCTGATGCAGGTCTTTTATTCCCTCCTCCAGACTGTTTGAATTCTGGCAGGAGTCCTTCTGCTCTGACACACAGAGATGCCTTACTGGAAAGAGTGGAAGGTACTCCCTGAGCCGCTGCTCCCACGCAGCTCCCACCCAGCAGGAATGCCTCTGCCCATAGAAACCCTTGTCGGTGTCAGCCCTGTTGTGCCTCCCAGAGCCTCACACCAATGGAATTAGAAACATCCACTCGTTTGCTGTGTTGCCTGGGGACTGGCTGATGAATAGCTCACTCTACTCCACGTGGTCTCTCATCCTGGGTACGCCAGCCCTGACTCATTCACATGGTGCTGGGACAGAGTTCTCAGAGAGGGAGCACAAGCATGTGTGGCCCCTTGAAGCCTACACACGGGGCACACACAGCATCACGGACCATTCTGTGGGTCAAAGCAAGTCCCAAGGTCAGCCCAAGTTCAAGGAGCAGAGAGACTTAAAGCCAGGGCGTGGTGTCATTGCAAACATCTTTACAAAATCACTTTTTTCTCTTTTTCCATGCCTCAATCCAGAATCTCTAAGTTAAAGCACCTCCCAATGGTTCCCAAGGAAGCACAGCGGAAGGCTCCCTGTCCCTACCCGTGTGGGTGCACTCGTGTTTATGTAAGGAAGAGAGTAGGGATTTTAGCCACCATTTGTGAGGGGGAAGCATTCGTAAATCACACTGCATTAGTCAGAGTCCACACGTTTCTTAGATTCCCCTCCAACCACCAAAACCTGTCTATGGGCTGTGCTCTGTCTCCTTTGCTAATAGGTGCACTGACCTGCTACTCCTGCTTATCCAGCCAGGGAGACAGGGGTCACACAGGCAGTTCAACAGATATTTCCTATGGGAAACTGTTTACAAAGATGTTAGAAGAGATGTAAAACCAGACCATGAGGCAACCCAAGGATTAGCAAGAGCAGGAGGCACCCCCGAGGGCCCCCCCAGGAAGAGGCGGGTGTCAGTGGAGCCCAGAGGCCAGGCCTTTTTGTGGAAGCTAGTCCTCAGGCCTGGATGGCAGGAGCCAGAACCACAGCCAGCCAGCGGCACACCGAGACACCCCTGGAGCAGACGAGCAGGAGAGAGGGACCCAGGCTGTCCCAGCCCGTGGGCCAGCCCAGGCCAGGAGCCAAGCTGCCTGCGGGACAAACCATCCAATTGCTAACAAAGGACTATTTCTCATCTGTGCAGGTAGCCGGGTGCCACTAGAGCTCTGCTCCACCTCCTCACCACCTCTGGATGGAGGAACAGATGCACTGTTCTCATAGCAGAAAGGAGAGAGAGAGGTAACCAGTGATGACCGGTAGGCTCTGCTGGGCCCGGAAGGACCCTCATCCCCTGCGCTCACACTGCATTGGCCAGAGCAAGTCACGTGGCCAAGCCCCCTCCCAGCAGACAGGCACAGGGCCATAGGTGGGAGCGGTAATCCTCTTGCAGAATGGCAGCTGTATTCGTGTCCAGTGGCTGCAGTAACAAATTGCCACACACTTAAACCACTCAAGTGTATTCTCTTACATTGCTGGAGGGCAGAACTCTGGATTCAGTCTCACCGGGCTAAAGTCAAGGTGGCACATGCTGGTTTCCACTGGAGTCTCCAGGGGAGAGTCCCTTCCTCACCTTTTCTGCCTTGGGGGCCACCTGTGCCCCCTAGCTCATGGCTCCCCTCACATCACTCCAATGTCTGACTTCCACAGTCATGTGTCCAATTCCCTCTTCTGATGTCCTGCCTCTGCCCGGCCCCTGTAAGGATGCTCACTGTTACACTGGGTCCATCCCCATCATCCAGGACCTCCTCTCCATCTTAATACCATCTGCAGTCCCTTTTGCCATGTAAGATGGCGTTCCCAGGTTCTGAGGACTGGGATGTGGACATCTTGGGGGCCATGATCCAGCCCACCCCCTCAGGAACAGCAAGGTTGCTGGAACAAGGCAGCGTGCAGGGCCCGGCTTCTGCACCAGCGAGCAGGGCCAAAGAAGGGCAGGGAGGCCTGCTAGAGTCCCCTCCAGTCCTGTTCTTTATGAAGACCACAGTCACTGTGACTTAGAAACACAGTCCTTGCATGCAAAGGGGCCCCACTCCCACCCCAAAGGGAAGAAATTCTCAGCTCCTCGTCTGCTGAATCAGCTAGTGAAGGGTCTGTTGCTAATTTGTACAGCCCAGTGTCTGACATTCTGATCAGTGAAGTAAACAATAATCATAATCAGGTCTCATAACCCCTTAACAAATTGTGTTTATAGCATTCTAGCTGACAGCTCCAACTCGGGAATTCATCTCTTGAGCAGATGACTGAGGTCCTGGCTTCCTCCAGGCTGTCCCTGGAGGTCACCTCAGGTCCAAGGCAGGTCAAAACATGGCTGTCTGCATCTTCAAGGGCAGTGGAAGGGAGACTGTCTCTTCTTCTAGCCCACTAAAACGGAGTCTCATATAATGCAATGTGGTCACAGGAGAGACATGCCCTCTCCTTTGTCATATTCTGTGGGTTAACAACCACAGGTTCCAACTGTACTCAAGGGGCAGGAGATTATACAAGAGTGTGACTCGCTGAGGTTCATTTTAGGGCATGTCTGCCAGACACAGGTAGGTAAGTAGGTAGGTAGATAGATATAGATAGACAGACGGTGGGTTAATGGTTGGATAAAGAGAAAGATGATAGATAGGTGCTTGCTCAAAAGAAAAGTTACCTGAGGGGACTCAAAAATATGTGATGTTGGAACTATTGATAGACATGTAGATATCTGCTCCCCACACAGCAAAAATAAAAGAAAGTTGTAGGCAAACACACCTTGTTCACTCTATGAGAGAACTTTCTAGCAATCAAATGTCCAGGGGCTGGAATGAAGGGTAGCCTGAGGAAGGACCGAGTTGTTTCCCGTGGATGTTCATGGAGAGGCCGTGCAGACATCAGCGCTGCTCTGCAGAAGGACCTCAGCAAGCATGGGGGCTGGGACCTGAGGGCCTTGGTCCCTTCCAGCTCTTCATACCAGCAGCTCTTGGACTTCATAACTCCAAAGCTTTGAAAATGGATTCCTTCAAAAATAAAGGGGCCCTGGCCCCCTAGAGATACGAGGTTTAGGAAGAATCATGCCTTTTCAGGATCCAGGAGATTATGACTATTTCTAATGTAACTAAGCCTAAGACAATGAATCTGTGCTTGGGTGGAAGAAAACGGTGGAGGAGCTACACACACCCACGCCACTGACACTCTAAACCAAGGAAGAATGAAAAACCTACCAACACTTGCTCACAATCAAAGCCAAACAAACATCTTAGATACAGATTGGAGCCTTTGGATAAGACAAGAGTTAAAGTTGAAGTGGCTGGGAGGGAAATGAAGTATCTCAGATTCGGTCATTAGTATGGTGAATAAGAAAGAGACAGGAGCTAAGAAGCCTATTCATGGCCCATGTGGACGCCGGTGGGTTTTTGGCCCTGACAAGCCTCAGGAGTGTAAGGGCAGGACTTTGCCTCTGGCGAGGCCCTACCGAATGCCCAGCCAGGGACCGGAAGCAGCCTCCACCCTGCCCTGCCCCTCTCCACTCCAGCCCCCTTGTCTTCCTTTCTTGCTGCTAGAATTGCTCACCCCTGAATGAATTTTTAAAATATCTCTTTGTGGCAATCTTGACAGACAGCATTTCTGCCTCAGGCCCCCGTGTTCTTCTTGCTGAATCTGACTGACTCTCAGCCGCATCATTTTAGTGAGCAGCTCCTGTGTGCTCCATGTGCCATGGCCTCCCAACCAGGAGTGGGCGCCACATGCAGGGGGTGTGGAGAGGCCAGGGGCCCGACGAGGCTGCAGGCAAGCTGACCTCAGGGAACATCTTCAGAAGCAGGCGGCCATTTGGCTGGACAAGGTATTATAATACAGCTTGCCCTTTCCAAATCATGGCTATGAATTGGTTCTGTTTTCCCACTAAAAGAAACACAGGCTCCCCTAGTTACTTGGTCCCACTGGGCTGCTCAGGGGCTGGCAAGGTGAGGTTCTGAGCTACTTCACAGCCATATGCCCAGCACATGCTACATGGCAAAAGCCACTCCAGCCTCTATGGAGGACAGCCCTGGCCTCTGAGCTGCTGTGGCCTCTTCCGTCTGCTTCAGAACAGCTTTCAGCAGGGAGGACAGCAGCTGTCAAGTTCCCCAAACTGGAGCAAGACCTCTGGGCTCAGAGCCAGTTCTGCCCCCCTGGAATCGTGGGCAGGAATTCAGTCTCCAGGACCGAGTACCAAAGGGGCCAGTGGGGATGTCCGGGCTCCTGTGCAGGGCTGCTGTGACAGTGGCTAACCCGCATGGCGTGGCCCAACAAGAGCCCTCACTGTGAGTGTCCTTCTTCCTGTCCCCTCGCCTTTCTAAGAAAGCTCCTAAAGGGACTGAAATCTCCTCTGCGTGGGCCTCTCTCTGATTGACAGCCCCTTGCAGACGTCCCACAGCAGGCAGGGGCACAAGTCCAAGAACATCATCCCGAGCCCCAGGGTCTCCCCCCCTCAGGCCCTGGCAGACCCCACACGGGAGTGGGGGAGCTGCCAACTGAGGCCAGCTGTCTGGGGGAGGTCAAAGGGCAGCTCCAAATTGAAGGGTGAGGTGGACATGGGTGCAGACAGAGAAATAATAAGCGAGAGATACTGTTCGGCCATTCTTTAAACTTTGGGTGCTGGAGTCTACACTGCGCCTTTGATCACCAGAGCTCCTCCCACCAGAGCAGAGGCCCTTCCCAGAGCAGGCGGCAGCGCCACGGGGGCTGTGAAACCAGTTTGGTGGGTCACCTGGGAAGGGAAGGGGAGGAAGTCGGGATTGGGGGGAGGAAATGGACGGGGCGGGTCATAGCCCACACACATGGGCAAGTAGGTATGATTTTGTCAAACTGTGGGTATGTGGTTCTGGATAGGGAAGTAGACTTCATTTCTCAGCACGAGCACAGTGAAACGATTTGAAAGCACAGAAGGGAGGTCCTGACACTTATCTTTGCTGGACCTTGACGCCAGCTGGCCAAGCAGACACTGGAGGCCAGAGGAACAAACCAGTCCTTCACCTCGTTCCGACCTCGCCTCCAAGCCACACAGGGTCCAGAGCCCGTAGGCGTCTGCAGCCCTCCCCTGAGCAGGCCTCCTGCCCTCGGATCTTGGCTCCTGGGGGAGAGGGCATGCAGGCGCCTTCCTTGGCTCACCACACCCCGCACCCGAGGTCTAGACCCACCCAAGCATTTCCACTGCTCTCGGGACCCACAGACCTCGTCCCAAGTTGGGGACATTTTCATGACTTTTCAGGAGAATTAAGAGAGAGAGGAGGCATGCATAGGAGCTCCGTATGCATACACAATTCCTGGAAGGACACGGAGGAAGCTTAGCTTTAGTGGTTCACCTCTGCAATGGGGTTGGAGGGCCGGAGCTCAGCAGCACAGGGGTGGTAAGTCCAGTGCAGGGCGTCGGTGCAGGATTCCAGGAGGCAGTGGGGGCCCCCTTTGGACAGCAATTTGGCAGTAATTATCCCAATTTAAATACATGCAATCTCATTTCAAGAAATTAATCTCAAGGGACACCCTCAGATACTGTCACTGATAGTGAATGACTGTGCGTGCTGGGACATCGTTTGCAAAAGCAAAGCAGGAAGGACACAAAGGCCATCAGAGGCCGTGGGAGAGAAAACCCCACGTCCTTGCAGTAGGGCCACCAACCAGCCTGAGTGGGTCCTGCACACGCTGGCAAGGGAGACTTTCCAGAGAGGTTTAAGTTAAAAAAAAACCAAAATGATGAACAGCGTGTATAATATGATCCTATTTATATTTTCATAAACAATGAGGCTGAATATATGCTTAGAGAATCTCCAGTTTGCCTGGAAGGATATATGTAGTTAATGAAGATGGCGCTGGGGCCCGGAACATGCTGCCCACACTATCACCATGGCAAACGAGCATATGAAATAACAGGATTAAGTGTACTATCTGCTGTTGCTTGCTGCGTTAAGAGAACATTTGTAGCAACAAAAGACGACTGAAGCTTAACAAGAGAGGCAATAAAAAACAGATCCAAATCGATACTGTTTAAACCCTGTTATATATATGGGAAGGCTGCTGCTCTCTCTGCTAAGATTTCTGGTCACACAGTGCAGACAGTGAACAGACAGTATTAATAATAGTAATGATAAGGGCCTCCATTTGCACCTGCAATGCAATTAGTCTCACAGCGGGGCCTGAGATGCATCTCAGCACTAGCATCCAACTCTCACTCATGTTCCAAACGAAAAGGGGTCAGACAGCAGTTTACACAGAAGACCACCCTGTGTTTTGCTTTGTGCCTTAATTTCATAATTCAGCCTCACCCCAGGCCCCAGCTGCTTCTTTTGATTAAATCAGTGGACAACTGTGTTAGCATGCCTCTGGGACACCTACGCTCCAGTCTGTGCACACTTGCGCGTTAATAAGCACCACCGCACAGACAGGTTGCCCAGGGGGTGCCTTAACGTGTGTGCACCGTTCCCTGATGCACAGCCACGGGAAAGGAAGGGTCCTTCAGAGTGGGTGGAGCGGCATGCGGGAAGTACATGAAAGAGGACCGATCTCTTCTTCAACCTGAGAGCATCTGAACTCCGTCCCTTTGGGGGAGGGTGGAAAGACAAAGGACAGAGCTCAGGGCATTTTCATAAGGAAGGTGAGGAGAAAGGAGGGAGGGAGGGAGAGAAAGAGGCAGCAGGAGGTCAGCAGACCCCAGCACCGGGCTGGCACCGGTCACTTCTCCCAGCGTGGAGAAGGGAAAAGGCAGTGGGAAAAGGAGGGAGGAAGGACAGTGCAGAGGAAGAGGAAGAGAGCTTGAGAATAAACCTGGTGTGGGGCTCTAGGAGGCTTCTGTGCTCTTGTAGCCAGTGCAGAAGACAGGACTGCTGTCCCCCGCTCCCAAGACCCTGGTTCCCCTCATCCAGCCGGCCACTTCTGCAGAAAGCATTTCTGAGCGACTGGCCCTACCAGGTTCCTGCAACCCCGAGTCAAGAGCCGAGGCAGAACCCACCCTTCCATTTCTGGCCTGCTGGGGCACCTCAGCTACAGCAGCATCCGGACCCCCTGACATGGGCCCAAACCGGGCAGGGCAAAGTGAAGAGCCACATGGGGAGGCGCCCTGTGGGTGTGCAGCAGGACACAGATGATGCCACGTGCCACAGCTCCAGGACACAAGGGGAAACGGGCCACGGATCCACCCCTGCTCTCGAATCTTCATCGCTAACATCCCCAGTGTTCTCAGAGTGAGCCTGGGGAAGGCCCTGCTTCCTGATGCTTTCTGTTCCAAACTTTGTCTAGATGGTGGGATGTAACATATCCTGGTGCCCTGTACCTTTAGCAGTTAATATAAAAATATATATATATTTGCTAAAGAAACTTGAAAAACTCACAGTGCTTCATCTGGGATCTAAATTTACTTACATGAAATTTACAGTTCAGCTTTAAGATTCCCCTACAAATAAGTTTCTGCAGAAAAGGACCAACATGAGTGCCCAGTTTATGGAAATCCAAGCCTTTCTGTGCTCTGAATGTGCCAGAGCTAACCCTGCAGGCTGCCTGACAATTCCCATTTCCAGTTCCCTCCCCTCTTGCCCGTCTCTGCTCTAAAGGCTGCAAAAGCTACGATGTAGATCGCCTCACCAACTGTGCGAAGAGGGGCGGCTCTGAGACACTGTTCTAGCCAACGAGATGTGAACACAAGTCCTGAGGGAGACAATCTTCTAGCTAAAATGGCAAAGCCTCCACAGGAGAAAGCTTCCTGCCCATCACCCTTTGCCCTTCTTCTATGTTCTCCCTGCCTGGAATGCAGACATTATGTCTGGAAGCACAGCAGCCATCTTGTGATGTGAAGACAAAGCCACTTACTAAAAATAGCAGAGATGAAAGGCAAAGCAGCCTGTGAGGTGCTCCGGCTGATTTGGGCAAACAACTTTTTATTGCTTGTCACCAGAAAAAAACTAACCCCTATCTTTTGAAACTCACTGTTACTTAAAATACCCCTAATTTGTTGCCATCATACATTGCAAGAGTAGATAAACACCAATGATGAGTGTAATAAAATAAAATTATAATCAAGTAAATGTACTAAAATTATATACATACACATGTAATTATGTCCAATATATATTTAAATTATGAAATGTTATATACAATTGTTTTTAAATTTTAAAGTGCTAATGTTATTTCCTGTGTAAGATTTCTCACCCATTAAGAACCTTCAAAACTTCCAAAATAGTGGAAAAAAATGCTTGTGAAAAATCCTAGCCCTATTGGGACTATATTCCCCAACACAAATGGAAGGGTAGAAAAGCCCTCCTGAGAGCCTCTAGCGGTCCTGCTGTCTCCCACACAAGACCCTCAACTAACTGGGCAGTAAAAAGCTTTGTGGAATGTGATTCGGTCACAGGAGCCCGAAGAGCTGATCGCAAGAGCAAATGGCAAACCAACACAGTCACGCGGAACACCAGGCGGGGGATATGACAGAGCCCGAGGGACCGTGAGCTGCGAGTCACTTAGCTGATCTCCCATTCTGCTCCGGACGATGCTGTAAGTAAGGTGAGACAACACATTCCATCAGCACATCTCTTGCTTCCTCAGCCTGTGCACCCCCAGCTGCAGAGCAAGGATGGCCTCCCTTCCTGCTCTCATTACCCTAACGGCTCTGCTGTCACAGTGGCCAAGAAGGCTGCTCTTGTGACCCAACTGGTCTGTGCCCACCCCGAGGTAATCTGTCTCCCTTCTGTCTTGGATTTCATATCTTGGCAGGAAACGTTTAAAAGACAGCAACAAGGGCCTGGAGCACTGGCTTCTCCAAGCGGATGGTGGCACGCCACGAAGATGTCACCATGCCACCACACCCTCCTCCCCCAACTCCAACCAGCACTACGCACCCCCCGGGGTGGGCCAGCGTGTTAGGAGGTGTGATGGGCAAAGGAATCAGCTGCTCTGGGAATCGAGGCTAGCAAGCAGACTCAGCAAAAATTGGAAGAGAAATAATAAAAGTATGGGACTTTTTATTGACTGATCACTATTGACTGATGGGTACCTACCATGTCCCGGCACCATAGTGAGCACACACCTGTGTCAGTCTGCCTGGGCCACCATGACATAGTGCCACAGGCCAGGCAGCTCAAACAATAGACATTTATTTCTCACAGCTTCCGAGGCTGGAAGTGGGAGCTCAGGGAGCTGGCATGGTCAGATTCTGGTGAGGGTCCTCCTCCTGGTTGCGGACAGCCACCTTCTCCTGTCCTCCCCTGGCCTGTCCTTAGTGTGTGTGGACCGAGAGATCAAGCCCTCCAGTGTCTCTTCCTCTTCTTCCTCTGGCACCAGCCACCCTATTTGGTCAGGACCCCACTCTAAGACCTCATTTACCCTAAATTACCTCCTCACAGGCCCCATCTCAAATACAGTCACGCTGGGCGTCAGGGCTGCAGCACATGACTTTGTAGGGGACACATCCATCCTCATCATATATTCAGTCTATATGTCTGCATCTGCATATGCTCACACACAGAGCTCACAATGCAGGTATGCAGTGTATAAATACACAGAGATCCACGAATCTACATGCATGCATATCATTATATTGAAATGACCATTTCCTCTGACTTTGACTACCTCTGTCACATAGGGACCACCAGTTAAACAGAATAAAAGATCTGAGACCTGGAGCAACCCGAAATGAGGGTCCCTGAGGTCCCTGCTACCTGTGTGGCTACACAGGTAGCCTGAGTATTGCCACCTTCCAGACAGGGGTTACTAACCACTTTTAGCACCTGAATTGCTGCTAATGCCCCTGAGCAACTGTCCTTTATGCTCTGCACCCCCAGGTCCCCCCCAAAGCAGCAGTGAGAGCAGCCCCTGCCTACCCGGGAGGTTTCTAGGTGTGCGAGGCCATCAGATTTCGGCAAGTAGCAGGCATTATCCTCTCGCACAGGCTGGCACACGCCTGCCCACTTTTAATCCCTCCCCGTGAGGTGTGGGGATATTTCCGAGCCTCACCATGACCTTGTCTGGCCCTCTCCAGCCCCCACCGCCCCCATCCTATGCACTGGTCTCTCAGCTGAGGCCTCTGACCACAGGCCGCCTGGGCCAAATCCAGCCCACAACTTCCCGGGGACCGGAGGCCCGCAGAGTGGCCTTCCATTCCGGGTTCATATCCTGCTGTGGGTGGGGACAGGGAAAGCCTCAGGAAGCTGGTGTGAGAGTGAAATGAGGTAACAGTCAGGGATGGAAGCCATCAGCTGTCGTTGCCACCACCAGGTGTCGGGAAAACACATCAAGTTCTCTCCATAAAATCACTGACAGCTTGCCCTGGACTCCCAAGGTCAGTGGCAGTCAGAGCGCCCTCTTCAGTGGCATTTGGAGGCCAACTCTGCCTCCAAAGCCACATAAGGCAGGTAGGATCTTTATGGCCACCACAAACCTGGGCCTCCAAGTGGACCCGAGAACACTCCAAATGGCTCGGCTCTGGGATCTCCAACCAGACCAGCAGGCTGGCCCCGACTTACCAGCCACACATCTACAGGCCATCAGTCAGCACGGCAAAGGCTCAGTTTTTGCCCCATTGAGAGTGGTTATCATGATGGTTCGGCAATACAGCGCTGTCCACTATGGGGAGCCGGCTGGGAAACAGGCTTTGTCCAACGCTGCTACACTGTGCAGTCACCTTGTGACCAGAATGGTTCCCACTGCAGAGGGCTCGCCCCTCCATCGCCCTTGGAGGGGTAGTTGGCATGTGCATGAATACACAAGCACAGGGCCTAGGGAAGATAGGTAACCACAGCTCCAGACAGCCCTTGACTCCATCTATAGCTGTTTTAAAATTAAATAGACATGTGTATCTGTGGATAAAGTGAAGGTTCCTGTAGACAGGATTCTCAACTGGCCCTGGCACTACACACATCTGGGGAATATGTTGCTATTGACTCTATATAAAGAGCTCTGCCCAGTGCTCTGGGCGACACGGTGGCATGGCAGCACTGTTGCACGAGAGCAGAGGCTGGAACGGTGGCAGCACCGGCAACAGAGACTGAGACGGCTGTGGGAGCAGAGAGGCCCAGAGGCAGAGACTGGCTTGCTGCAGGCAGACTCGCTCTGAGTGGACAGAATTCTAGTGACTGACCTGCCACTGTGGGAATAAAGTTGGTTATAAACCCTTTCACCCAAAGAATGTTCCACTGTCACTCTCCGGTCTCAATGAATCCATAGCGAACTTGCCCGGATTGAAACCCATTGGCAAGACATCATATATTTGTTCATGGTGCATTTGCCAAAAAATAAAAATAAAAATAAAAATTCACATTTTCTTCTGGCAATGGTGTTCATATAGATGACTAGTCAGGGCTTGTGTGTTATGTGCCACCAGAACCTGCATTCACCAGCTCAGGAGGGAGGCCAGGAGGCCCAGCACCAAATGAGGTGCAACTGGGCCCCTCTCCTCTGCGGGGCACCGACCCAAGCCTCTTCCAGCACTGCCATGGAGACCAGGCTGGAGTGTGTCTTTTTTACTTTTGTGTTCAATAATTTAAGTTTTTCCTTTCAAAAAGCAGAAAATACTTATGGGACAACGAAGGAGACAAATATCACTTCTGCCTCTACCTGGATACCCATTATTTTGGTTTTCATCAGCCCTTGCTCTCAAACTTGGTCTGAAACACATTGGCAGTGACTGTGGGCATAGTTGGCCTCCTCGAGCCTGTTTTAGGGCCTGTTACACAGACGACAGTTCCCACAGCTCATGCGCCCTTGGCGAGGCTCTGCAGTGACTCGTGGGGATGGTGCCAGGGAGGGGCCCGGGAGCCGCGCCACAGGCCTCACATGCAGCAGCTACATCAGGGTGGTTACACGCAGGAACACCAGCATGGGAGGGGCCGCTGGTTCCAGGACCTAAGGAACCAGGGCATCCCCTCAAATGGAAGCCATGTGCCCAAGACGGGGCTTCTTTTCTGACAGTTTTGGAGAGGATGTAACTGCTAATGCCCAGGCAGCAACTCCCTAGGAGGCCTAGCCCTACTTATCAAGTAAGACTCCCCTGGGAAGTCTCCCATCCCAGAGGGGCTCAGCGGGGATGCCAAAGCCTGGGCTCGGGCCCTCACTTCACTAGGCCATGCACACGGTTACACACTAATGGGATGAAGTCCTTAGAGAATGACTGTCAGATCTAAGCGGGCCCACAGTCACCAGGGACAGTCGCTGGAGCAAATCGACAGTGCAGGTTCCCTGGGCCCCAGCCTAGAGCGTCTGACTAACAGGTCTAAATGAAGCCCACATTTCTAATAAACGAGCCCAGGCCATTCTGACGCAGGCGGCTCAAAACCTTTATTAAGAGACTGCACTGGGGCCTGTGACTCAAAGCAGAGCCGCAGAGGGAGAGGATCACCACCACGAGAAACACAGGCTCCCAAGGCCTGCCAGGATGTGCTGCGTCTGGATGCACACCTGATCAGAGTCCCCACGCCACCCATCAGCACACTGCCCTGGGGCCGTTTCCAAGTGTCAATAAATCTGCCTTCTTTACTATTTGCTATGCCCTCTATGAAACCCATTGCAGGGAAATCAGAATTCTGCACTTTGCTTTAGCTTTTCCTGCCTCAGTGTCTGGAGAACAAATATGAATCACACTTTGGGGAAATAGTAATTGACCATTCGCAAGATACATGGTAGTAATATTAAAAAAGTGTTACAAAAATGATTACATGGACTAAGTCATCAAATACTTGAAAGCTTTATTATATGCTTATGCCTAATTGAAATCTATGTAAACATAGTTACACTGAACATTTTTTATGCTTGAAAATATAAAATATAAAACCAACAAAGTACTTCTCATATTAAATTTTCTTTACTTTTTTTTTTAGCTTTCTCTGACACCATCATAAAATGGAACAGAAGGAGTAGATAAAAAGAAAACTATCAGGTGGAATTTTTTAAAGGTTTTAATTTACCTATGGTATGTTAGTATTTCCAAGACTATTCTGCTGCAGAGAACCAACCTCATCACACTCAAACCATGCGCTCACTAGCCGTCTGAAAGCTTGAGGACCAGGCAGATGCACGTCAGGGGAGGGGACAGCTGGAGGCACAGCCCGCAAGCCTCCAGGCCCCACCATCCCCCGAGGCCAAGGACAGGGTGGCTGGAGGACAGGCCCAGACCAGTGTGTTGGTGCAGCTCACAGGTCTAGCCTGCCTGAAAATCACAGCAATTCACGCAGGGCGAGGAAGATCTTCAGTCGGCGGGAGGACGATTAGGAAGGGGGGTGGTCCTCCCCTCGGATGCTTCGATACTTCGCCATGTCTTCTGGAAATACTTTAGAAAGTTCTTGAATCAACAGGCTTTTAAATTTCTAAGAAAAATATACTTTGTTTACTTTGTGACCCATCACCCAAGTTACAGAATACCCCATGCTCCCAGAGCCCCAAACTCAAGGAGCAGCAACTGCGCTCTCCCCTCCCCCAGGCAGGCTTTCCTATGTGGCCTGCTCACCTCCCGCCGGCCGCAGGTAGTGCCTGCAGCTTCACTACAGGTAAACAATAGTAACACATGTTCAAATACTTCCTCCCTCCTGCTTCAAATGTTTAAAAAGTTCCTCTTGCAAGGAGCCAGCTACACAGGTGGAAATGATTTTTGCAGACAGCACATGTAACAGGAACCTTCAAATAATATTTAAGCAAGCAGTTATTAACTCAAACCACATCAAACTCACTGTGTGTAAACAGCTCAATCAAAGCTTTCGGAGCACCTGGCTACTCCAAATGCCACAGCTTCTTGATCTTACTTTTTTGTTTCCATCCAACCTTAAAAGCAGCTATCTGCCAGCATCTCAAAACCTTTTCTTATAAGCTACACTATAAAAAGCACTCTGGGCATAAACAGAGATACAAGGCTTATGTAAGTTAAGAAAATATTCTCAGAGGAGACTGCTCTTCAACACTACATAACGTAACCTTCAGCAGTGTAAATACACAGCCCGCTGGACAAGTGAAAGCCATGGAACTGGGCCTGGAGACGTACAGACCTCAGAAGAGAGACAACGACAAAGGCAGCAACAGATGCGACCCGGAGGTAGATGGCACGGTCCCTGGGCATCCCTGCACCCAGAGGCACAGGGGCTGGCCAGCTCAAGAGCACATCACACATGACCACAGCTTGTTCACATGGAAGGGATTTCTGCAAACAAGCACAGCTTGCTACTGATCAAAGTGTGTTACGTCCCAAGCATGACGTGAGTTCAACAGCAACTCAATTCCAAGCTGAAAAGGCAGAAATGAAGCTGTGCACAATTACAACAAACCCCACCTCCAGAGCAGGCCACCTGTAGGCAATACAGTCACCCGGGGGGAGAGGCAGGATGCTGGGAAGCCCTGCGACCCCAGGGCATGTCACAGGCATGTCACTGTCACCCTGACAGAGCCTCCCGTTCCTCCTCACACTCTGCCAGAGAGAGTGCTGAGCCCCAAGAGGTCCCGTGGGGCAGAAAGACACCAGCTAGGCACACGTGCAGGCTCAGCACCAAGGAACAGAACACGCGTGCCCCCAGATCCTAGAGCTGAAGCTGCAGTAGCGCCAACAGGACAGAGGGACAGAGAGAAAGGGTGACAACGCTTGCAGAGAAAGCAGCTGCGGCAGAGGCTAGTCTGCCAGGCCTCTCTGGGAGGTGAGATTCCAGACCCCAAATGGCAGTCAGTGAGCAAAGAGATACAGTGTTCCAAACAAGGTCAGCAGCATGAGAACAAACAGGAAGGAGAGGGGTTGCTGAATTCCAGCAAAAGGAAAAAGGCCAGTGTAGCCAGGCCAGAAGGGACTGGGGGGTGGAGAGGCAGGAAGGGTCACTGCATGAGGCCACCAGGAACAGGGGCCATTAACAGGATGGCACCATCCAGCTACAGGGAAAACCACACACAATTCAGTCTGAACATTTCAGCCCATTTAAGTAAGAAAAAAGCTACAAATGTCACGATCAAGATGCAGAGAGCTTTCTAGATCTCATCAAAGCAAAGAAACACAAAAGGTAAGTTCTTGGTGGAGAACTATGTGATAAGGGATATGGTACAATGGAGCCTGGAGCCCACACTAGAGGCAACCCCGAGAAAGAGAAGATTCAAGGATCCTCTGTCCCAAAGAACCACAGGCTAAAAACAAGGAATCAGAAAGCATCAAAGTGGGAGCTTAAGATATTAAAGCCTTAAAAATGAAAACAGTCAGCTGGTCAATGGCAAATAATGATTTCAAAAATTAGCCTGGACTTGCCTAAAAGTATAAGGCTGCCACTTTGGCACATTTCATGCTGCCACACAATCAAGTGGTCCCCAACTTTATGTACGACTTGTGATGCGATTCAGAAATCCCAACCGAATGTCGTGAAACAGCGATGCTCTACGAAGTACAGAGAAGAATGACATCAGCCCGAAGCTTCCTAAACTGTCCCCTGGGCACAGCATCACTTCCTGCTCCACGGGGACAGCCTTACCTTCATTGTGTCGATCTTGCCTTTAACTTGCTCATTTTTAGCTAGAGCCCTCTCCAGGCACTCTTTGGTGTACAGCTGGGGGTTTCGACCTTGATCTATATACCTAGAAACATGAAACATCTCAGTTAACTTTCTCATGGCCGATACCTAGTCTCAGTTTTCTTATGGGAAAAAAGTGGCTACATACATGGAACTTCACACGCCCTGTTTAGAAAAACTGTGTCCCAGAACCAGGTGACTTAGGATTCCTTCATTTACACAACTATGGATAACCTGATCTCATATTACTTCTAATAATATGATTAGCTCATGAAATCAAGCAGCGGTCACTTATACACCAAGCAAGCTTCACAGCCATGCCACTTTAGTTTCAGCATTTGTTTTCCAAAAGGTTTCAGGGTCATTACCTTTTGACCCTCACAACAGGTCCACCTGTGGAGAGCCCCTTTGTAGAGGAGAATGGACCCTTGGGGGGTGGGGGGCGGTGCAGCAGTTGAGCCCTGCCTGCCCCAGGATTATTTACAAACTGTTCCACCACTTTGGGGGGCAGGGCTGATACTATTTTCCCAGGTACACTTAAGTAACATAAATTTAACAGAGAGATTCACTCCAATTACTTCTAAACTATAAAACTATTTCTTGAAATAGTCAATACTCATCCCCAATATATCTTCATAGTCCCACAGACATCATTCAGCACACTGCCTAGAAGAATAGCCCCAGAGGGAGGCTATCCTACTTCTGCACCCTGGAGACCTTCATACCACTCGCTAATTTTATCATTCATTTCAAGGAAACAAAAACACCACCACCACACTGAGTCCAACATATGCTTTTCATGCTTCAGTACCAAAAAAAAAAAAAAAATCACTTCAGATTAAATTACTGTTAATGGCATAAAAATTGGCCTTTAATTATGACAGCAAAAAATAAATCACAGGTTCTAGAAATTCCATTTTAATGCAACGTTTTTGCAATGGTGGAATTAAAGAAAGAAAACTGTGGTTAGTTCTACAAAAAATCAGTCTACTAGTGAGAGAAAAAAACCGTGACAGGCTCAAGTGCCCTAAATAAACAATGGTTTCAACAGTAGTATCATTCCGATAGGGCCCTTCCAGACCCAAGGGCTGAATTCCACTTCTGCCAACCCACCAACCCCCAGTACTGGACAGAAGGGCTGAGGATTACATTTTTATCTTTGCTGTAGACACACTATATCTGAAAGATTGGGAAACTACAGCTTGCATGTCCCATCTCTGCAGACAGCTGTAAAGCTGTGTTGTAAGAAGGGCTTGTATCTCTGACCTTTTGGGATGAAAAACCAAGATAACTTGTCACTTTACCACTTAAGGCAGAAAATACTTAGAATACCCTTGCTGTTGTGAGCCAAACTCCAGGAAAGCCAGGCTGCTCGGCCGAGAAACTGGTCCTAGTCAAGGAAGGGCAACTTCAGGACTTTGGTCTTAACTCTGATACTAACTAGCTGAACAGCCCATTACAGCTACTTACTAGTTCTCTCACCTATGAAATCAGTGTGATAAAATTTGGACTGAAATAAACTTAGTTTATTTTGCGGCTATGTCCTCTGGGCTGTGATGGGCACAGATGCATACCACTGTCCCACAGAAAACAGTGAGCTGCCCTCCCTAACTTACTTATCCTAAGAACCATTTCCTTTTGCAACAGAGCGGACACGGCCATCGCCCAGAACTAGCACTCCAGGGAAGATTAGGAGACATAAAACCAAATTACTTCTCAGGCTCTTTCTGGCTATAATTTTTAATAATAGAGCCCACATAAGACTTTACCTCAAGAAAAAAGGAAGGTATGCAGCTGTCCTTTTGTCTAAGCAGGAATCTGAGAGCCTGTTTCGCTTTTTACGTATTTAATAAGCCCATATTCACAGAGACCTCTTTCCCAACAATACGATATTAATATTTTTAGTTGTTTAATCCTATAAGAAGATCAGTTCCAAGTGGACAGGTATTTTTGTCTATTTAATCACTGACATACCCCAGCACCTCGGCGGTGCCTGCCACACAGCAGGCACTTAAATACTACAGAACAACAACGCGCAAGAATTGTGTTCGAACACCACCAAGGATGGTACTTACTCAAAAACTTCTAAAGGCACAGTGATATCATGAAGCTGCTGTCTGCACTTATCAATATCCTGTAAACCCGTAACAATAAAATTCCTGGAGGACAAAGCAAATATGGGGCATCTGGTTAATTCACACGATGATAGCATGTTAATTCAGATGACAGCATGACCACCATCCACCTGGCCAACTAGGACCTCACACAAGTGTTCCTGACACAGGCATAGGTTATCTGCGGCTCACAGCTCTTTGGTTAGCTATAGAATTCCTAGGAGAGCTTTGGAGTTATAGAATACCCTCGGATATTTGTTGGTTCTCTTTATAAACTAGAAATTGCCAATATTGCGGGTCAGGAACCAACACCTTGGAGAATCTGATGAATACTGTCAACATTCTCTAAAAAAAAAAAAATTATCCTGACCTGTACATAATTTTGTGTATTTTCAGAGAACCTGTGGGGCAGTGAACTCCACTTTAAGAATCTATTCTCATAAGTCTGGTAGTTAAGAAAGCCACAGCTGCCTGGTTTCATTTTAGCTCCCATCTGAAGCCTCCTGGACCACCTGGTTGGTCCCCAGCACTGGGTATGTAACTGCGGAAGCAATTATGTTCGTATGTCTGCATCCCCTATAAAGCTGGAAGCCCTTCCCCGGGGCTATCTATTTGTGTTAGCCTTTTGGGCATTCCAGGCCCTAGCACCATGACCAGCACGCACAGGGCTGCTGACCAGAAAAAACTAATTAGTGAACGTTCTGTGGGCATTCCCAGAGCCCCCCAAAATCCTCCACATTCAGGCCTCTGCAGCAGGTGGCCTTGGAGCCCTCCCCTTCCCGGACCCACGTGAGCGCATCTCCGGCAAGCCCACCTCCCCGCTGGGGACAGGCCTGAACGCCCAGAAAGGCTCGGGAGGGGACCCCTGGGAGGAAGTCACACGGGTGCGGGTTAGGGCTTGGATCATGAAGCATTATTTCCTCCGATAGGGCCCAGAAACGGAAACTGCACTGTCTGGCCGTGATAAAGCCCTCAAGAAAAGGTCCCTGCAAAGCAGGGCGGGAAGGAGCCTGGCCCCCGCGCACAGCCTGGAGCGCGAGGGCTCCGGGGGAACGATGGCTGCGGCTCTCCGCTCGGCCCGGGCTCCCCTCCCGGCCGGCGCCGGGAGACGCCGGGGGCCTCAGGCCGCCACTCACAGCTTCTGGTTGAGCCCGGCCTGGCTGCTGGGCTGGAAGTCGCTGACGATGATGCCAAGCTGCCGGATGTTTTCCACGAACTTCTCCAGGTGCTCCTCCAGGTGGTCGAACTTCTCCGCCATGGCCCGGCAGCCCTCGCCGCCCCCGCCGCCCCAGGCGTCGGCCTGCCCCTCCGCTTCCTGCTTCCGCCTCGGCTCCCGGCTACTTCCGCTTCCTCTGGCGGCGGGGCGGGGCCGGGGCGGGCGCGACCCGCCGGGGGACCGACCTCCGGACTCGGGTGCGCGTCCTGAGGGCGGCGGGAGCCGGCGGTGGGCCTCTGCTGGCCCTGGGCGGGTTCCCTAGCCTCTGAGCCTGTTTTCCTCCATAAGCCCATATCACATAGACCTCTTTCCCGACAAGACATTAACACTTTTACTTGTTTAATCCTATTTCATTGACAGGGGGTGAGTCCCAACAGCCCCTGAGAAGGTGTGCTCCTGGGCAAGGCAGAACAGACTGTGTGGCTTCTCCCCAGGATGAAAATGACTGTTTTTTTCTGAATCTACAAATTACAGGTACTCTCTGCAAATAAAACAATACAGAATAACAATGAAGAAAGGGGGGAAAAAATACCCCTGAAATCGCACCCTGATCTTTCAGCTCTTGGAGACTGTCCACTCCTGCACCTCTTCACCCTCGGGTCCAGCGGGCCTCCACCTGCCCCTCCAGCCAGGGGCCGCCCGCTCAGCTAGGTCCTCCCGGAGCTGCCCAGCCCTGACCCTGGCCCTGAAAGGCAGCTCAAGCCGGGCTTCAGACCCGTGACTTTCCCAGCAGGGATTTGCCGTCCCCAAATGAGTAAGTTAGCAGCCAGGACGACTCATCAGGACTTAAAGCCTAGTGTCACAGCTGAGTCCATCAAGTACTAACTATGCCTCCCACCAGAGGCCTCGGTCACTCCGTGCTCTCTATGATGCAGCATCTTCACAAACATCCACCCACACGAAAATCCTGAAGTCCGCATGAAGAACCCCACAGCAGTAGTCTCCCAGCCCCTCAGCTGGAGTCCTTGAGGTCAGCGCTGGCCTCCCTCTCTCCTCCAGAATGTCATTAGCACCCATCCCCTCCAACTCTTCCTTCTAATCATCTCCCACTCAGCTCTTCCTTCCCTGACTCCCGCCACCTACCTAAGACAGGCCTTTTCCCTTCATGCCGATGCTAATAAAACAGCACCCTAAGGGGTATCGCCATCTGTAAAGAATAACCTCTTACTTCACAGAGCTTTTAGTAAACTGCTGCTCTGATCTTATTAAAATTCCCTTTGATCGCATCACTCTTGTGTTTAAGAAACTTTTCTGCCCATTTTTCTAGGCTCAGCCAATATCTATGCCTACAGTAGCTTCTCTGGATTCCTCAAGCCACAGTGATTTCTTCCTTTACTGAATATCATAATTTTCACTGCCTATCCTTTTCAGTTCCTAGAGTCTTAGGCAAAATGAAGGAGCTCCTTTTCTAGAGGATCTCCAAATTCTCTCCCAGCTGTGACCAGAAATGGGAACCCAGAGAAGGTAATTCATTTGTCTGATTCAGGGACTCCATTTGGTGTGCTGGACAGAACTGACATGGGAAGCCTCTGTTCTGCTCTGAATGCACAGAAATGTTAGGTGAATACCTTCCTTCCAATTTAATGACAGTTAATGTGGGGAGATTTGAAAGCAAGGTGGAAATAAAATACTTGACAAAAGGAAACAAAAAGATAATTGGGGAGAGATCAGAATATGAAGTTAACAGTCCTCAATTTCAAAAGAAAGAAAGTGATATTGGTGGACCTTGGGCTTTGTCCAGTATTTTCTTTTTAATTTAGGGTTATCTCTTTACTGGAATATATCATTTCCAAACTAGTAGAGGGGATAGAAAATAAGGAAAACACAATCAGTGCAATAGAAGCCAAGAAAAAAAAAGAAGTGATGGAAAGAACAGGTATGGAAAATAAAAAGCACAAAAAAAGGATGAAAAATTAAAGGCAAATATGTTGGTGATCACAATAAATGTAAACAAATTGAACTACTTGCTTAAAAGAAAGACTCAGATTGAAACTATTTTCTTCTGTTGTTGTTTTAATGGAACTGGTTTTTCAAAGGCACACCAAAACAACATACAGAAAGATGGAAATAAAGGGAAAGGGCACAATAAGATATGCCCAGTAACCAAAAGAAAGTCGTTAAAACATATAAAATTAAAATGAATAGAAATCTTTTTTAAAGATAAAGGGAAGACTCCACCAAGATGATATATTAATATTAATTTACAAATAACTAACTGCATAGTCTTATATCTAGTACAAAACTGACAAATTATGAGGAAACATTCAAAATCCAAAATCATAACAGGAGATTTGGGATTTATTCTGATTTCCTATTATTTCTTAACTGAATTTTTGGTAGTTTCCTTTGAAAACTGCCCATATCATCCAAGCTTTCAAAACATGGACATACAAGTCTGACTGTAACTGAATTATTCTCCCTCGTTCATTTATAATATTATTTATTTTCTCTCTCTCTTTCTGCTTCCCTGATAGGATTTGCCAGAAGTATGGCTGTTTGATTCATCTTTTCAACAATCAGCTTTTCTTTACCATTCATCTTTCTAGCTTCTAATGAAAGTAGAAAGAAGACTAATGCAATTGTTTTCATTTTTGTCAGTACCTGCCTTTAATTTTATCACTCCTTTCTATATAATTGTTGGGCCTGTGATTTCTCTCTGGCTCCTTTCTCTTTCTTTTCTTTTTGAGTGGAAATCCTAGCTTATTATTTCCAGGATATTTTTCCTCAAAAAGTAGCATGATAGAAGCAAAGCCGAAGTTTGATAAGAAGTGCCTGTCATTCAGTTCCAAATATTTTACAATTTCTGCATCAGCTAGCATGACCATATAATGTATCGACCAAATGGAAACATTTTTCACAGTGAGTGACAGCGAGTGCTAGTCATAATTACAGGAGGATAACGGACATCAACTGGGGCTTGTTCGTTCAAATTCAGATGTATGTATACCCATAAATTATTTCAAAGAATATTTTCATGTGTGTGTGTGTGTGTGTGTGTGTGTGTGTGTGTAAAAAGTAAATAACTTCATTGATTTCTATTGTAATTACATTCAGAAAATCTGGTCTATATGATAGAACTTGAAATTTGCTGAAACTTCCTTTGTGGTCTAATGAATGGTCAACTTTTCCCATTCATGCTTGGAAACAGTCTGTTTTCAGGGTTCTCTGTTTCACACAGATCACTTTAATTAATCACATCCTTCAAATCTTCCGTAACTTCACATATTTTTTGCTCTACTTGATTTGTCACTTTAAACAGACTAGGCTTCCTTGCTTCCCTGCAGCAGGCTTCCAGAAGCACATAGAAGCAGGCAGAAGCTGGGTTACCTTTAAAGACCGAACCTCAAACGTCCCACCGTGTCACTTCTCCCTCAGCTATGACACATCTAGATTCTCAGGGAGGGAACATGAACTCCACCTGTCAATGGAAGAAGTAAGAAGTCACATTTTTGAAAGAGCAGTTGAGATGAGAGATCTTATACAGCCATTTTGGGAAAATACAACTGTCACACACACCTTGAAAAAAATCATAATCTACTGGGCTTTTCCTGAGACCACGCCTATGGTTATATACCATAAAACCCATTATATAACCATATGTGTTAAAGATTCAAGGAGAAAAGCGCCTCAGATAGATTTTAAAATACACGTTTGATGAAATCCGACCAGATTCATGATTTGAAAAACAAACAAAAACCTCAGAGAAAACTGAGAATAGAAACTTCCTAAATCTAATAAAGGATAGCTACCAAAAACTTACAGAAGGCATCTATCTGACTTAAGACGAAACTTCAGACACGTTTTCAGCCAAGTCATGAACACAGCTAGAATCTCCACTGTCGCCATAGCCATTCAGTTTGGCACGCGGGCATCAGCCAGCACCCAGAAGGCTGTGGAGGTAACACCCAGCTGCTGTTCGCATCCTCCTCTTGTCTACCTTTTGCCATCGAACCTCTATGGGCCCCCAGACTTGGTATTAAAATTCCTAGATATTTTATGACTTAGATTCCCAGCTGTATTTAGGCATTCTGAAGACAGGAATCTAAACTCACATGGCCCCAGAATCCCAAACACATGCCAACTAGCTCAAAAATGGTTATGATTATTTGAAGGGAAAAGGAGACAATGAAGCAGCAGAAACAAATCAAATGCAAATTTTCCCACTATGGATGTAACTCCCCAGGAAGTCATCCTTTCTGCTGCATGGACCCTGGCAGCAACATGCTTTCCAAGTAAGTAAGAGAGGTGGGGGTTTCTGCAGTTTTGATTCATGGCCCCAGCAGCCATGTTCCCTCCTGTGTTTTCAGGCTTACTGAGTTGTTCCTTACATGCAGAGCCTGAGTTAGGGCCCGTTTCTAAGAGCAGCTTTGACCACATTAAAGCTCTTCTGAAGGCAGCCTTTGCCTTGCCTAATAATAGCCCACCTGGGTCTGTACCATGTCTCCCTTGCTATCAGTTCCCTAGGCTACTGTAACAAACTAGCACAGACTCAGGGGGCTAAACAATAAGAACTTGCTCTCTCCCAGTTCTGGAGGCCAGAGTCCCAGATCAAGGTATGGGCAGGTCTGGGTCCTCTGCAGCTGTGAGCAGAATCTGCCCCATGCCTCTCTCCTCACTCCATGGTTTGTTGGCCATCTGTGGCATTCTTTGGCATGCAGAATATTGTCCTGATCTCTGCCTTTGTGTTCACACAGCATTTTCCCTTTGTGTGCTTCTGAGTCCAAATTTCTCCCCTCTATTAAGATACCAGTCATACTGGATTAGGGCCATGCTAACAACTTTATTTTATCTTGATTACATCTGCAAGGACCCTATTTCCAAATAAACTCACATTCTGAGGTACTGGGAGTTAGGGTTTCAACATATCTTCTTAGGGGGGACAATTCAACACCTAACACTTTCCTCTTCTGTTCAGGAGCACTCGTCCTGCTTTCTGCAGCGTGGCCACAGAACCGTGACTCAGGGCCAAGCTGTAATGAGCACAATTATGGCTTCAGTCCCTACATTTTTGTGATTTGTGATCGGTCTCAGCTCCAAATTTCCTTTCCATAAACTTTCTCCTTCCCCTCACCTCCTGTTTGCATTGGCTAGAGTAAGAGCAGAAATGCAAGGTTTTAAAGGCTGATTTTTGAAACCATCCCAAATGGAGCCATTGAGGTCCACCGAGTATGCAGGAATGAAAAAGCATTTCTAAAGCATTTCTCTCCCAGGTGTCCAAAATGATTGCCCCACGGACTACTGATCTCTGCTGAAACCAAAAGCATTTCAAACCTACTGAAACCTATACTGACATTCTCTCTTTTCCTCCCTAAACAGTACAACGGTTGCTTTCTCTTTACTTAGCATCCTAAATACTGTTGATGTGTTTGTAAGAAATGTTTTAAAATCTAAACACCCAAAGCTCCAAATGTCAATGGAATCAGGCTGGAAAAAATCCCACCAAGTCTGAAGGTGTACCTGTTAGGACGCTGTGTGCAGAAAATCAGCAGAGCTCTGCTGATGGCAGATTCTGTTTCCTTGTTCCCCTCTGATGTCGACAGGATCTGCCACTGGGAAATTCCCTAACTTCTAATCCTTTGTGACCTTGGAACCTGGAGACTCCTTTTTTTTTCTTTTTTCACTCACATTATTGTTGCTCCGTCAGCTCTCATGACCATTAGGGATGCCATTTGGAACATTTTTTTGCCATTCATTCTAAGTTATTCTGAGAACCAGATTCTGCTTAAGTTTTAAAAAAAAATGCAGCTATCCTACCAAAAGGGCAAAACAGCTGGTTTCTGCTTTTTTATTTGTGGATTTTCAGCCCATTAGCAGTTCTAGCAGAAGGGAAACTTCACAACTCTATTGCTTTGCTGGTGATTACAATCCTCATCACCACGGTCACGATCACGCTGATGACAACTCCTAGCGTCCTACTGAGCATATGACATAGATCATCGCATTTATTCTTCATAACCCTAAAAGGAAGCTACTATAATGTGCACCATACATGGTCAATTGTAAGCCAAAAAGGTTTCCCTAGATACAGGATTGGGAGGCAGAATAATTGCAGCTGATAAAAGATGCTGAAATTGTTTTTTTCCCCAGATGCCACATGAACCCATGCATGTTCAAATAAATTAATGTCCCATTCATTCTATGTAGGTTGACATATCAATGATGGTGCATGACTTGTACAATAAAAATAGAAATTTTATCATGTTTTTAAACTAGTAAGTATTGAGAAATTGTGGTTTCTCTTCTCTTCTGTTTTCTTTTATATTATACAAACAAACAGAGAAATACAAACTTTTTAGACCTCATACCAAGCTTTGCCCTACTAGCTCTGTTTTCTTCCTGTTGTGGCTCAACCTGGAACTCTGTGTAATGAACCTGTCACCAAGATTTAAAAAGTAACAAGACAAGATTATTCTCTTATAGCCTAGAGATTGGCATGTGAACCAATCAGAAAATGGACATGTGTGACTTGTAGAGCTAACTTCCACTATCAAGTTTTTATGAAAAACTTGTCTCAAAATCAAGAGAGGACAGGGTAGCATTATAAAAAGTAGGAATGGATAAAGTGAGGTATGTAACGCTAGGAAATTATGCATGTGTACACACAAACACAGAAATATAAACTTTTTAGACTTCATACCAAGCTTCACTCTACTAAGTTCTTTCTGTACACTGCTTATGTCCTGATAGCTCATAGCCCTGTGTACAAATTAATGACATTGAACTCAAGTCTGAATTTGTCTTACTCCAAAGAGAAATGAGTTATGCTCAGGCATGTTCTCCCAATTGTGATGATCCAGAAAACAAAGTCTTAGCTTGCAGAAAAACACAGTATACCTGGAACACCTGTTTCTGGTTGTGATGGAGAAAGACGATGCTGTCCAGCAAAGAGCATCTGAAATAAGCAAATATAAATCAGTTTTGTCAGAAAAACTGGGTAAAAAATATATTAAAACTCTTCGGTATGGAAGATGGAAGCTAAGAGGGAAATGTCAAGGGGACATGAGCTACACAACTTTGAACAGACATGGTTCTTAATGCCCAGGATATCGGAGCTAATGTTAACCTCCTTAGCCTTCTAGAAAGTGGCTTTAGCTGCGCTAGTCAAGTCCTCTGAGAAGCAGATCTTGAGAGGGGAGTAAGCATACAGGAAAAATTTTAAGGGAAATACCCATGAGAGAAGATGGGGAGGGAATCCAGACCAAGATGTAGGTCTGACCCCAAGGGAGGGGAGGAAGGAACAAACAAACAAAGGAACGAAGGAACAAAGGAAGGAAGGAAGGAGGGGAGGAAGGAAGGAAGGCCGGAAGCACCTCAAACTGCAGTTCAGGTCTAAGGAGAGTTGGGAAAGACCCTTAAGGAGTCCTCAAGCCAAAATTCCTCATCAGAGTCCCAAGTCTGTCTGGAATGGGCATGCCTTAGGATTCCTGCCTCACTCAGTCATTAAGGGAGCAGTCCATGGGAGCAAAACCTGCAACAGATTTCCGAGTAGAGCATTAAGACCCTGGGTCAATTCCAGCCCCGGCAGTCGGAGATCTGAGAGGTGCATTCTCATGGGTGCCACAAGGAAAAATCGTAATCAGTCATAATCATAGTGGCTATTTATTGATAGACTGCTCAGAGCTGAGCATTGCACTAGACATCCTACGCATATTAAATATGATTGTCAAAACAGCCAACCAGGTGAGGTATGATTACTACCCAATTTCAGTGAGGAACTTGAAGCTTAGAAGGGCAAGTGCCGTGCCAAGACCACACAACTGGTTGGTTCAGAAAAGACACTGGATCCTGGGCCCATAAGGCTTCATATTCTTACCAGAGCAAACAAATGAGAGGAGTCTTGCTTCTGCAATAAAAAATATTGAATTCATTGAACTGAAACCAAAAATTTGAGTGTTTTAAAATATAAACAAATGTTGCATGTGTTCTGCATAATTCATAAGTGACAGACTTTGAGACTGACACCATCTCACTTCCCCACAGAATGGTTCCAAATCACAAATGCTGATTCCCTCAGTGGTCCCAAATGGTATTCCTCATGTCCTCTTGACCGTTTGAACATGGAGCTCAAGTACGGCTGGGGAGGGACAAAGTCCAAGACTTCGTTGCTGTATGACCTCAGGCCATTTTTAGAACTGCCTCCGTCATCAGTCTTCTCCTCCTGGCAATCAAGGGGATGCCTGTGAATGCGTAAAACATCTAGGACAGCACTGGAGTATGGACGGCAGTCAACCAGTGTGGCTCCCTTCCATGACTTACACCCAGCTGCGCAGAGCCAAGCTTTCCTCTTGTACCATCAATTGGCTCTTTCTTCTGAAAATGCATTGATGAGGTCATTCCTCAACCTAAAATCTTCTGATATCTTCCAGTTGTCTATAGTAGGGATTTCAGAATCTTACTCTCTGTATACCCCCACTTGCATGCCCCATGTACTTGCTCTGTGACTATACCCCAATTCCCCAGGTGGGGCAGGAGAAAGGGAGCAGGTGCTTATGCCCTGGGTGATGGTGTGAGACCCTCAGAGGCGTGGACTGTGTGGTGTGAAAACACTCATCTTCCAGGAAATTAGGCTACAGTCCTCATGTCCCCTTTGAGAGTTTCCAGTCCTAAGAATGAACTCCAAGTCCTTAGCAATGGCCTAAAACTGCATTCCCACTGACCAGCACCATAGACCTGGCTGGACCCTTGCAATCCTTGCCCCCTGGCCTGTGCTGATTTCTTCCCTCTGCTTGGCAGCCTCTTTCACACTTTCCTCCTGTACCTGGGACAAAAACTATTCACCCATTTCAGTGACACTTCTACTCGCAGCCTCGGGCAGAACTCTAACTCCCTTGGCAGGGCATGGCACACCTGAGACCTGTTCCCTCCTGCAGAGGTAGTGGATCAGCTGGAGGCTGAAAGGGCAGGCTCCACCTCTAGGCAGATGCATGTGGCGAAGGCTCGAATTCCAATGAACCCACTATTCTCTCTTCCACAGAACAGAAGTGAAGCCAGGCAGTGGCTGCCATGCCCATCCACACTGCCCAGGCACACTTGAAGTTACCTGTGGCCCTGACACTAAGAAAGGTGAGCCGAGATCTGGGGTTGGAAATGGGTTCATCTGGTGGGACCCCATGCAATGCTCTTCTGCATGCCCCCTTCCCTCGCCTCTCTGGCTGGACCTGGACTTGGCAGTGATTATCCAGTAGAACTTTCTGAGATGATGGAAATGTCCTAGATCTGTGCCACCCAATATGGTAGCCACTGGACACTTGAAATGTGGCTAGTATGATTGACAATGGCATGTACTGCATTTTAATCCATTTAAATGAATTAAACTTAAAATAGCCTCATGCTGATAGCTATGTTGCCAGTGGCTGCCGTATCAGACATGGAGCCCTTGGGGATGGAGGAGCAGTGACGTAGAAGGCACATGGGTCTTGGAATGCCCAGTGGGGCAGAGCTGTCCCCAGCAAAATGGACTGCATACCCTGGAACTGTGGGGTAAGAGAGGAAAAAGCCCATATTTTTAGGGCAGGAATAGTATAGCACAGTAATGGTCAGAGCAGGGATCTGGGCTCACATTCTGAGTTCAAATTCCAGCTCTGCCACTTTACAGCTGAACAACCTGGGGCAAGTCCCTCAACCACTTTGTGCCTCGGTTCTCTCGTCTGTAGAATAAGGGAAATAACAGGCTCTTTCTCTCGGGGTTCTTGGGAGGAGTGAATGCGATGATGCAGGACATTGCTTACCACAGTGCCTGGCCTATGTCAAGGCTCAGTATGTGTAAGTGCTACTAGAGAACACACCACCTTGTGGTGTAGGGAGCTGGGTAGGGCTCTTTCTTGGGAGGGTCTCAGGAATAGAGGCTCATTTATCATTTTGCTCTTCATCCAACACAGCAAAGATGCCCAACGAATGTTTTATTGGGTGAATGAATGAATGGATAGCTCCTCTAGTATTAGATTATCTGAAAACCCAATGCTTTGTGTTGCCTCTGAGACTCCCCTGGATGTCAAATCCCAATGGCACTCTAATAGCACTTCCAAACAGGGGCACTCTGTCCCTTCCACCCAGATCGTCCCCAGGGACAACAGCCTTTGGACACTAGTAAAAGTTTCTTTGTACCCTCAGCCCAGCACAAAGCGGGCCAGGATGACGCATTCGAGCAGGCGGTTAGCAGGGAACCCCTTCAGGGTCACTCTCATCAATTCCTGGTTATTACATGCATGCTCCTGAGATGCTGGAAAGACATGGTAACATGTGGCTGGAAACTAAGGGCATTGGCAGACCTGGCAGTGTGCCCTGACTCCCACAGATACCTTCCCCTAAGCAGAAGCATGGCAGGAAAGCTTTGTTCAAGTGCTTGCTGGAAGGGAGGAGGGCCTGGAATTGTACCTGTGGTCAGGGCTGGAGGAGGGGAGAGCTGGGCAGTCATGATAGCCAGAGACCCCACCTGCACACCCATCAAGCAGGAGCCTGAGGTGAGGGGGTGTATTAGCTGGGCGATCTGGAGAAACAAAACTAGCAGGACATGTGTATGTACATAGAAAGGGATTCATTATAAGGAATTGGCCTGTGTGATTATGGAGGCTGGCCAGTCCCCTGCTCTAGCAGCTGCAAGCTGGCGGCCCACCGGGGGTATAATTCAGCCCCAGCCCCAAGGCCTGAGAACCAGAGGAGCCATAGGTGCAAGTCCTGCCTGAGTCCAAAGGCCTGGGAGTCAGATTCTGATGTCTGAGGGCAGAGGATGGCTGCCCCAGCTCAGTCGGAGAGCAAACGCCCTTTCTGCACCTTTCTGTTCTGTCCATGTCCTCGTACTGCATGGGGCCCACTGGTGTTAGTGGGGCTGACCCTTTCTGCTCAGGCTACAACTCAAATGCTAGTGTCTGCTGGAGACACCCACACAGCCACACCCCGGAATAGTGTTTCATCAGCCATCTGGGCATCCCTCAGCCAAGCCACGTACATTTGACACATAAAATTAACCATAATGAGTGGGGACGCACAGATGTGGAACCCTATATTTGTTTTTACCATATTCTCCTTTTTCACCCTAGGGCAAGGGAGGAAATTTTACAGGGGTTGTGGGGGAGAAATGTCTAGAAAAGTTCATGTCCCCTGGTGACTTACATTCCAGTGGGGAAGACGCACAGCTGGTGTCATCCACACGCAGAGCAGGTGGTGGCTGGCCTTGTCAGTGCGTGTGCAATGCTCCCTAGGAGCTCCAGAAGCATGCCGGGGCTGGTGCAGCCCGGAGAAGGGAGCCTGAGGTCCCCATCCGTGCAGCTGAGCCAGCCAGGTGGTGGAAGGGGATATGGACGTGCACCCCACCCCACCTGCCCTCTCCTGGGAAGACTCAGAGACAGGTGTGGACCTGGGCTGGCATTCACAGGCCTAGAAAATAGATGGTACACTAGAAGTATCTGTTGCTTGAGTTTATGCTGCTGGTATTCTCTCTTAAGTCTTGGAATCCAGTGTCTAGAAAGTCAAAATGAGCAGTTAAAACTAAAAGGGATGTGAGCTTTCGAAGTCATTAAATTCATCCTTTGCACCTCTCCCTCCCCAGAACAAAAAGTGTCTAAAGGAAAAGGAGACTTGTCTTCTGTCCTAGTGGGGAAAAGAGGCTCACACATGCACACACGCCGCTTACCCCTGGCCTTGGGGAGAAATCCCTCCCCGTGGAGGGAGAAGTGATGTGTGTCAGGAAGAGACAAGCAGGCTGGGGAGGGGGCAAGGAGCTGCTTTCCAGGCAATTTTAAACTCAGAAGAGGGAGAGCTGAATGAAAGGCAGCAGTGGGGGCTGGAATGCACCTCCCCTGCTTCTCTACCTTCTCAGCACCGAATAAAACGGTTCTTTACAAGGGCTCCTGCTCTGCCAGGTACTGTTTGGGCGTGTGTTGCGCCATCTGTGACGCTCACCTCCCCTGGGGAACCACTGTCGTCTCCTGTGGCTGCCAACAGGGTGCTTGTAAGAACACAGACTTACTCTCTTGGATCCTGGAGGCCAGACTGTGAGATGAACCCGATGGGGCTAAGATGGAGGTGTCCGCGGGGCCGCCTTCCTTCCGGAGCTCCAGAGGAGAATCTGATTCCTTGGCTTCTTCAGGCCCTAGAGGCTGCCCACATTCTTTAGCTCGCAGCCTGCTCCTCATCTCCAAGCCCACAGCTGCGTTACCCGGACCTCTGCTTCTGTCCTCACACCTCCTTCCCTGCCTCTCAGCCCCCTGCCTCTCCCTTCCAACGCTGGAACCCTCTGACTGCACTGGGCCCACCTGGGTAACCTGAGATGGCCCTGCTATTGTGAGGTGCACTCATCCACAACCTGACCCCTCCTGCTACCTTGATCCTCCCGGGAAGTCTCCCATGTAACCTCACATACAAGTTCCAGGGATTAAGACATCTTTATGGGCCACCATTCTGCCACCATGGGATCATTATGAGCACGTAGTAGGTGTGGGGCATCTCTAGTCCCAGGCTGGATAACAACCCAGTCCCATTTACCCTGGCTGCATCTGAGTCTCATTCGGCCGAGAACCTGTCCCAGGCTGGATAACACATAATCACCATGAGACTGTCCCACAATAGGAGTTTTCCCTCAAAATGCCAGTAGCCCCTCTTGAGAAACACAGCTAAAGCCTTGCTTTATGTGTGGCCACTTAGTAGAGATGGCAGCTTAGCTTTGCATCTCAGGGTGCCTCTGAATTTATCATTACAGCAACAAGAAAGTCAAAGAGGAAGAGATACAGAAAGAGGAGGGAGGCAGACCTCTGTGCCACCCTGCAGTGACCACTGCAGCCCCGCTCATGCAGAAACTGGAAAGCCAGTTACCATCCCAGACATGCCTCATAAGACAATGTCCCCCCATGAGACACGGGCACAAAAGACCTTCATCTAAAGTGAGTCCAGTGGGGAGGAAGGTGATGTGAGTGAGGCTTCCATGCTGCTGAGCATTAAAGGAAAAGCCTTAGAGCTCCTGGTGGCTTCCTGGGTCATCCTAGTCTGCTGTAGTGGCCTAGCCTTCCCTGCCAAGACAAAGCAGGGCTTCTGGGAGTTGGGGTGCTGGTTCCGAGACGTCAGCCTGGAGACCCGTCCTGCAGCCCTTCTATAGATGGTTATGCACTGCATTCGATCACTTTCTGCAAATGCCACCTGGAGGACATCCACAGCTGAGCCCTAACAGGGATGAGGACCCCACAAGAGGACATCATGCCGACAATAGCTACTTTCAACCTTGTATGTGTCCACTGACATCTGTAAGATAGACAGAACAGGAGAGTCCCATTTACCCTTGTTGCATCTGAGTCTCATTCGACTGAGAACCTGTCCCAGGCTGGATAACACATAATACAGACTCCCCACCCTAAACTCGTGGCAATAGGCTGCAAGAAACTTGGGTCACAATGTCTGCTGGCACACCCCTTACCTCTGAGCTAATAGACTCTTCTCATCAGCAGGGCAGGGGGGCAGTCTTTGGGTGAGAAAACATCCAGTGTGGGAGTATATCCATGCTGCAGCACTGAGACAGCAGAGGGCAAGGCAGGCCACCACCCCAGGCACCTCCCTCTGTCACCTGCTAAGTGGGACCCGAGACACAGAGCCAAGCCTCCTTGACCTTGTTTTCTCCTCTGAAAACTGGCATAAGACCACATGGCAAAGCTGTCCTGAGGCCCACCTGCGAACTTGGACCGTGGCTCCACATTCCTTATGCTCAATTCCAGGTTGTGTCCGAAACCCTATGGGTGAGGCCATGTCGTTCGGCGGCATAATCTGAGCTGATAGAGGACCACTTACAATTTATTTTTCTGTGTATGATTGGGTTTGTGTATTTATACATTTCTCTTCAAATAATAGGAATGAAAAGGTCCCAGGTGCTGCCCCAGACCTACGTATAACATCCCCCTGCACCATTTTACAATATACTGGCTTGCACCATGTAACTGTTGTTTTGGGGGTTCTCCAGAGAAATGGAACCAATAGGCTGTATGGGCGTAGAGATGATAGATGGACAGATATAGATAATTTTAAGGAACTGGCTCACATGATTGTAGGAGTTAGCAAGTCCCAAGTCGGCAGGTAGGCCAGTAGGCCTCAGACGCAGGGAAGAGTTGGCGCTTCAGTTCAAGTCCAAAGGCAATTCCCTCTTTTTCTGGACGAGCTCAGTCTTAGTCTCTTAAGACCTGCAACAGATTGGATCAGGCCCACCCACATCGTGGACTTGAACTGCTGTCTCAAAACTCTAATGATTTCAAAGTTAATGTCATCAAAAAATACTTTCACAGAAATATCTAGAGTAGTTTTTGACCAAATAACTGGGTGTTGCGGCACAGCAGAGGTAACCCATAAAATTAACCATCTCAACCATATTACTTAAACAACTCAGAAAAATTAAATGCTGACACAGTCTGGGGACACCTTGGGGTTTTGGACAAGGTCAGTGGGTTCTGTGAAGCAAGAGCACAGTGTCTCAGGTCAGTGCTGTGAGGGCGAAGGACCTCTGTGCACACCCAGTGGGGAGCCTCTGGGGGCCTCTGAGGGTCTGACCCGGGTGATGGGAGCTCAGCCCAGCAATAGTGGCCCTGCTGCAGCTGCGTGCATGTGAGAGATGAGCAGGAGGGCAGCTAGAGACGGGAGGAAATGCCAGGGGCTGAACCGGAGACCAGGGATATTAATAGATGCCAGATGGGGGCAGGGCCTTCTTTTTTTAAAGCTACCAAGTATTAAGGAACCACTACATGGAGACATTTTTACATACATTACTGTAATTAATTTTAGAAATCCGTTTCTCATTTTATTACTTGGTGCACCTCCTTGGCCTCATTTTGTATTCTTTTTTCTCTGTAATGTGTTCATTCTTTATGGGGTCCCTCTGGGTGGAAACAGTGGTTCTCCACACACAGGTTTGCCAGAACCTCTCCTAGGTGCTGTGCTTGCCAGACTCCCAGCTGATTAATTGCTGCGTGCTGGTCCAGTGAGCCGGGGTCAGTTCACTCACGCGTGACTCAGACGCAGCCCAAAACGTCCTCTCAGGCTGTGTCCTGGAGTGGGGGTCACAGGATGCCCAGGCCTGTGTATATGTGTAAGTGTGTGAGAGTGTTGTATGTAGATTTTGTGTGTGTGTGTGAATGTGTATACATGAGTATACCAGTGTGTGCGTGTGAGGGAGTGTGAGTGTATGCATGTGTGTGTAGATTAGAGTGTGTGTGCATGAATGTGTGTAGATGTGAAGGTGTGTGCATGTTGATGAGGCTATTCAGAGACTCACAAAACACTTCCATGGAGAATAACCTTTAACCTTAAAGTTTCTTCTTTACTCAACAGCAAGGTGGTAAACCCACCATGTTGATGAACCCCTTGGACATCTAGAAATCAAAACAGACAAGACGTCTACATCCCAGGAAAGACTGTATTGGGGTGTGAGCTCAGAATCCTGGACCCAGGGGCTGATGATCTCTTGCAACACTGAAGGCAGCCTGCATCCTCAGGGTGTGAGCAGGAACAACAGGGAATGTCCCCAGATCGGGGCAGGGGGCAGGAGGCAGGACAGACATCAAGGACTTGGAATTACGAACCCAAAACTCTAATCTGGATCCCAGAAGCCCATATCTCCTCCCCACCTAGACCAGAGCAATCTGGCAAAGGGCCCCTTTGTTGTTTATTGTATACATTTTGACAATTTTTATCCAATAATATATGACACCAGTGAAAACTCAAATAGTACCGAAGGACTTACAAAGAGCAATCACCCCTTGCCCCACCCCTGTTTCTTCTCTTCTGGTGGCTACCACCAAGGCTTTCCATAATGTGCTCACATTGGCATTAATTCATTGTCAATTTAGGTATTATATATTGACTTCACATTTGAGATCTGAGGGTTCTGCTGGATTATACTTCACCACTGCTCCCCACCAGGTACCTCACTACTTTTGGTTTTCCTGTGGTTCCTTTGCAACTTTGAGTCATGCATTCTCACTCCTATTCCATCCAACACAAGTGATATACACCCTGACTCTCAAATGTATAAGCTCCTAGGCCCCTACCCAGAGAGCCCGTCAGTGCCTCGCCTGTAAGCTTGGCTCTAAATGTTATAAAGCAACCAATGTGTGTGCTTTGATTTCATTTATGCTATTGTACTGTTATTGCTTTTCCTGGAGTTTCTAATGCCTTTTAAACATTTGCCTTCTTCATATCATTTCTTCTTCTTTTTTCCCAAAACTCTGCCATATTTGTTCTATCAGTCCAGTCCTCCTTTCCCCCAGAAACATCCCCTAGGAGCTCCCCATGCCCCACTCCCAGCTGCTTCCCAGGCCACACCTCTGTTCTGGAAGGCACCCTGCTACAGGCAGGACCCACTGCCTCTGCTGTCTTCCTTTTTCTTGCTTTGCTTCAGTAAAAACTAAGGAATATTTAATGAAAGAATACTGGTACATAGGATTTTTGAATTTGTACACATCTTAAATGTTTTCCATCTTGCCTTCATACTTTATACTTTGATAGTTTGGCTGGGTAGAGAATTCCTGATTCAAAGTCATTTTCTTTCAGCATTTGGAAGACACCACTCCATCCCCTTTTAGCACCCACTGTTAGTATCAAGAGATCTTACTTCAAACTGATTATTTCCAGAAAGATCTTTTCTATGTTATTGGTTTTCTGAAATGTTAGGAATGTTCAACATGGGCAGAAAAAGTGGAGGATTTCCCAGTGGGGAATTTCCCAGATTCCTCAGGTGTCCAAGCCTAGGTCTTCTCATTCGTGACCCTGAGAACTCAGTGGGTTTTTCAGTCTGAACAATTTGTCCTTTAATTCTGGAAAGCTCTCAATCTCTCTTTTTTATATCTTCCACCTCTATTTTCTTTTATTGACTCCTATCAGTCACATATCAGGTCTCCAACATTGTTCCTTCAGGTCTTTTGTTTTTCCTCTTATGCATTCTATCTGCTTATTGTCATTCTCTTATCTGGGAAGTTGTCTCTATTTTATCTGCCAATCTGTTCACTGATTTGTTTTTTAAACCTGCAGTTACCTTCTATTTCAGCAGCTTTGTCTTATCCTCTGATGGTTCCCCCCATCCTTTTTTTAAAACCCTTTTCTTGCTTAACAGAAGCAATATAGCTTGAATCTCTGAGAATACAAAATAGTGGGGGTTTTCATTTCACACACACACACATGCACACACACACAAAAGTTCTTTTGTTCTCTGGATAAGCTCCATTTGCTTTGGTATATTTCTTTTGTTTTTTTTTTCCTTTCTTTATTCCTGTTCATATAGCTTGGACTTTCCAGTCATTGACAGGGCCTTCCTCATCAATTGGTCTCCATTTACCCATTATCAGTTAAGTACAAAGCTGTCTGTAAGCTCAGAATATATAGAGGGAGCTTGTTCACTTTGCCAGGCTGGGGATGGTGGGAGGCAACCATGATGTTTTAGAGCCCCTAAATGCAAGAAGGCAGCATGTGTTGCTTGGGAAACCAGTTCCCACAACTCGCTGAGTTCTTTCCAGACATTTCACTGAATGTCTTCAGAAAGTAATGCTACTTTAGGGAAGGGAAGTGGAAGAGGTTTGGGGGCTTGTGTTTTCTGTTGTTATGATTGCTGTTTTTGCTAGGAAATAAATTCCCGGGGGCAGGATAGTTTTCCTGGGAGAGAGAAGAGTGACCCTTAGAAAAATACAGCATGTCCTGCAATCATTTCAAAATCCCTTACAATAAGGAGCAGGGAATTGAATCAGATATTTCTGAGAACTCACCGAAACCAGTGGACCTCAAACCCAGGCAGAAAGCCATTCTGGCCTTCCGAGGTCATGGTGATGCTGTAGTTCATAGACATTTCTGATGAGCACAAAACCACAGTGCTTTCCAGCACATAAAGATTTTGAACTGAAATGAAGCAGAACTCTTCAATCATATCAAAATGGGAATGCCATTTGTCTTCAGATGCATGTTTCTGCCACTCCCGGTTTTCCCTTTCTTCTTGACCACTTCTCAAATTATGTCTGAAACCAGATAGCTTTATTTGCTAGTACGCGATCTTAAAGGTGGAAATGCCTTAGTAGTCACCTGGTTTAAGTTCTAATTTTAGAGATGAAGAAACTGAAGCCGAAGGAGTGTTTTAAAGTGCAATATCAAAGGTCACACAACCAGCTGATGGGAGGATTGCAGAAGGATAGACAGGTCACAGAGTTGGAGTGAGAAGACCTGGGTTTGTATTGGCCAACCCAGTATTGGCCGGGATGTGTTTCTGGTAGGTTAATTAATATATGAACATTCCTGGTGGCAGAAATTTTGGATTCTCTAAATCTCAACAGATTCTGCAGCATGTCAAAGTTATGAGAGCAATATAAGCTTAACATTCCAGTTGTCAGGGGAGATACCCCTGAGCATATTTGCATAAATCCATTCTAACCTTCAGGGTCTGGACGTTTAGGTTAACTTCCACCAACGGTTCCCCAACACTCTTCATGGAGCTCCCAGAACCGGTTGAGAAGGATCTGGAAAGGGGTCAGAGATTTGAAGAATCATTATGTTAAGATTCTTAAGAAGCCTTAGAGATTATCCATCCTGATATCTTCATTTTACAAAGGACAGAACATATAAATAGCTTCACCAAATTCACACAGTGAGTTAAGTGACAGGGGCCAGAGATACTGCGGATGGGGGCCTCCCAGGCTAATACTTTTCCACCCACTCTGCCAGGTCACCAGCAGGATGCCGTCCACAAGCCAGTCTTGTGGGTTTCAAACCATAAGAATCCAGATGTGTGGATAAACACACGCTGATGCATTCCCTAGGACTGTTTATTCCAGATACACATGGACCACTAAAAAAAATAATGACACCACAAATGGGACATCTCTGCATGTTAACATGCTTCTAGAAGAGACATGTGGCTGTATCTTAATTAATGATTTTTAATATCATTCTGGTAGTGATTAGCTCCTTTGAGTGCTTCTTAAAATATTAAAGATGGGAATTTCCTCAAACCAGCTGCTTTGAGAAATTATTTTCATACCCTTTTCTCAGAAATCTACTTTAGATTCCAAAGCTTTTTGTACACATAAAAATTTATTTATTTTCTATTACTAACTTCTCTCTCCTTAGTTTGGAGTGAAATATAGTAGGAAAACAAGATGATGCTTGCAGGTATTAATTTAATTTGGGGAGATCACCTTATCTTTGGAGTGTTTTTGTGAAGCCATATACTTAGTACACATTTACATGAGGCATATATTCCACAAATGATTTTTAAATTTTGTTAAGTTTAAAATAAGTGTTCATCAGGATACAGATTTTCTGTGACAAATGTCTGTCTCCCAGACCAGCTGGTACACACAAGGTACCACTTCCATCCATCTGGCACCTTTCCACAGTTCCATTTTGACACAAGTGGTTATAGAGCAGGACCGCATTAGCTGACTGGGAGAGTGAAAGCTACCTGTGATAGCAGATCTCTGCACTGTCTTGCCTCATTTATTTCTACTCAGTATTCTTTGGAAGCAACTGGATATTGACAAACTGTGAGCGGGAAATTTCTAGATATAAAAAGAGGAGCCTTGAGAATAACAGGGCGGGGGGGTGAAGATGGGGGTCCACACCATCCATGAGTTATTTCAGAGGCCAGCAGAGGCTGGCATCTCCCTGTACACACAGCGGACATGTCACTGCCCCCACGCCCCTGCTCATCCTCACCCTCATTAGTGGGGGCCTCAGGGGTCACTTGTCCCCCTCCGGGCTTTTGTGAAAGGAGACACTTCAGCAAAATCCCCAGGGATGATCTCAAACCCAGCTTTCCATATTTTTATGTCAAAATAAACATATTTTTCTCCTGTGGAATGTAGTTCAAGAACAAACCACTTACGATGTCCTCTCTGGCTCTAGCAGCGGTTTTTAACTGAAGCCTGCAGAGTTCTTTACCAAAGTGCTGAAGGCGTTTCACGTGGCACAAAAGTTGGAAATTTAACATGTCTTCGTGAGAAGTGCATTAAAAATCTCTTAAAAACATTCAGAGTCATATTTTATCTTGACTTGTGATGTTGACAGTGAATGATAAATACTAGGAGAGTGAATATGCATGTCCAGTTATATAATGGAGGTGAATAACATTGTTTAAATAAGTAAGTTCATTAGAAAACCTCATACACAACCCGTGCACATATAACAGCACTTTGAAGCTGATATGGTAACCATTTTTTTGTGGCAAAGGCACTATGAGCAGGGAAGCCTTGTATGTAATAAACACAATTTCTCCTTGTCTGAGTCCCAGTCCATTGACGGCCAGTCTCACGCCAGTTGACCGTGTAATAGCTGATTGCAGAAATACCAGAACATGACTTGTAGACAATGTCCTGCTGGCTGGGGGCTGGGTACCCTCCCCTCAAGGTCACAGAGCTGTGGTCACCTCTGTTTCTCAGCAAGGACACGCCCAAAGAGTCATTCTGGTCCTCACCTCTGGCCCCTCCACAATTCCAGTGGATCCCGGAATGCCCATTCTGAGCCAAAAGCTTTCCTGGAAAAATACAGGTCAAACCTATGGTGACCTCTGCATGGGCTGTGACCTGGTTCAGCAGGACGGCAAAGGGCAATGTCACGCAGGGGCCATGGAGAGCAAAGTGCAACGGCATCCGTTCTTCCTCTGCATCTTATAACTCTCCCTGGCCTTGATTTTGTTCTGTGTTCACAGAATTCTGTTTTAAAGAAGGTTGTAGGATCTAAAAAGAAAAGAGTATTTACTTTAACATCGGTCTCCAAAACTCTTGGGAATGAGCCAGAGGTCACATGGAAGAAGGCTGTGTGCTTTCAGGTGAATAAATAAATAAAATTCTGAGCACAGATACCCAAGCCCTCAGGCATGTCTGCCGGGCACAGCCCTGCACCCTCCCGCCCCACAGCACCCACCCAGCCGTGGCCGCTGTGCTTAACCATCTCGCAGGACAAAGCACTAGCCATGGTGGGGAAGGACGCAAAGGAACATGTCAGCTCCCCGATAAAACAGGAGAGGGAGTAATGATATCCCAGAGATGGAGTCAGTCAACCCCTCAGCCTCTGTACCTTCAGACGCTCACAGGTCTCACCAAAAAGTTCATTACTTCTGCCTATCGGGGTGGCCCCTCTGAGGACTGCACATGGCCATATATAAAACAGATTCCTTTCAATATTCCAAATCCAGAGCAAGCTGATTTAAGAAAAACAATCAGCCCAGACTAGCAGGATTGATCAAGCAGGAGGGAGCAGAGCTACCATGTCAGTGCCTGGTGACAATGACGCAGCCGTGGAAAGCCCCTGACGTCATCAGCCCTGAGCAGCCCCAGGACGTGGCAGTGCGGTCCTGGGCTGACCCTTCCAAGGAAGTCCTGGCTTTCTTGCCTTTCCTCTGTCAAGGTAGCACTGGGTAAGAAGTACCATCCCACGAGGCTAAGAAGCTCCTCCTGTCCAATGGAGTCAACGGTAGATGACTATCACAAGCAAAAGAGATTTTAAGTCAGAGGAGCAAAACCCTAGACTCCCCAGGCAGAGCTCGGAGAATGCCCTCCAGCCCCCAGCCCTGTTTTGAGAATGCTGCTGCTATTCTCACACAAAATCCAGCAGGGAAAAATGTACCTGAGAAGGCTGGGCTTCCAACGATATGGCTCCCAGCACCTGTAACTGAAATAATTGATCAAGACATAAAGCGGACTGGAACTATGACTCCACCTCGCCTCCCTTGCCACGGCCCTTAAAAGACAGAAAGCTCTGTTAGTAAAAGCACTCAGGAGTGAAGACAATCAACGATCCATGCAAGCAGGCGTTTGAAAGTGACAGCAGAGACCTAAGAGGGAGTTTAACGATGTGTTTGTGACAGGCGAGTTTGAATATGCAGGGTTGGAAAGATAACATTTCTCAACTGCTTCTTTAATTATAGCTTTGAAAGGGGAGGCTGTCAGTCACACCTTCATTCAGGAAACTGCCTGGTGATGTCTCCATTAATTATGACTGGTTATGTATCATCAAAGAGGGTCCCGGGAGCCCAGCCTTCTGGTAGGGCTGGGGCCGGGACAGAGCCTGTCCGTGGAGTGGACATGCAGCTCCACAGAGGAGGGTACCCTGCTCAGACTCACCAGCCCCCATCACCTTTGGTGAGGATCACAGCGCCGGGCCATCCTCCCAGTGCCGGCTCCCTGGTCACCACCACCAACAGTCGTCATGGTCCTTGATGTGACTGATGGGCGCTGTCTGAGCCGCTGATGTTCCTGCCATCCCTCTTTTGCAGAGGTGGATGTTCACGGAAAAGCCCCGCTCAGGAGAATTCTTCGTACTCCCCCTCCAGGGGGCGGGGCTTTGCGCCACCCCTGTCCCCCTTGAAGGTGGCTCAACTTCATGACTTGCTTCCACAGCACAGAGTAGGGGAGACAGTCACATCACAGGGGCAGGAGAAACCTGGCTGACCCCACCTGAGCCCAACAGTCAGGGCTGCTGTGCCCCACCAGGCCATGTCCACATCAGGTGCCCCGATATGACACGTCACAAAGGGACCACCACCTTCCTGGTTTCTTCCCAGGAATCCCACCCACCTCCAGTGTGGACATCAGAAGGACCTCGGAGCAGCCAAACTGAGGGACATTCTATGTAGCAGAGTGTGCACCACAGGAATCCAGCCGATGGCAGAAATACCAGGGACAGCTGGTAGACAGGGACCCACTCACCAGGGGCCGTGAGCCTCCAGCATGCCTCAAAACCGCCAAGGTCATCAAAACATTGGAAATATGAGAAACCGTCATGAAACAGGAACCCAAGGAGATGCACAGCTACATGCAGCGTGCTGCCCAGGGCAGGATTCTGGACGAAAACAGGCCTGAGCAGGGAAACAGGACAGAACCAAGCGAAGTCTGATGGCTGGTCAATAGTAACATCTGACTGTGGTCATGTCAGATATTAACATCAGGGGAAACTGGGTGAAGAGCAAATGGGATGGGGCCGGGAGCAGGCGTGGGCAGGTGAGGCTTCTCATGCAGATTTAGGGAGGCCCTGGCTCTTAGGGTCCTGCCCATGCCAGCCCTGCATGCTCTGTGTGGGAACTCTGTGTTCTGTCTTTGCAACGTTGCTGTAAATCTAAAATTATTCCAAAATAAAATGTTTATGAAAGAAAAACTCTCTGGTGGGAAGCAAGCAATATCCTAAGGAGAGTACGCAACAGCAGTGTTCCCGGCAAAGGAAAGGGAGAATCCAGCACAATGGCCAGGCAGGTCCTGTGTGCGTAGGGCTCGGCCTGTTAATACCTGCCTTCCGGGGGCAGGTGGACCTGCAGCGTAGTACGGAGCATGGAGAGACACTGATGTTAGGCAGTCCCAGCACACCAACTGGGGCCTAAGAGCCGAGGAAGAGCTCCCCAGGTCAGGTATCCACGATTAACAATCCCCAAAGGGACTCCTCCCTGGGTGCTTTATAAACTTAGTCAAGGTACCTGCTGAGGAAGCTGGCCCACAGGCCATTGGAAGCATATTCACGACTATATTTACTGCTCACAGTCAAAGGGGCATCACGGAGTGTGGGTTCTGATAAGAATCCCTACAGAGCCGAGTACTACAGCCCCAAACGAGAGGGACAGCATCCCGCTGGGCCCTGACTTCGGAGAGCTGCGTTATTCCGGCCACACACAGTCCGGACTGGTTGGCATGGCGTCACTGCCCGGCAAACCCATGCCTGTTGGCCATCAGGGTTCTCAGCCTTCACTTCTGAGCCATGGTAAGGAACCACTCGGTGTTATATGTCTTCCCCCTGGGGAATTCCAGCCCGTGTCTGTGGGCCCTGTGAAGAGTGAACATTTTCACTGGCTGTGTCCTTAACAGAGTGCAGCCAGGTGGGAGGCAGGATGGAAGGAAGGAGGAAAGGTAGGTTCTTTTAGGGAGAAAAGTCATCTCCTAATTGAATTGAGAACTAAAAAAAAAAGTCCTCCCGGTTCTGCAATGCCACGTGACTTCCAGTGCGATACCACAAACACCCACGTGTGGCACACTCCGGTGCCAGTTCCTCCCCGTCCGTGGCCCAGGGCCGGGAGACAGGGGACGGGAAGCCAACTGCCCTGGAAGCAGCTTGTGCTGATGTGTGTGTGGACATCACAGTAAACAAATAAGCATTTTTTTTTAACTGACAAGGTGAAAAAGAGTTTTAGAATTGGGGAATTTTGCCTAAGGAATAGCTGAATATCGGTGAGGAGAAAGAAGACTGAATAAACCTAAAATATGTTTTAAGGAAACCCCCAAAATGCCTTCTGCATAATATTATCTCCCTCTGCTGGAACTGCCAATTTTGAATTTCTCGCTATTTTTATTTTCTTGAGAAATGATCATTTTTATAAATAGCTTTGTAAATGTCAAACTAGCTGGCTGAATAATTTATCTCTGTTTCTTATTCTGAGTAACTTAACCCTGGCTTCCTTTTCCTTGGCTTGTCTAAAGGGTTGGAGTCATCAGCCCCAAACACCCAGAGTAACAAATTCTGGGTGTTGAGGGTCTGGCCTTCCCTCTCTGGTGATGCCTGTTCCAACAGCCGAGGGGCATCATCCCTTTGACGTCCTTTTGGCTATGGCCCCTCGTCAGTCACAGCCCACAACCAAGGTCAGGTAAGGCAGATGGAAACCAGGGGCCACGGGGCTGCTTCCCTGCGGCCACAGCAAGACTCTGGCACTCAGTCCTCAAGCAGCAGAGCACTTCGGCCCCATCTGGCGTATCAGGAACTCGAGACACGAGGGAGCCGTGACCTGCAGGTAACGTGTCCTCTGGGACACCTGGATGCACGATCAAGTGTGAAAACCACAGTTCTCAAACTCAGCTGTACATTTTTTAAAAAGACATCTTGACCACCAGAGCCTAAGATTCCACTGATGGATGGGGGCCCTGGTGGGGATGTGATGTGGACATTGGGGTTTTCAAAACCCCTTGGGTGATTCTGATGGGCAGGAACATCCCGGAAGCTCAGAGCTTAGGTCCTGCCTGACTCAGTGCACAGAGGGGGTGCTGCTCTGTCTCCCGTGTCCAAAATACTCACGCGTCTCCACAAGTCAGTATATAGCAGGGCTTGCTGCTCTGGCCGCATATTAGAATCACTAGGGAGGTCTTAGAGAGTCTCATTTATTTGTTTTTTGATTCTTTTTCGTCATTATTTCTCTGGTAATTCTACTGTGCAACTAGGTTGAAAAATAAAGGGATAAGAACCCTCCCGTTCTCATCTGGGTAGAAGTTGTCCTCCCCCAACAAGACCTGGAAGGACCTTAGCTATGGGGTTAGGGGTGATATGACATCATGCTTCATAAGGAGAAATGCACCTTTGCTCTTCCTCCTGTTTCTGATACAGAGCTCCTGAAACCTGTGGAATTTCCAGCAGGAGAGCAGTCAATGTGTCTTCTGTTATTCAAATGAGGTGACTTTTGGACTCCACCTAAGGATAGGGGCTGACTGCTGAGAGAATCAACCCAGTGATTAGACGCCTAGAACTTTCAGTTCCAACCCTGACCTCTGGAGAGGGGAGAGTGGCTAGAGATTGAGACCAATCACAGTGGCCATTGATTTCATCAATTCTGACGATGTGATGAAGCCTCCACAAAACCCCAAAAGGACAGGGTTTGAAGAGCTTCCTGTTGGAGAACATGTGAAGGTCTGGGGAGAGTGGTTTGCTCAGAGAGCATGGAAGCTCTGGCCCTTTCCTCATGCATTGCCCTATTCATATTCCCATCTGGCATTTCCTGAGTTATATCGTTTTATACTAAACTGTTTAGTTAGTAAGCAACATGTTCTGTGAGCTACTCTAAAAAATTAATCCAACCCAAAGAGAGGGTTGGAGGGACCTCTCACCTATACAGCTGGTAGATCAGAAGCCTGGGTGACAACCTGGACTTGGGTTTGGCATCTAAAGTAGGGGCAGCCTTGTAGGACTGAGCTCTTAACCTGTAGGACCTGACACCATCTCCAGGTGGGTAGTGTCAGATCTAGGACACCCAGCTGATATTCAAGAATTGCTTGGTGTGGAAAACCTCCCCACACACTTAAGAATTGGTCACCAGAATTGTTGCCAGGCAGCTAGAGGTCCTGGGCAGCCCCATAGGTGTCTCCTGCCAGTTACATGAAACCTCAACTCCAGTGGGGGAGGGAGAGCTCTTGATCCTGGTTGCAAAAGAACTCATGAACAGGTTGGAGGACTACAGGTAAGAAGGGAATTCATTAAGCAGGGGTAGTAGCAAATATCAAATAGCATAGGGCCAGGAAAAGTGACCTGTATTTGTGCAGCCATGCAGGCGGCAGAGAGTAAAGAAGGATGGAGATATAGAAGGAAAGTGCATTGAATTCCCGCTCGGCATAGGGCAAATCCCCTGACAACTCCTAAAGCCAGGGTCATTTGGCAACCAGTATCTGTTTGATCTGCACTGCACAGGAATTAAATCCCTACTACCCCAAAATCTGGGGGGAGCAGTGGAGCACTGGATGGAGTGAGATTGTGTTCTGAGAACTTTCCAAAGCGCAGACCTTTTCAGGCAGGCTGCTAAAGAACGTGATCAAACGGCTATACTCCTGGCTGGATCGCCCAGAGGCTGGGAGCGTGCAAGCCCCTTCCTGCTCAGAGGTTCCTGCCTCAGCTTCCCTACTTACTCGAAATAGAACTAAGAGAGAGAAAAAGATTGGGTTTAAGACTAGAAAGCTGAATGAAATAGCAGAGACAAACACGTCCAGAGGTGGAGGTCAGCGAGTTCCTGTCTTTGCCATGGGAAAGAGTTCAGTGACAGAGTGCAATAGGCTCATGTGGCAAGAAGTTTATTTGATAAGAGAGTACACACTCAGATGGGAGTGGTGTGACCTCAGAGAGGAGGTGGGCTTTAAGGTTTTAGGTTTGGATTTTATGGGGTCTTTTAGGTAGGGTTGCTATAAGGTATGATCTATAAAGGTGCTTAATAATTCCTTTGAAGTTTTGTCCTAAGAATAGGGTTATTTAGGTGACTGGGTTGGTCCAGATCTCAGCATTCTTTACCCATTTAGGTTCATCTACATTCTGGACATCTGTCTCTCATCCTGATTACAAAGTCACTTAATTTATTAAAGTGCTAGATAAAGAAGAAGAACATCATATAAATTAAGATAAGAATAACCTGGGCCCTTTCCACAGGCGATGTAGGTCTTACAACGGCATGACCCTTGTGCCATCTCCCTGCTCTGTCTCAGAGTCATCACGTGGGAGCCTCCACAGACAGTCCAGGGTGAAAGGTGCCATTTACTGTTCATAGTAGTTTGAGATGGTTTGGGTCCTCGATGGCCACAGACCGCCCCTCCTGAGAGACATTTCAGAGAAGCTTGGGTTCCTGCCCCTATTCTGGGATCTCAGGACACAACAAACCAAAAACCCCTTGAGAAACACCTCCCCCAGCAACAGCGCCACCTACAGCACTCGCGCAGAACCCACGCCCGGTGGCTTTTTTTTTGTTTTGTTTTGTTTTGTTTTGTTTTTTCTCCCCTTTCTTTTCCTTTTTTTCTTTCCCTCTCTTTCAACAGCCTCCCATCCATTCTCACCCGGCCACAGATTTAAAGGGCCGTGTGGAGCAACGTGGCCGCGGCTCTGGAATAGCGGAGCAATAGCGCCACCTACAGCATTCGCACAGAAACCACCCCGGTGGGCTTTTTGGTGTTTTTTTTGTTTTGTTTTGTTTTGTTTTGTTTTGTCTTGTTTTGTTTTGTTTTGTTGTTGTTCTTGCTGTTTTCTTTTAGGTGTTGCTGCCTTTTCTTTTTCTTTCTTTTCTTTTCCCTTCTCTCTCTCTCCTTATACTTTTATATTATTAGTAGAAATCTCTTTTTTTTCTTGTCTCTCCTTTCTTATCTCTCCTTGCTACCAACAACCAATTCTACAGTCATGAGAAGACAGAAGAATATGATACAGACAAAGCTTCAGACAAACACCACGCCAGAGAAAGAATCTGGAGAAATGGACATTCACAGTCTTCCAGAAAAAGAATTCAGAATAAAAGTCATAGCCATGCTGACAGATCTACAGAAAAATGTGCAAGAGCTGAGGGAGGAAGTGAGGGAAGTGAGGAAAGACAATGCAGAAATGAAACAAGCCATCGAAGGGCTCAACAGCAGATTGAATCAGGTTCAAGACACGATCAAGGAATTACAAGACAGGGACCAGGAATACAAAGAAGCTGAGGCAGAGAGAGATAAAAGGATCTCTAAGAATGAAAGAATATTAAGAGAACTCTGTGACCAATCGAAGCGTAGCAATATTCGCATTATAGGAGTACCAGAGGAAGAAGAGAGGGAAAAAGGGATAGAAAGTGTCTTTGAAGAAATAATTGCCGAAAACTTCCCCACGCTGGGGAAGGAAATAGTCTCACAGTCCACGGAAGCCCACAGATCTCCCAACACAAGGGACCCAAAGAAGACAACACCAAGACACATAATAATCAAGATGGCAAAGATCAAAGACAAGGACAGAGTATTAAAGGCAGCTAGAGAGAGGAAAAAGATCACCTACAAAGGAAAACCTATCAGACTGTCATCAGACTTCTCAACAGAAACCTTACAGGCCAGAAGAGAATGGCATGATATATTTAACGTAATGAAACAGAAGGGCCTCGAACCAAGAATATTGTATCCAGCACGATTATCATTTAAATATGACGGAGGGATTAAACAATTTCAAGATAAAAGAAAGTTGAGAGAATTTGCCACCCATAAACCACCACTACAGAATATCTTAAACGGACTGATCTAGAGGGGAACATCCCTAAGACTAAAAAGATGTCACCAGAGAAAATAAAAGCATAGCAAAGAAAGCAGACCACCCAAATACTAACTAAAGGCAAAGAATAAAACACCTAATATATAGAGAAACACCTCCCCCAACATTGGCCTCCTGGTGTAACATCCTCCCTTCTCTAAAGGAGAAGGGAAAGATTCATCTCTTCCCTTTTCATCTGACCTGTTTGTATTCAGAGGCATCTATAATTGGGCCAATTTTGTTAAAATCCTTAAAATAAATAATCCCCAATTGCTTTTTAACCTGTTTCACTGTAATTAAAGTGCCCTGGAAGATGTGAATGACCTAAAGGGAATCAAGGCCTCTGTTTCTATTTCTAAAGCAAGCATGCAAATTCTTACATAAAAGCATCTTAGCTCAACTGTCACTTCTTCCAGGAAGCTCATGAGATGTCCCCCAAAGTAAATGAAGCTTCTTCTCAAGGGCCCCCTGGCTCTGTAGACCTTTTCTTCCTGTCACTCCAGAGTCTGCATCTGCTGATTCCTGGGTAATCTGATTCCTCTCTGTCCAGTGAGGGCACAGCCAGCTAGGTGGCTGCTCCTTATTTCTCCTGGGCTTGACCCCGTCGCTGACAGATTATGGAGTAAACAGAGGGCAGCTCTTCCTACTCCAAAGAGCACAGCCTATGCCCCTCTTCCCATCTTAGTGACCTCCTCCAAGAAGCTGAGCTATGTTTCACATGAAACGCAGAGGCTGTGGACAGTTCAGCCTGCTGGGGAAGCTTCACCTGCAGCAGGAGAGACTCTCCAGGTTCCAACACACGGGCTCTAGGGGTTTGGTCCCCTACAATTTGGGTTGCTTTTGCTCAAGATGATCAAACACAAAGCAGGAAACATGCCCCAGTTGTGGGGGTCCGAGCACCCCCAGTAAGATATTGACAAATGCTGCCATGGTGGGAAGGGGGCACCAGAAAGAGCAGCGTTCCTAAGGAGGATTGGGGCCCTTTCCCCTGATTCCCTGTGATCGAGTGGATCTTGGATATTTCTGCACATAATTACAATCTTAGCATTTGGTATGGAATGAATCGTGCCCCCAAAATTGTTACGCTGTTGCTCTAAGCCCCAACGTGACTGTATTCGGAGATAGGGCAAGGAGGTCATTCAGGCTAAGTGAGATCAGAGGGTGGGAGTCTGACGCAGTAGGAGTGGTGTCCTGATAAGAAGAGAGACACCAGGGACCTCTCTCTACACAGAAAAAAGGCCACGAGACGAAACGGAAAGCTGAGGAAAGAGGTCTCACCAGAAACCAACTTTGGCCTCAGACTTCCAGCCTCCAGAACAGTAAGAAAATTAATTTCTGTTGAAGCTGCCCTGTCCGTGGTATTGTTTTATGGCAGTCCAAGCTGACTGATGGATGCAGCATTCGTTTCTGCTTTACCAGTAACTATGTGTTTGATTCCTTCAAGTAAACCTAGAAGAAAAATCGCGATGACTGACTTGGTAAGTAGAGCTGTTCAGAGATAAAATGTGTGCTGGATCTCCTCCGCACCCCAGGGCCGGGCATTGAGTGTCAGCGGCTAAAACTTCACTCGTATTTGCCCTTAACCTCGTTGTCCCTGTGGATTCCTTTACCTGCTTCCTCTGACCCGGGGTTTCTCAAGTGCAGACAGTGTTGCCCCCACCAGGGTCCTTGGCAAAGACTGGAGACACTTTGGTTGTCACAGCTGAAAGGGGTTGCTAGTGGCACCTGATGGCAGCCAAGGCCACTGCCAAATATCTTATGACACACAGGATCCAGCCGCCCACCACCCGCACCCTCACAGGAAGCATGACTCTGCCCCAGTGTCCATAGCGCCCAGGCTGGGAAACCTGCTTTCAGCCCACAGCCATGTTCTAAGATGTTACAATGCTTTCAAACCCCAGACTCATTCACCTAAACCAATAATAGTGGCTGAATTAGGTAAATAATTATATTACAGAGACCAAAAGAGGTCATGGAGGAAAACAGAAGGGAAGAAAATAAGTAATGATTAACTTTCCAGGCAGTGTTCATTAAAACTGACCGATCAAACGTATCACATCGTAGTGCAAATAAAACATTAGGTACCAAATAAGATTACTGTTCTTTCTGACACCGGCAGTGTCACCTTGGCGTGTTTTCCGATTAACAATGATCACAAGAGCCTCTATGACATTCGTCCTGTAGATACAATGTCATCCGGTGGAGAGGCTTGTAATTATACCACAGGAGACTGAGCTCACCCAAGTACATGTTTTTCCAGCTTCACATTTTACAGTTTAATAATATCTCAAATAATTATACATTGTTACAGCATGTGATATCACAGGCACATTCAAAATGCTCCTTTCAGGGGGATTTTTCACTGGCTATGCCATACCCAAATACTTTCCCAATCTTCAAGATGTTCCAATCTTTTTATAGATCTAACTAATAAAAGTAGAGAAAGAAATAGCAAAGCAGCAGCTGAGAAGGGCATCTTTATGACTGCACCCTCAGGGTGCTTGAGCGCCTTGGCATTCATGGTGGTAACGCTTATCATGTGCTGGGCACCACCTGGACTGTCCAGCTTGTGCAACATGCACCAAATCTGTGCACAGATACCTGCTTTTGTGTTGCCTCCCCCCCCCCCCCGTATGTGTTTCCTGGGGCTGCCATAGCAAAGTATCAAAGACTGGGAGGCTGAAATTGCAGAAATGTATTTACTGCTCTTGGGTCTGAAGGCCAGAAGTCTGAGACCAAGGTGTGGGCAGGGCCATGCTCCCTCTGAAGGTGCTGGGGAAGAATCTGCCCCAGGCCCTTCACCTAGGCTTGTGGATGGCCGTCTTCTCTCTATATATGCCTGGCTCAGGACTCAAACTTCCCCTTTTCCTGAGGACATTATCATACTGGATTAGAGCCCCCTCGACCTCATGCAGTGGACTGAATGTTTGTGTCCCCCCAAATCCATATGTTGAATCCTAACCCCCAGTGTGATGGTATTAGGAGGTGGGGCCTTTGGGAGGTGCTTAGGTCATGAGGGCAGAGCCCCCATGAACAGGATTAGTGCCCTTGTAAGAAGAGATGAGGTGAGAGAGCTTGCTTCCTCTCTGCTCTCTGCCACGTGAGGTTGCGACAAGAAGGCAGCCATCTGCCAGCAGGCCCTGGCCGGACACCAAATCTCCTGGCACCTTGATCTGAACTCCCCAGCCTCCAGAACTGTGATAAATAAATGCTTGTTATCTAAGCCACCCAGTCTACAGTAATTTGTAGTAGCCTGAGCTAGGACACCTCACTTTAACTCCATCACCTCTATAAAGCCCCTATCTCCAAATAATGTCATCTTCCAAGGTAAAGGACGTAGCCTTCAGTTCACTTTGCGGGGGACACCATGAACTCACGGCCCGTTGAGTGCATTCCAGTCACAGCACATCACTGTCACCGGTTAGTTCCTTGGTAACCACACCCTGGGGGACACATTTGCTGAGAACCTACTAACCACCAGGCATCATACAAAATTCTTTGTACAAATTCTCAGATTTAATCCCAAGGCATAGGTTAAATTTGCCCATCTTGTCGGAAGTGACCGTGAGGACGTGTGAACAGTCTGACCTGCTCGCACAGCCCGGCGGTGCCCCCCTGACTGATTCTGAGGGCCACTGCCCTTCCCGGCCCAACCTGCCATTCCAATTGCGTCTCTTCATCCTCGTAATTAAAGTAAATTAGCTTTAATTTAGCTCTTATGAGTACCTAAGAGCCCTGCAGCTACCCTAGAGTAAACTAGAAACCCCTCGTGTGCCACACATGTGCCATCACAAGACTATCTTCCACAATTTTATATCTTCAACCTGGGGGACAGGCACAGCCTGTCAGCTTTGCAGTGATTTTTCTAAGTTTTGCTTCTATGGTATTGGAGATACTGTATCTGATTATTTGTTTTCTATTTTCTCTCAATATAGAATTTCTTGCCTTTGAAGCTGGCTGTAACACTGCACACTCCGGGACAGGTTCTCTCCGCAGTCTCGGCGAGGACGAGCCCCGGGTCCTGGGCACCTGCATGGCCCCAGGCCCTGAATCTAAATTCCAGAGGCCGCCACTGCTGTCTCTCCTCCTTGTTCTGGGTGCTCACGTGACCCAGCTCCCCCTCCCCGTGGGCCCAGACTTGACTTGGAAGACAGACTGTGTACTTGGCCCCACAAATCGATATGTTCAAATTCTGTCGATTTAAATTATGCCCATGCCATAATACCACACTGCCAAATAGAAAGCCCCTCTCATGGGAACTGAAACGCACTTCATGGGACAGCAGGGGCAGGCGGAGGGCTTGTGAGAGTCAGCATGTTAACATGCCGACCCCAGTGCCCCAAGGTCACGTGCACCGCCAGCACAACCTCCCTGCCATCTCCTTGTTTGCCGCCTGCCGTACAAGCATGCGATCTCATTTCCTCTCACCTTCTGTTATGGGTTGAGTTGTGTCCCTAAATGTATGTGCCCAAAAGGTACATTGAAGTCCTCATCCCTGGTACCTGTGAATGTGACCTCAGCTGTGAGAAGCCTTTTCTATGGATGGAATCAAGTTAAGAGGAAGCCCCTGGAGTGGATCCTAATCCAGAGCGTCCTTATAAGGAAAGGAAATGCCCTGTGAAGGCAGAGACACAGGGAGGGACCGCGTGATAACCGGGCAGACAGGCTGCTGGGAGGCACCAGAAGTCAGAAGGCAAGGAAGGACTGGCCTGGGTCACAGAGGGGACCCAGACCTACCGACACCTCGATTTCATACATCTCCCCTCCAGAACTGTGGGAGAATAAATTCTGTTGTCTTAAGCCTCCCAGTCAGCTACCTTCCAGGCTATGATCCAGCTGGACCCAGTGAGAGGCACAGACCATTTAAGTAAAATTCATACCCCAGGAATTTTGCTAACTTCATTTTAGACAAAACAAAACAAATCCCTTTGAAAGTGGACGATTTCCTCAGTTTTGTGGGCAGGACACATGTCATTCCCACCACTCCCTTGCAGCCAGGGTGGAGTTGCCACGGGAACCAGGGTCACGGGGCAGAGCGGCGCAGGACAGGGCACTGCTGGTGGCTCAGAGAAGCGGGCTGCGGTCAGCAGACACACTGACTCACCGCCGACGGGCCTGACTCAAGCACCTCTCCTGAAGAGAGCACTCATCCGGGAGAGGCTGTGTGCACACGAAAATGAAAAGGGGTCACACCTGGAGGGCCAAGGCAGGCCCAAGATGGGCCACATGGAAAACAGGACCCTGGACTCCGGATAGACAGGTGTGCACCCCACCAGGACCCCCTGGGGATGCTGTGGCCCCTCAGGTGTGCTGGACAGGGCTAGTTTTAAGGAGACTGCTGTGTAGCTATCAATCTTCCTTACTAATGGCCATTAAGTGCCCCCATGTTTCAATCTAGAGAACAAAACAGAGGGAGGAGGGAGCTCTGATTCACTTTGTTTCTAACCAGGCCTCTAGAAGGTGACCAGGGGCTTCTCTGGGCCCTATTTCTCTGTGGAATTCCTATCTCCAATCTGTGGCCACTGGGGCAGCAGTGGTCAGCTCTCTGCCCTGTCCCAGTGGACATGGGAGGCCTGGAGGAGACCCTCCGACACCTTTCAGATGACCGTGTCTGACTTAGCACCAAGGCCTGCAGAAAATACATGGAGTCACACTCCAGTGAGCCCCCACCCACACCCACATTTCCCAGCATTGCTGTGCCAAGTGGCACAGGTCGGCCCTCCCGGAACCTGCTGGCACCAAGCCAGTGCCCCCGAGCCAGAGTGCCCTTGGGGAAAGCACTGCTCACGTGGACACACTTTGCCGCAGCCACTCAGGCAGCCACACTGACCACTGAAGTCGTTGGCCTCAGCACCCCGGGGGTAGGTCCCTCAGTGCGAGGACATTTAGGGGCGGCATTTGGCATGGCTGCTGCTCACAAGTACATGGGTCTCCAGGCGGGTGGGGGGCATGCCCTCTGGGCTCACCAGGCGGAACAGGGCTTCCTCCTGCAGGCCAGGGTGCTTGCCTCTGTTAGCACCCTCAGCATAGCGAGACTGTCTAACCAGGCCAGCAGCCCAGCCTGGCTCGCACCCCTAGGGAGTTTTTCAAATTGCCCATGTCTGAACCTTACTCAAAGGTTCTATTTAACTGGGCCTTGGGGAGCATCAGTTTTTCCCAAGACAGTCCCACACCCCGCCCAGGTGAGCCTGGGCGTAGCCAGGATGAGAACAGATGAACAAGAACACAAGCCCCCAGAATCACAGTGTGTGTTCTGTTCTTTTATTTCTGTCTTTGAATTATTAAAGCTTAGCGTAGTCCATCCATTTAACAATGTTCTTTGAATGAATGAATGGATAGATAAATGGATGAATGGATGAAACCTCTCATGGCTTCTCAGGTTAAGAAGAGTTTTAACTGTGATCTGCTGATTCTAAGTATGTAAAGATGAAGGCTGCCTCCTTGTTTAACTTTGATCGGCTAGAATTTGTCACTTGGTAGGAAAGGGGAAATGCTGCATGAAACGTGAACAATATATTTTTCACACCTGCAAAATTGACTAACAGCAGACCTCATTTGACTCAAATAAACCAAGATAACTTGACTTTGGAATTAGATTAAATATGAAGAGTTGCAGACAGAAGCCACAACTTGTATAAATGGGAAGCAAATGGAAATTGGCAAGTGAAAGGGAGTTTCTAATGAAACCATGCGGAAGGGTAGCTGTGACATGGAGTGTGCTGGGACTTATTAAACTTTCTCATCTGTTGTCAGTAAAATCCCTGCTTGAATGACGTTTTATTTATTGAGCTTCAAACAAACAACATCTCATCAAACTCCATCCACTGGACTCAAACATTTATACGATTGGGAAAAAAATCCTTCAGACAAGCAAGAGATTAAGGGATAATTTTGAAAATGTATAAGTAATGAAGGAAAGTAGGGGTAAGTTAGGTGATATCTACCAATGTAGGAGTCCCAAATTCTTCATTGAATGAGATCTAGCAAAAACTTGCAATAATAGAAATGAAAGCATTGATCAGTGGATACACAGAGGCTCAGCTCCATGACACCACTGACTGGAAGAACATAAGGAGATAAGTTTTCATAAGAAGAACAACAACCCCTTATTACTAATCATGTATTTAATTCACAAGAAAGTATGTATTTTATAATATTCTTATATTAAGCTTCTTGTTTTGTTAAACAATATGCTGGGTTAATTCATATACAGTGCTCCACAGGATTAAAATGTCCTTGAGAACAGGAATTATGTCTTCCTTCTTCCTAACAAGTGCAAGTTCTATGCCTAATCCCATTTCACCAGGGAATATACATCTGCAATATGTTATTCTAGTTATATCATTTCTAATAACATATGCATATATGTATATGATATATAAATAATATCATATGCTATATAGTATATTATATATTACATATTATAACTGTTTACACTTAAACATGATATGTATTATACTTAATTATTATATAGTAATAATAATTTATAAATTTATATTTATATAACTATACCATTACATAATTTTATATATATATATATAGCTTGCAAATTACATCCTATTAGAGACCTAAAGTCTCTCTGAATTTAACTAAGACACATTTAGCCTTTTGCATTTTTAGACTCTAATGTTCTTTGACAGACGGATGGGTGGCTGGATGGATGGATGGATGGAAGATAAGAAGAATAGATGGACAGTGGGTGGATGGATGGATGAAAGGATCTATTGATACATATAGACATATACCTTGAATCAAGTAACATTTGTAATATTGAAGCAGTATAAATCATGCTTGGTACAAGTACAGTTTATCGAACTATTCCAACATTTCCCTGGAAGCAGAGTATGATTGAATGGTCAGAGGAATTAAGGATACAGTAAATTTCCAGTACCAATTATCTTCTTCAGGAGTGGCCATGGCCTCAAAACTACATGCTTTTAGCCAAATGTTTAATGATACCATTCAATCGAAAAGTCGTTCTGGTGGGGTCTCTTCTGTGCTAAGCACCCACTCTCTCTTGGCAAAACAGAGACAAGGTAGGGAGTTGCAGGTGTGCATCTGGAAGAGCCCCTGGACTTGCTTTGTACCTGAAGTTCCTTTCCTGGAAACCCAATCCTTTCAGGCGAAAGCAGGGGTTTCACCAGGGCTGATTTTGCCCCCAGGGACATTTGGCAATGTCTGGAGACGTGTTTAGTTGTCGCAGCTGAGGTGGGGTGCTACTGACATCTCATGGGTAGAGATGAACATGTTATCCACTGCTGCTGGACATCTGAGAATTCACAGGGTGGCCCCACAACCCGAAATTATTTGGCCCCATTGTTAATAATATCAAAGTTGAAAAACCGTGGGTTGAATCAATCAAGCTGTAGACATCTGAGATGAAAATAAAGCTAAAGAGGTGCATGATTGAGGTCTTAGATCACTAGGGGAGGGCCCACATATATTTACTGAACAGCTAGCATTGCTGGGGATTTGGGGAAATGTATTATATCTAATACTCATCACAATCAGTAGGAGGTAGATATTATCCTTATCTTATTGATGTGGAAACTTAAGTTTCACAGAAGTTAAATAACTTTCCCCAAATTGAAATTCTTAAGATAGTACCCACAAAAACCAACCCAACTGACTATTTACCATAATGCCTCTACTTTTCAAATGAAAGATCTTCACCAAAGCACAAAAGATGCAAGTTTAAGACTAAAAAGACAGACTTGCATGGGGGAAAATTCATGGAATTCAATAGTCACAAAAGTTTGTAGAAGCTAAGAATACATATAACTTCACAAATACTACATAAATTTCTTAAGAACATTATTCATGGCATTTTTATGGGACAGGAGGCTGTTTGGGGGCACATTTCTGAAGCTGACATCAGAGAGGACAATCATATCTTTCCAGAACTTACCTGGAGACTAGGCCTAATCCTGTGTCTCCTACTCAATAGACAATCAACAATCGCCTGTTGGATTGGTCTGAGGTTCTTGGCGCTTTGCTTAAAAATACAATCTAACTAAGTGGATCGTAGATTTTTCCAGGCTTGACAATTTCTACATTTAGATGTTCTTAGCTGAAAGAGACAGAGAGAAAGAAAATCTAAACTGGTAGCAGATGAAACCAGCTTAGGAAGTGACAGGACATCGCGTAGGTGTGTTTAGGAACACATAAACACGTCTCCGCCACCACGTCAGGGAACTCTCTTTGAAGACAGGCTAATATTTTCAGACATGGTTTCAAGACTTTCTCCATGTGCATATTTCTAGTTTGACACTATATTTGAATCTGGATATTTTAATACTAGTCCAAAATCTGAATATTTAAAAATATATTCTACTATTTTATAAAATTCAGTGAGTCCTAGCCCTTTAGAAAGGCATTTTCCCATGTCTCCATGTCCTCGGACTGGGTGACGTCAGCCAATCATCGCAGGAGGGAACATTCCCTGTTCTGCACACAGACCAGCTCTATGTCACGGGCACCACATCTACATATCAATTTTAAAAATAGCCGGCTTTGATTCCATGCCACAGATGGCACCTCGTTCGCCTCTGCATGTGCTTGGAGAGGGGCCCGTGCTGGAGGGCCCACAGAGGTGTGTGGGTGACTGAGGATTCGCCAACCTGACGCCTCACAAGGCTCTTTGAGGCCACAGCTCACCAGGGACCCACAGCCGCCCTTTGTGTCCACCACTGAAGCCTTCCCATGAAGTACTGCCTCTTAGGAGCAGGTCTCCGAAATCCACGATAGGACTAGATGTTTCGGGGCCTCGTCCAGCTGGGACATGGGGACAAAGCAGCCCCAGGCACAGAATGACTCCACCCCCCAGGTGCCACACCCCCGACCCCCGCAGGTGCCAGGCTTCCCACCCCCACAGGTGCCAGCCTCAGCTCAGCTGGGCCACACCTTTCCCTGGGCTTGCCCTCCCCCTTTCTTTCCCCTAGAGAGCTTTTGGAGCCTGACTCTTCTACCCTCCAGTAACTACTGAGACCAGGAGAGAGACCTGTTTGTCTCACTGGGTGTGGTTGCCACCTCAGGAAAGGGAAGGGGAGGGAAGGGAGAAAGGGGGACGTCCCTGCACCTTCCCCCTAGGAAACAGCCCCCATGCGCTCAGCCCAGGTGCCCTGGGAGGCACTGGCAGCTGCTGAGGAGGAGGGGAGGGCCCCTCTCCCAGGCAGCTCATGACCCACCTGGAGAAAAGCAAAAAGCACAACCATCTACTAAAATGATGTGCTTTCAGGCAGAGGCATGGAGGCCGTCCTCCAGGACTCTTCCCTTCCCTCCTCCCCTACCTTCTCCCAACCAGGTTCCACCTAGAGTCTCACGCTGAGCCCCACACCACAGCCTGGATGAGCCCAGGGAAGCCACCAGTGGTACCAGCAAAACAGAAAGCAAGTGAGCCTTTGGGGGTGGGAGGGGGGTGCTTACGTGTGTGTGTGTGTGTGTGTGTGTGTGTGTGTGTGTGTGTGTGTGTGTGT